>BLSH010314811.1:156351-197107 GCA_018402905.1 Glandirana rugosa | reverse complement strand
GACAGAGTTTAATCTGCAAATCTCCAACTCTAAGCAGCGGTATTTGGAATCTCAAATTCCCCCAACAATCTGATCGTAGAGCACGATCGTAGCGATCGTTGTTCTATGCAGAGCTTGATCTGCAACTCAAAGCAGCGGTATGTGAAATCTCTAATTTCTGCTATCTGTCCTCAGAGCAACAGCACAGACAGCAGTAGTAAAGTAATCTATCTCAGGATGCAGGATCAGGTCTTAAAATGGCTAAAATCTGTCCCTCACGCCGTCAGCTACCTTTCCCTATACTAACCCAAGGAGCATGTGACTGCAGCACTGTGACTCCAGCTTATAAAGAGGCTGGGTCACATGATGCACCGGCCAATCACAGCCATGCCATTAGTAGGCATGGCTGTGATGGCTTCTAAGGGCAAACCAGTGAAACGCTTGTTGATTGGCTGCCCTGCAGCTTCTCAACACGTGGAGTAAAATAGCAGAACCCCGGACCGAACCCGAACGATTTTTGAAATGTTCGGGTCCGGGTCCGTGCCACAGACACCCTAAAGTTCGGTACGGACCCGAACGTTACAGTCCGGGTTCGCTCAACACTAGTTACTGACTATCCTGTGGTATTGGAAGCACGAATGTTGGTGGGGCAGGTGAGTACAGCAACCCCAGTGCCTCTGGAGGGAAATGGAAGAGTGTGCTGCTGTATTACCCCCTGTGTATAAGGATGAAGTCACAGTTGGATCAATGGGAGAAGATTTTTCTAATAATGATTTTAATGTGAGATGTGCCAAAAGTGTCCAGCATCGAATACATCTACAAGAACACAAACCCTTTCGGGAAAGAGCTCAGAGTATTCTACTCAGTGACTTGGAAGATTTGAGAGAACGATTGGCCGAGCTGAAGAAATCTGGGGTGATTCAAGAGTCTCAAAGTCCTTATGCTTCACCTATTGTGGTGGTTCAGAAGAAGAACGGGGCACTGCGCATGTGTACAGACTATCGAACCCTTAATCGACAAACTGTTTTGGATCAATAGTACCACCCCACAGATTGAGGATGGCCACCAGTGTCTTGCTGGGGCTAAGTGGTTTAGTGTGCTAGATTTGAAAAGTGGATACTATCAGATACCGATGCATGCAGAGGACAAAGAGAAGACTGCCTTCATCTGCCCACTTGGTTTCAAGTTCAATCGGATGCCACAGGGACTGTCAGAGTCACTGGCCACCTTCCAATGGTTCATGGAAAGAACTGTGGGGGGTATGAACTTGCTTGAGGTCCTGGTGTATCTGGATGACATCATAGTGTTTGGAAGAACACTAGAAGAGCATGAGGCATGGCTGGAGAAGGTGTTTGAGAGGTTACACGAGGAAGGGCTTAAACTATCCCTGGAGAAGTGTCAATTCTATCGTACTTTACCTATTTTGGGACATGTGGTTTTGGCCAAGGGGGGTGGCTACTGACCCAAAGAGGTTGGAGGCAGTCACTGCATGGTGTAGACCCGAGACTGTGACGGTACTGAGATCCTTTCTGGGATTCTGTTCATATTACCGACGGTTTGTGGCCAATTTTGCCAAGATTGCCAGGCCCCTCAACAAATTGCTACAGGTGGCCTCGGGGGAGAAAGAAGGGAACATGAAGGCTAAGAAGTTGTTCGGGAGAGGAAATAAAGAATCAATCAAAGAACAGTGTACTCATTCCTGTGAAGAAGCTTATAAACAGTTGAAGAAAAGTCTCACTGAAGCCCCTGTCTTAGCCTATGCTGATCCATCCAAACTTTATGAGCTTCACGTGGATGCCAGCAGAGATGGATTTGGAGGAGTTCTCTATCAGGAGCAAGATGGTAGGCTCAGGCCAGTGGCTTATGTGAGCTGAAGCCTTATTTCCTCTGAGAAGAGTTACCCGGCACACAAATTGGAGTTGCTAGCCTTGAAGTGGGCAGTTGTCGTCAAATTGATTATCTGTATGGGGCAAAGTTTGTAGTGAAGACAAACAATAATCCGTTAACCTAATTGCTGACTTCTGCAAAGCTGGATGCTACTGGGTATCAGTGGTTAGCTGCAGTAGCTGGACTCCAGTTTAGCCTGAAATACCCACCTGCAATTGGGAACAGAGATGCTGATGCACTATCTTGTATGCCACATTGTCCTGAGGAGGAGTTTCATGAATGGACCTTCGTGCCTACAGAAGGAGTACAAGCCCTATGCAAAGGTCTGGTCCAATGTCTGAGAGGGACTGTAGGAGCTATAGGAGTTCCTCCTGCTGGGGTACTTTGGTCTTATTGTGGATTGACTCAAGTGAAAAGTGAGGGTCTTCCTCGATTAACCAAGCCGGAGATAAAGACTGATCAAGAGCAGGATCCCTTATGTCATGTAGCCCTTGAAGCCCTGGCTTAACAAGACTCAGCATTGTTATTGAAAAGTTTGATAGTCAATACTAAGATATTGCATCCAGAGTGGAGTCTGTTACAGCTGAGAGATGGTCTGCTATACAGAAGAGGCTCCGGTGACAAGTTTGAGTAAACCTGGCAACTGTTCCTTTCCGAAAAACATTGCATGCCAGTACTGGTGTCTCTGCATGATGAACATGGACATTTGGGCATAGAGAGAACCTTTCCCTTAGTCAGAGATAGGTTCTATTGGCCAGATATGAGAAGGGAGATAGAGCTATTCACACTCCTGCCTGCCTTGCATTCAGAGGAAAACTCTCCCAGTTTGAGCCACTCCAATGGAGCATCTGCAGAGCCAGGGGCCCATGGAGTTGGTGTGCATTGACTTCCTGTATTAAAACTCATATGCAGCGCCTATAATGAAAGCAACATCAAGGTAAAAGTCATTCAGTGATGTGAAGAGGATTCAATCTATGACAGATGTCACCGGTAAACTTCAGCGATATTAAAAGACAATGGTTGTAGGCTTACCAGATAGTGGTAGGACATGCAAAAGTGTTTATATTCCAACTGGACTGTTGAACATCCGAACCTCTAGGAACAAGGGAACCTCTCCTGAGGGATCCTCTGATGGCTCCTGGGGGATGGTCCTCCGTCCCGGTGGTCCACTCCTCCTGAGGGGTGTACTCTCAGGCCTGGGCCAACACTGGTGGAAAGAGGTGTAGTTCCAACCCTTCTCGTTCTCACGTCCAGGGATAATCCGGTTTCAAACAGGGGGGTTCTTTGCCTCGTGGTTGGGACTAGCAGCTGCAGTAGCACCATTGACTTCCTGTGCCTGGAACTAGATAGAGGTGGAAGAGGCAATATATTGGTGGTGACTGATCATTTCACCTGATATGCTCAAGCTTATCCAACTAAAAATCAACAGGCAACTACTGTGGCGAAGGTACTTGTGGAGAAAATCTTCATTGATTATGGATTGCCTGTCCAAATCCATTCTGATCAAGGAAGAGATTTTGAGAGTACACAGTCATACATCAGTTATGCAAATTACTGGGCATAAAAAAGGGGATCCCCAGCCTGAAAGGTTCAATAGGACTTTGTTGAATATGTTGGGAACCTTACCCACTGAAACAACACTGGGGAAACCATATTGCCACTATGGTACCTATCTACAACAGTACTGTGAGTGATGCAACTTGATACTCACCATATCACCTTATGTTTGGAAGAGAAGCTAGACTTCCCATTGATTTGCTCTTCGGAACATCCGCTGATGATACCTCTTTAAAATAACATAAGGGTTATGTAGACTGGTTGAGGAAGAACTTAAAGATAGCTTATGAGAAGGCTATGCAGCATGCTATTACCCAGGAATTAAGAAACAAAAAGAATTTCGATCTCAAGGTGAAAGTACAAGATCTTCAACCAGGGGATAAGGTGCTTTTGAAGAACTTGGGTGTACCGGGCAAGCACAAATTGGCTGACTGCTGGAGGCCTCAACCTTATATCATTTGTAAGCAGCTTCCAGGATTACCAGTTCACCAAACCAAACCAGAAGGGAAGTTAGGACCCCTTAAAATGTGGCATCGTGATCATTTACTCCCTCTGTCGGATACAATTTGAGTGCCTCTTTGTCCCCTTGCCCCTCCTTTGGATTCAGGACCCCCCAGGACCCGATCTCGATGAAAACTTCCTGCTCAGCCTATAGTGCCAGTTCAAGATGACAGTGAGGATGAAGAAGCGGTGCCCTCTTGGTAGTGGGCCTCAGTTGTTATCCCTGAAACAGAAGTCAGGCCTGGATTCAGAAGACAAACACCTATGAGGGATGTGAGGTGACCACACAAACCACTTGGTCCAAAAGGGAGTGCTCCCTCGTCAATCAGGATGAAAGATGTTCCTTCAAGTGAAAATACCCGGCCAGTCCCAAGCTTTGTAAAAGGGATATAATTAGTTTCACTGATAAAAGCTTACCTGTGTTGAGACTTGTTAGTCATCCAAAAGGGGAAGCCTCATTGTTGGAAGAAGAGGAAGACGAGAGAAGGAAACTGTACTCTGATAATATGAATGGGACTGAGCCTACCATTCTCATGCCAGTGCCCTTTACTCTGAGTCCAACTGCATTGACAAACACTCAAGATTTGACTCCTGTGACAAGCCCTGGAAGGAACCCCACTCCTGTGACAAGTCCTGGAAGGAACCCAACTCTTGTGACAAGCCCTGGAAGGAACCCCACTCCTGTGACAAGCCCTGGAAGGAACCCCACTCCTGTGACAAGCCCTGGAAGGAACCCTACACCTATAACAAGCCCTGGGAGAAACCTTACTCCTGTAGGGAGTCCTGAGCGAAATACCACTCCCTTAGCTAGCCCGGGGAGGAAATTCACTCCTGTACCATGTCCAAAAACGAACTCTGCTACTGAAGTGAATCCTGAAAGAGGCTCTACTCCTACAAGTAATTGTAAAAGAAGTTCTACACCAAAACTGGAACCAAGCACTCCTGCTCGGTTGACAAGAAACATTCACCCCCCAGAAGACTTTCCTATGACACGTTGAGAGAGAGCTCTGATAGACTGATCTCCACTATTCAAAGATCATATTCTATGCCTGACCCTGTTGCCATCAATTGGGCAAAATGTGATCTCAATGTGACCTCTGACACTACTGGGTGGGACACGGCTATTGGCCTGGCCTGTCAGAAAACTGACTATAAATTGATGGAGAATGTGTATAAGTGGTTTAAACAGAATCCAGATGTTCAGATGTTTGACAACATTTGTTGAATTTGAATACTGGTTAACGTTTGGATAATAATATTTTGTTTCCTCCGCAGTAGTTGAGAATCCCTACATCTTTGGGGACCAAAGACTTTAAGTGAGGGGAGAATGTAGCCAGGAGCTTGGTATTCTCATCCCCGGCAACAGCAAGACATTCTTTACAACTAATCATAATGCAGCTTTTTCCCCTAGTGTTCCAGCTTGGCTGATGTAGGACTCAGACAGAGATGAGAGAACAATGCATTCTGGGATATGTAGTTCACTTGTAAGGATTTGCCCCCTGGCAGTGTTCGGAAGGAACTACAGCTTCCTGCAGGCTGGTGGGAGAAGGAGATTTCTGGGAGAAGGGGAGCCTCATGGGAGAGACCATAGGAACAGAGGCTTTGGTCCTGGCGCGCTCTCTCTGGACCGGCGTGGATCTGTATGCAGGAAATCTGTGCTGGAAGCGGCAGAGTCGCGGCCTGCTTTTACAGACTCATCAACCCAGATACCCCGAAGGAGAGCAGTGAACAGCTTGAGTATCCTGACTTGCTGCAGTCAGGTCTCTTCCTGTTCCATACACCCCGCAGGGCCGACAGATCTGGGAGAGCCGTGCGGTGTGAGGTGGTGGAGACCGGAGGCCATTACAGGAGCAACATACCAGAGAGATCATCATGATCCTCATCCTCAACTTCATCCTCATCATTGTTATCTACAGCCATTACATCTTCTGTTCCAGTGCGGTGAGCGGGTGATCACCCATCTTAACAGACACTGTGTATAGACAACATTGCTTCTCTGCGCCTGATAACATCTTTCATACAAAAGGAGGTTTATTCACACACCTTAGCGTGGACACTATACACAGACATCTATATTCTGCATTAGTCTGCTGCTATTTGTAGTTCTACCAAGTCTAATCTAATAAGGTTGTGATCACTGTGAAGCTTATACTGTTTCTTACTAGAAGATCGCTGTTCTGATCATACTTTATTCCTGTTGATTAGAATTGTTCATTAGCCATTACTTGTTGCATATATTTGAACCACATAAAGCTAGCTGATGATCAGTTGAACTGCCAAGCAAGGGAACCCTGGACTACATCTACTTCCCTTTCTCCTCCTCACTTAAGGAAAATATTTTGCTCTGCTAAAATTCTAGTTGCATTCACCAAAGTATTCTCTCTCTAAGAGCAGGTGTAATATTTCTATAATTACTGTTCTGGTGTTGTATTTGGTTATCTGCTGCCTTGCTGCTCTTATGTGGGTGAGCAGTAGAGAGTGGTCTGACACTTGCAGAAGTCATTCCTCTGCTCTCCTGTGCCCCACTCACATGTGTAGCATATATACATATGTGTGATGGTTACATTTGAACAAAAGTAATCTATATTAAGTGTTATGTGTTAATGTGTGACATTTATTTAACTATAAAAAACATTTTTCTGTGTCTAACCATACCCTGTTGTGTCAAGGTCCTTCTTTTGATATATTCTTTGAGTAAACAATATTGACTCAATTCAGTCTGGTGTATTTCATTGCTGTGGTCCTGGCGCGCTCTGTCTGGACTGGCGTGGATCTGTATGCAGGAAATCTGTGCTGGAAGCGGCGGAGTCGCGGCCTGCTTTTACAGACTCATCAACCCAGATACCCTGAAGGAGAGCAGCGAACAGCTTGAGTATCCTGCCTTGCTGCAATCAGGCCTGTTCCTGTTTCATACACCCCGCAGGGCCGACACATCATTTCTTAGGTACATTGACACAATGAGTGAACTCAGTGTGTCAGAGGTGGAAGAGGACTTGCAGGGTCAGGGTTACCAGAGGGGTAGTGATATTTCTTGCGACCCTCACAAGGGCAGCGCTACACATGTGATTGGTGATCCCTTCTTTTTATATATATATAGAGGCATTAGTGCAATTTTTACAGTAGTCAGTAGCCATCCTCACCTACTATATTTGTTATTTAGATAATTTGTGGTGTTTCAGTTTTTTTTTCTTGGAGTTCCACTTTAAAGGATAATATATTTAATCCTAACAAAGTCCACCCCTCCTCATGTTAATCATTTGGCAGAGGCAACTGGCTCCAAGAGCTTCAGCCTATGTAGGCTGGGTGGTGCTCTTCTCTTCTCAGCTGGTAGGGCTGTGTGGTTCTGTACATATATCCAGTATGTACTCCACAGAACCTAATTGAAAACCTTTTCTTTTAGGTTACGTAAAGAGAATATAGTTTTCCTTTAAATTCTTTAACTCTTTAATTTAAAACATCATTTTTTAAGATTTATTTGTTCTTTGGTCCATACAAACTATTATTGAAAATTGTTTTTAATACACCAAGCAAAATGTATATATAAATATGGAAAAATAATACTAAATACAATATATTTAACAGATTTTCTTCTTAATAGACTAGCGAAATGCTATAGACAAGTATTATGAGAAAAGTGATTGTGTTTTTTGATTATATGTATTATTCCCATCATACAAAAAGATTATTGTCCTTTATTTCTAAGAAAGCCTATTTTTCTATTGAGATCAGGTCTGAACAGAATTATGTAACATTTTTGGAAAAATATACAGCCAAGAAGTCCAAAACTTGATGCCATTATAGCAAAAATCTCCACAGCCACCATGTCTTTCCCTTTAGTGCTCAGATAGGCTGGGATCATGGCAATCCAGACACTGCAGAACACCAGCATGCTAAAGGTGATGTACTTGGCTTCATTAAAACTGTCCGGTAATGTCCTGGCTAAAAAAGCTATAATGAAACTCACAGCTGCCAGAAGTCCCATATATCCCAGGACAGAGTAGAGGCCAATAACTGAACCCTCATTACACTGAATGATGATCTTTCCCTGATAAGTGTGAGTGTCTCGATCCTGGAAGGAGGGAGAAATAGACAACCAAGTGACACAGATTATTATTTGAATCAGTGAACACACCAACATTATAGAAATGGGAAATCTGGCTCCTGTCCATTTTCTCCAGGGACTCCCTGGTTTGGTGGTTTTAAAAGCAACACACACCATGATACTTTTGCCAAGTAGAGAGGAGACAGCAACTGAGAAGATGACACCAAAAGAGGTTACACGCAGCATGCAGGTTACATCTACTGGACGGCCAAGGAACAAGAAGACACAGAGGAAGCTCAGGATGATGGAGACCAGGAGAAGATAGCTCAGGTTCCGGTTATTAGCTTTAACAATGGGGGTGTCCTGGTAATGTATAAATATCCCCAATATTAGACCAGCCAGAAGACAACAGAGGATGGAGACAGCTGAAAATACTGCAACAATTGTATCATCAGTGTAGGAGAGAAATTCCACCAATTTTGGAACACAACGATCTTTCTTCTCATTTGGCCATTCATCATCAGCACATTTCATGCAGTTTTCACTGTCTGCAATAAGATCAAAACAAACACAATTATCCTCTTTGTCAAAGTTTTTAAAGAGACCCTGTCACCACACAACACTTTTGTTTGTAAACTTTGGCAGCGATAGATAGTACAATCTACTGTACTTTCAATCTGCAACAAAGATTCTTTAACCTGTTCCTGCCTGCGCTACAGCCATCCTCTCGTGATCGCGATATCCCCCGGCAGTGCGAGGACGGCACCCTCTGATATCACTGCATCCTTAGGACACAGCTGATCACAGGTCCGGGTAAAGGCCCAATCACAGCGACCCTTTACCACATGATCAGCTGTGTCCAATGACAGCTGATCAAGATGTAAACACAAGCTGGTTATCAGCATTCCTTTCCTCATACTGACAGCATTAGGAGAGGAAAGGAGAGCCGATTACCAGCTTGTGTTAAAGGGACATCTACACTGATAATCAAGGCACTGATTATCAGTGTCCTGATTATTACTGCATTCCCAACAGTGCCTACCAGTGCTGCCAATCAGTGTCCACCAGTGCTGCCAATCAGTGCTCATCAGTGCTGCTAATCAGTGCCCATCACTGACTCCTCATTAGTGCCGCCTATCAGTGCCCATCAGTGCTGCCTATTAGTTTCCATCAGTGCCACCTATCAGTGTCCATCAGTGCCACCTATCAGTGCCACCTATCAGTGTCTATTAGTGCCCATCAGTCCCGCCTATCAGTGCAGCCTCATTGGTGCCTCCTCGTCAGTGTCCACCAGTGCCGCCTCATCAGGACCCATCGGTGCAGCCTACCAGTTCTCATCAGTGCCACCTCATCAGTGTCCATCAGTGCCCATCAGTGCAGCCTATCAGTGCTCATCAGTGCAATCTCATCAGTACACATTAGTGAAGGAGAAAAATCAGCTATTTTCAAAATTTTATAACAAACTATGAAAAACTTTTTGTTTTTTTCAAAAATTTTGGTCTTTTTTTCTTTGTTTAGCAAAAAATAAAAACCCAGTGGTTAATAAATACCACCAAAAGAAAGCCCTATTTGTGTAAAAAAAATATATAAATATTTAATTTGGGTACAGTGCTGCATGACCGCAAATTATCATTTAAAGTGTGACGGCGCTGAAAGCTGAAAATTGCCCAGGGCCGGAAGGAGATGAAAGGGCTCAGTAAGGCAAGTGATCCTTTAATGTGATGGCTGCAGTCGTTTTCTTTTTTACTTTTATTTGGTGGTCAGGCCAGTAACACAGTTCCTGTCTTGAGGTGTCTCCCCTCGATTGAAGGAGCAACAGCGCCAGCCATGGACAGCAGCATTGCCTATCTGGGGAAACGGTAGTGTTAGATGCACTAGCAGATTTAGATGACTAAAGCTGGGTACACAAGAGCAGAATTTTGTTCAAATGTTGTACAGAAATCAATTGCAGAACATTCTTTCTTGCCATCATTCAGTCAGCTAAATTTGTTCAAAAGTCTTTACAATTTCGCCCAGACGTGCCCTTTGAATGTAATCCCAGATATATTAACCATTTTTTCTCAAACAAAAAAATCACATTACAAGTAAGTTTGTTTGAGAAAAATATTCTGTTCTGGTCCTGGTTTGAATTTTTTCATATCTGCTGTCAAAAAAGAACATTTATTTGGCACCACTAATGATTAGAAAATCAAACAAACATTCTGAAATTGGTAGTTTCTGAACTTATACCCATCATAACAAAAATTAATTCTCCAGCTAACACTTTTTCAGCAGTTATGGATACGTTTTTTTTTTTTCTTTTTGAAAAGATACCCAGGCCATCCCTTCAGAGCTCTGTGTCATAAACTGTGGCTCCCATGTTCACGTGCAGGAGTTACATCATCGCGGCTTTGCCATTCACAGGAGTGGGGCTAACAAAGCCAGAAGGAAGACCGGGGGCTTTGTTCTACGGTAATTATTTCTTAATGTGCTAGTATGTGATACATTTTTTTTGAAAGTCTGCGGTTTACTACCACTTTAATATACTGAGGTCTATAAATTTTACAGGGAACCCACACTTAATGGTAGTGTTGTATCTAAGTTTGTGCATGCTTCAACTTCCGTTCTCAGCAGTTGTGTGTGTACCCTGTCAGCTTCAGTAATATATTTGCATATTTTTACATGAATAAAGGTGCCTGCTTATATCTCTAAATTTTAAGCAATGAAGCTGCCCCCTGTAAAGTGAAAAAAATAATAATCACGTTATATATAATATAAAGGAATAAAGCAAGGTGCTATCACCCTAAATTACAAAACAATAATCATACAAAGTAAAAAATAGTATAAATTGAAAGAGTCCATAAATGTGAGTTGTGATCCACCACCATGCATGTAAATCTTCTATGTGCCCTTAAATGGTCTTCCAACTGTGCCACCATAAATCACCAACCACTGTTGTCACTAAAGGTCAAAAAGCGCAATGGGAAAATCCCTCCAGATTGATCACACCCAGTGGTGTATTATCCATGTGTGCAGGGTGTGCAGTGCACATTGGGGGCCCACTGTGCCCTGTCACACTCTGCCCACATGGAATAAAAAAGCATCCAAAGATATAATGCACAATTCTGGGCCCAGGGGTTGGTAACAGGCTGATAGCATTGGTACTTTTTTTTAATTTCACAAACACAAGCGGAGGCAGTGGCCACATTTGCCAATGCCTAGTCACACGCGGAGGCAGCGGCCGCATTTGCTGATGCCTAGTCTATAGATCTGGCCGCTGCCTTCCACAGCCAATGAAAGTGCCTGGCGGAGTGATATACCTGACAAGCTTGCTGTACTGTGCTGCACTCTATAAATGCTAAGGGCGGGGCTGTGCAAAGCACAAAAGAGGTGCGGCTTGTGAGGACTGGAAGCTGCTGGAGTGTGGATGTCAGGTCAGGTGGCAGGAACGAAGCATGCTGAGCTGAGCAGCTGTGTGAAAGTCTGTCTCCTCCAGACCTGCCAGCTGCCTGTGCCCCGCCTCCTCTCCCTGCTTCTTTGAGACTGGGACTGCACTAAATGCTGCTACATTTTTTTTAAAAACACGGATACCGAGCTATTAGGGTCCCGCATGCTAGGCCCCACCCACCGTGTCCTGTTCACTAAGCCCCGCCCGCTGAGTCACGCCCACTAAGCCCCACCCACTCACATCCAGCCCTCGGTCAGGGCGGACTAAAGGGGTCCAACATAGGGGGCAGTTAGCGTGTCTGCTCCCGGCTGTCAGTGTTGAGCAACACTGATGGAGGGATCTCTATTGAGGGAAACACTGCTGCCATCAATCTCTAATAAGGGGAGATGATGGAAAGGAGGATGGAGATGATGGTAGAATGTTTGTAGAGGATGGGGATGATGAGAGGATAGAGATGATGGTAGAGGATAGAAATGTTTGTAGAGTATGGAGATGATGGTCGAGTATGGAGATGATGGTAGAATGTTTGTAGAGGATGGAGATGATGGTAGAATAGGGAAATTATGGTAGAATGGTAGAATGATGGTGGAGATAATGGAATGTTTTTAGAGGATGGAGATGATGGTAGAATATAGAGATGATGGTAGAATGTTTGTAGAGGATGGAGATGATTGTAGAGAATAGAGATGATGGTAGAATGTTTGTAGAGGATAGAGATGATGGTAGAATGTTTGTAGAGGTTGGAGATGATGGTAGAGGATGGAAATATTTGTAGAGTATGGAGATGATGGTAGAGGATAGAGATGATGGTAGAATGTTTGTAGAGCATGGAGATGATGGTAGAGGTTAGATATGATGGTAGAGGATAGAGATGATGGTAGAATGTTTGTAGAGGATGGAGATGATGGTAGAATATGGAGATGATGGTAGAGGATAGAGATGATGGTAGAATGTTTGTAGAGGATGGAGATGATTGTAGAGAATAGAGATGATGGCAGAATGTTTGTAGAGGATAGAGATGATGGTAGAATGTTTGTAGAGGATAGAGATGATGGTAGAATGTTTGTAGAGGTTGGAGATGATGGTAGAGGATGGAAATGTTTGTAGAGTATGGAGATGATGGTAGAGGATAGAGATGATGGTAGAATGTTTGTAGAGGATGGAGATGATGGTAGAGGTTAGAGATGATGGTAGAGGATAGAGATGATGGTAGAGGATAGAGACGATGGTAGGATGTTTGTAGAGGATGGAAATGATGGTAGAAGATGGAAAGGATGGTGATGATGGTAGCATACAGAGGATGGTGATGATGGAATATGCTGCACTGTATGAGAACAGTTTTGATGTTGGGAGGTATTTTGGGGTATTTTAATAATTTTGTCTCCTTCTGTACTGTTTGATGGAGGGGGAGCAGACAAAGAAAAGGAAGGATAGTGAAAGTCCATGGAGGGGCAGAGAGACCACCCACTTACAGGAAGATGCCTCAAGACTAGAGTTGAGCGAACCCGAACTGTAAAGTTCGGGTTCGTACTGAACTTTGGGGTGTCCGTGACCCGGACCCAGACATTTGAAAAAAAGTTTGGGTTTGAGTTCTGGGTTCGGGTATTTGATCACGCATGTTGAATAGCTGCAGGGCAGCCAATCAACAAGCATTTCACTGGTTTGCCCTTAGAAGCCATCACAGCCATGCCTCTTTATAAGCTGGAGTCACTTAGTGCTGCATGTCACATGCTCTCTGGGTAGTGTAGGGAGAGGATGCTGCTGGTGCTGTGAGGGACAGATTGCAGATAGATAGATAGATAGGTAGAGATTACTACTACTACTGCTTTTAGGGACAGATTGTAGATCTCATCCTCCATTACAGAACGATCTGACTGGCCTAGGTAGAGTCTACTGCTTAGAGGGACAAATTATTGTTCTAAAATCATCTTCTAGTTCTATAGGGTCAGGTTCCTGCTGTTGCTGTAAGGGACAGATTATTGTTCTAAAATCATTTTGCAGCCCTCTAGCACTTTCCAGGCCTTTTTTACAGTAATTTTTGTGCCGAGAAGTTTGGGTCCCCATTGAATTCAATGGGGTTCGGGGTAAAGTTCGGGTCAAGTTCGGTACCGAACACGGACTTTTTTCCGAAGTTTGGCCGAATCCACCGAACCCGAACATCCACGGGTTCGCTCAACTCTACTCAAGACTAGTGAGTATTGGAATAGGGGAGTGGTAGGTACAGAGGTGAGTGGTGAAATGGGGGGGGGGGGTGAAGAAGTGAGTGATGGAATGGGGGTGCAGAGATGAGTGATGGAATGGGGGTAAGGCTCACTACCCACCCTGACCGGGACTGTCACTCACTGGAGGACTGGACATGAACTCTGGAGGATAACTTAGAAAAGAGGACAGAGATGATATGAGAGGAGCTGCCTGGAGAACCCTGCCTGCCTGCCCTGCATGCGAACAGCAATGGAGGAGGTCAGTGACAGGCAGCTCCAGCCTCCAGTGGCCACACAAAGTCTGCGGGAGGTTACTAACGTAAGGGGGAGTCATTGCTATAAGGTAAGGGGAGACACTGATTTAACAATTCCACCTTAAATCAGTAATTCTCCCTTACATTAGTGTATTTACTCTGCAAAATATGGTCTGCATGATTTCCCTTACAGTGCATGGGGGAACTTTGCGGACCCTACCCACCTCCATACACTGTGCACTCCTCTCCTGAACATACTACCCACCTCCATACACTCCTCTCCTGCACATACCACCCACCGCCATACACCCCGCACTCCTCTCCTGCACATACCACCCACTGGCATACACCCCGCACTCCTCTCCTGCACATACCACCCACCTCCATACACTCTGCACTCCTCTCCTGCACATTCTACCCACCTCCATACTCATCTCCTGCACATACTACCCACCACCATACACTCTGCACTCTGCATTCCATATTTAACATTACCACATTTTGCACTATGTAAGTCACCTCAGAGTCTATTAAACCACGCCCCTTTAAGCCACGCCCCAATATTTAGCACAATTTATACCATGCCCACAATTCACTGTGGCATGCGTAGCCACATTTTTTTTTAATTGGGGTGCCTAGGGCCCACTTTTCATCTCGCACAAGGGCCCACTGATTTCATGATATGCCCTTGATCAACACCGTACATGAGTAGGCCTTTAAACTTCCCCTAAATCTTCAATATGTACTCAAAAGACACCACAACATTTAACCAGAGAAGTATTTATAGTGTAGTATTTATTGTACCAGGTGTACATACAGGTAGATTATAGCCAGTGGTGGCTGGTGCTCAATATTTTGGGGGGACGCAAACAAACCTGCCACCAGCAGCTGCCAGCACACCCCTCCTCACTCGCACCGGCGACAATGCCACCCCTGCCACCCTCCCCCTGTGGGAGACGGACGGGAAAGCCATGGCCTTACCTTAGGAGATGTCTAGCAGGCTCTCTAGCAGTGTGGCTGCTTGTGATTAGACATGGTGGTGGTCTGTGGCGAGGTGGAAGAAATACCCGGGCTGTCATCGGACCCAAGGCAGGAGCACCAGATACCCTGAAGTGCACCGGCATCCAAACCTATTAGGCTGCTCCAGTGCGGTCGACTGAGTTTGGCCTCAGGACTCACTCAGCTGCGGCCATTACACACTCCTGGCCCGACTTCTAACTGGGGGTAGCCGCTTGAACAGGAGTTGCTTCTCCTCTCGTCCCGCTTCCTGATTGACCGGGAGGAGAAGCAGGAAGACATTAGCGAATATTAGCTCTAATCCTGTGCTTCAAAAAAAAAAAAACCCATTGAAATCCATGCATCCGTCATCCTGCAGGTAGATTAGGGGCCGGGCATATGGACGGGCCGCCACTGATTATAGCACTCACTTGTTATTGTGCCCAGACTTGGCACCAATGTAAACAGCTTTTCTGTATACAGTACGAGTGCCGCCGTACCGCTTGGTAACCGGCGTGCATTCTAACACCTAGAAAATTAGACCGGACGTGACATCACACCGGAACAGGAAGCGACGACACCCGTAGAGCCTCGATTATATCTTCATGAAGCTACATAGCTAATTAGCTATGAGTGAAACTAGTCAAGGCTCTTTTAACCACTCTGAAAGGTTTTACCCCCACTTCATGACCAAAGCATTTTTTGCTATTCAGCACTCCGCTACATTAACTGACAGTTGGATGGTCATGTAACACTGTACCCAAATTAAATTGTAACCATTTTTTTTACATAGAGCTTTGTTTTGGTGGTATTTGATTATCACTGGGTTTTTCATTTTTTGCGATAAAAAACAAAAAAAAATACCAACATTTTTGAAAAAGAAAAACAATGTTTTATACTTTCTGCTATAAAACATATACAATATAAACATGTTAAAAAAAATCAAATTTCTTCATACATTTAGGCCAAAATGTATTCTGCTACATGTACATTTTTTGATAAAAAAAAACCCAATAAGTATATATTAATTGGTTTGTGCAAAATGTATAGCTTCTACAAACATGTTGAATAGCTGCAGGGCAGCCAATCAACAAGCGTTTCACTGGTTTGCCCTTAGAAGCCATCACAGCCATGCCTACTAATGGCATGGCTGTGATTGGCCAGTGCATCATGTGACCCAGCCTCTTTATAAGCTGGAGTCACTTAGTGCTGCATGTCACATGCTCTCTGGCTAGTGTAGAGAGAGGATGCTGCCGGCGCTGTTAGGGACAGATTGCAGATATAATAACATCTCATCCTGCATTACAGAACGATCTGATTGTGGACTAGGTAGAAATTACTACTACTGCTTTTAGGGACAGATTGCAGATCTAATACCATCTCATCCTGCATTACAGAATGGTCTGACTGGACTAGGTAGAGTCTACTGCTTAGAGGGACAGATTATTGTTCTAAAATCATTGCCTACTCCTATAGGGTCAGGTTCCTGCTGTTGCTGTAAGGGACAGATTATTACTTCCTTTTGCAGCCCTCTAGCACTTTCCAGGACTTTTTTACAGTCATTTTTGTGCCGAAAAGTTTGGGTCCCCTTTGACTTCAATGGGGTTCGGGGTAAAGTTCGGGTTAAGTTCGGTACCGAACCCGGACTTTTCCCCGATGCAGAACCCACCGAACCCGAACATCCAGGTGTTCGCTCAACTCTAATTATATTTGATCATAATTGTGTTTGGTCTCCTATACTGAGCCTGTAAAGTCCGGTTACTTAGGCAGAATCTGGCTTTTGCCAGTTCTGTAATTTCTTACATTATCAATTTCCTTACAGCTACAAATACTGCCCATTTCAAGAACTATGAACTTTACCAGATGTGTTAGATATCTCTCCCTCTGGACAGGTGACGCATTCATAACAGCATTTGTGAATTGAAGATCCAAATTTTTTTCTGCTGCCAGGTAAACAGGGTCCGGAGCATCGAGATACCGGAACCTGAAAATAAAATACATAGGTCCGTCCAACTCAGTAAACATTATGAAAAAGGTTGAATTTTTTAAATAACACAAATAGATTTTAAAAAAGTAAAAAAAAAACTGAGCACAGATCTGCTCTGTTAGATGTTCCCATTGCTTTACCGGCCAGGGGATAAAAGATCTGAAACCGGAAGTGACAAAATGGGCAGCCTGGCCGCACGGACACCGTACGGTCCCCCTGATGAGGTGGAGATCCGTTGGTGCCTTGGAGGCATTACGACCACTGCCCTTCTTGTTTGTATTTTTAACTGCTCCACTTGTGAGTATATTTTTAACCATATTGTTTTTAAATAAACCTTTTAAATGGTAATGCACAAGGTCGGTGCACCCACAGTGATGTCATGCTTTCAGCAGTCAAGGCTCCCTTCCCCTAAAGGTGGTTCGAGGGGCCTTCATTCAGTATAGAGGACACTGAGGCATGCATGCACCTCAGTATCCTCCCCCCTCAGTGGATGTGAAGAGGGGGAGAGCCCAGGAACCATCGTGTGCTCTTCCGATCTGGGGGGGGGACGCTACACTGTCCACACTATGAAATTGATCAGCAACTATACAGCCATTGCATCAGTTTCATATCAAGCAGGGAGCTGGCTGAGTAAAACTGACACAGGCTGATGGATGCTATTGCAGCTATCAGCTTGTGCTTAACAATTCACTCTATGTCCAAAGAGCTGAACTACTTAGTCTAAGGTCTCTAACAGAGAGCAGATGACACCGGGCTGTGCAGTGGAATAACGTCCTTACAAGATGTCTTCAACTTACAAGCCAGCTTCAATGCAATGTTTTTATGTTTTGTTCCATACATTTTCAATGCACTGTTTAAAGAGATACTAAAATCTTATTTTGTTTTCTTTAAATATAATAAACATGTTGTACTTACCTGCTCTGTGAAATGGATTTGCACAGAGCAGCCGAGATCTTCCTCTTCGTGGAGCCCTCGCTGGTGCTCCTGGCCCCTCCTGTCGAGTGCCCCCACAACAAGCAGCTTGCTTTGGGGGCACTGAGCTGACCCGCAGCTCCATGTGTCCATTCCGACACGGAGCCACAGTTTGGCCCCACCCCCCTCTCTCTCTTGATTGGCTAACTGACTTTGATTGACAGCAATGAGAGCCAATGGTGCCGCCGCTGTGTCTCAGCCAATCAGGAGAGTCCCAGATGGTCAAGCACTCGTGCACATCACTGGACAGAGATGAGGCTCAGGTAAGTGTTAGGGGGGCTGCTGCACACTAAAGGTTTTGTATCTTAATGCAAAGAATGCATTAAGATAAAAACACCTTCTGCATTTACAACCCCTTTAATTGGGCAACTATGTAGCAAATGAGGTTTAATGTAAATAAATGTAAAGTTATGCACTTGGGGACTAAGAATATGCATGCATCATACATACTAGGGGGAGTACAACTGGGGAAATCAACGGTGGTGAAGGATCTGGGGGTTTTGGTAGATCATAAGCTTAATAATAGCATGCAATGTCAAGCTGTGGTTTCCAAAGAGGTATGGACTCCAAATAGAGAGACATCATTTTTCCCCCCCTGTACAAATCATTAGTAAGACCTCATCTGGAATATGCATTCCAGTTTTGGGCACCAGTTCTCAAAAAGGATATCGGGGAACTGGAGAAAGTGTAGAGAAGGGCAACCAAACTAATAAGAGGCATGGAGGAGCTCAGCTATGAGGAAAGAGGAGCTGATTAGAGGAGCTGAATTTATTCTCTCTCGAGTAGAGGTGACTAAGAGGCGATATGATCATCATGTACAAATACATAAGTGGTTGATATAGTGAACTTAGGGTTGAGTTATTCAATGTAAGGTCATCACAGAGGACAAGGGGGCACTCTTTAGGTCTAGAGGAAAAGAGATTTAATCTCCAAATTCAAAAAAGGTTCTTCACAGTAAGAGCTGTGAAAATGTGGAATAGGCTCCCTCAAGAGCTGGTTTTGGCCAGCACAGTAGATTGCTTAAATAAAAGGCCTGGATAATTTCCTAAATGTACATAATATTACTGGATGCTAACATTTATAGGTAAAGTTGATCTAGGAAATATCCAATTGCCTCTCGGGATCAGGAAATAATTTTTTCCCCTGCTAGAGCAAAGTGGATTATACTTTGCTGGGGTTTTTTTGCCTTCCTATGGATCAAAGGTGCGTAAAGAATTGTGTATATGGGATTGTATGATACATTTTTTTTCTTTTTCCCTTTTATACGTGGAACTAGATGGACTTGTGTCTTTTTTCAACCTGACTAACTATGTAACTATAAAAATGTAACAGTGCTGCGCTGCTATATGTGTATAATACACAACTCAAACTTGTATAAATGTATGAACCAATAATTATAACATTATTCAAACGCCACAAAACAAATATAATCATGCAGTGCGAATGGAAGAACATAGTGCAAAAGATAAGAAAAGGTGTTATTCAGATAAAAATTGAGTCCAAAAAAAAAAAGACAAGTCCATTAGGTAGTGATCCAAACAGTGCCATGTGGATTCTTATTCCAATTTCAGTGAATTAACTTACAGTGCTCCCCTTCCAGTTCAAACACACATAGGGGTTGATTTACTAACACTGGAGAGTGCAAAATGTGGTGCAGCTGCACATGGTAGCCAATCAGCTTCTAACTTCAGCTTGTTCAATCAAGCTTTGACAACAAATCCTGGAAGCCGATTGGTTTGTTTGCAGAGCTGCACCAGATTTTGCACTTTTCAGCTTTATAAATCAACCCCATAGCCTCTTACCAGAATCTCACGCCTATCAAGGTCATTAACCACCTTAGCAAGCTTCACTTCTCACTTTAGGTTTGGGCTAGCTTTCCCTTCTCCAACCATCCTTAAAGATAGCAATGCTGGGAAGCACCTCACAGGCTCATCCAGGATAGTCTCAGACCAGATGATTCCACATAACAATGAAAAAATAAGCTCATTGCGCAACATCCAGTAAAATCAAAGCGGATTAATTTAAAATCTACAGCAGTCAGGATAAAAATAAGCATTGAAACAGACACAACCCATCCTACTCCCTTCACGGGTGTGCTGACGCCATCGCTATTTCCTGTGCCTTGCCTGACGTACGTTTCGTCTTAACAGACTTCTTCCAAGAGACAGTCTCTTGTGTAATATACACATATGGCAGCGTAACACTGTTAAATTTCTACAGTGCCTTGCGAAAGTATTCAGCCCCCTTTGAACTTTGCGACCTTTTGCCACATTTCAGGCTTCAAACAAAGATATAAAACTGTAATTTTTTGTGTAGAATCAACAACAAGTGGGACACAATCATGAAGTGTAACGAAATTTATTGGATATTTCAAACTTTTTTAACAAATAAAAAACTGAAAAATTGGGCGTGCAAAATTATTCAGCCCCCTTAAGTTAATACTTTGTAGCGCCACCTTTTGCTGTGATTACAGCTGTAAGTCGCTTGGGGAAGTCTCTATCAGTTTTGCACATCGAGAGACTGAAATTTTTGCCCATTCCTCCTTGCAAAACAGCTCGAGCTCAGTGAAGTTGGATGGAGAGCGTTTGTGACAGCAGTTTTCAGTTCTTTCCACAGATTCTCGATTGGATTCAGGTCTGGACTTTGACTTGGCCATTCTAACACCTGGATATGTTTATTTGTGAACCATTCCATTGTAGATTTTGCTTTATGTTTTGGATCATTGACTTGTTGGAAGACAAATCTCCGTCCCAGTCTCAGGTCTTTTGCAGACTCCATCAGGTTTCCTTCCAGAATGGTCCTGTATTTGGCTCCATCCATCTTCCCATCAATTTTAACCATCTTCCCTGTCCCTGCTGAAGAAAAGCAGGCCCAAACCATGATGCTGCCACCACCATGTTTGACAGTGAGGATGGTGTGTTCAGGGTGATGAGCTGTGTTGCTTTTACGCCAAAAATAAGATTTGTGCAGTATACGACTGATTGTTGTCCTATGGACAGAGTCTCCCACCTCAGCTGTAGATCTCTGCAGTTCATCCAGAGTGATCATGGACCTCTTGGCTGCATCTCTGATCAGTCTTCTCCTTGTATGAGCTGAAAGTTTAGAGGGACGGGCAGGTCTTGGTAGATTTGCAGTGGTCTGATACTCCTTCCATTTCAATATTATCGCTTGCACAGTGCTCCTTGGGATGTTTAAAGCTTGGGAAATCTTTTTGTATCCAAATCCGGCTTTAAACTTCTCCACAACAGTATCTCGGACCTGCCTGGTGTGTTCCTTGTTCTTGTTAGGAAAAAGAACCTTTTGCCAGCATTCTGGGCGTTTCCGCGGTGGTGCGCGCACTCCCGTGCGCGTTCGCGCGCTCCCGTGCGCACCCGCGTACGCGCGCGCGGCTGTGTGCGCGCACGCACCGGAAACGGCGCCAAACGGCGCCTATTTAAACCCAGGGACTCTTGCATTGAACTGCTGCTCGTTCTACAGCGTTCCAGACCTGTGTGCCTCAGCTCCCTACCTGTTCCTGTGTTTTTCCTGTTTCCATTTGACCCGGCTTGCCTTGACCTGTTGTCCGCTACCTGCATCGACCCCGGCTATCCACGACCATCCGCTTGTCTACTCCTCTGTACCTCCGCTGCCCGCCCGTTAACGAACCTTTGCCTGAACTTGACGATCCGCTTGCCTAACCCTTTTGTACCTCTCTGCCTGCACGTTGCCAACTCTGCTTGTACGACCATTCTCCTGCTTTGCACGACCCTCTGGAATCTCACTCCAAACATCTGTGATCATCCAGCCCTCGTGCCATCCCGCACTCTCGGGCCTCTGTCTACACTACCAGGGGTCCTTGAATCGGGTGCGCAAGAGCGGTTGTTCCCTGCACAAGACAGACTCCACCGTCAGGTACGTAACAGTTCTTCACGATGCTCTCTGCGCTTTAAACGGACCTCTGAGACTATCACAGTGCAGGTGCATTTATACGGAGACTTGATTACACACAGGTGGATTCTATTTATCATCATTAGTCATTGAGGTCAACATTGGATCATTCAGAGATCCTCACTGAACTTCTGGAAAGAGTTTGCTGCACTGAAAGTAAAGGGGCTGAATAATTTTGCACGCCCAATTTTTCAGTTTTTTATTTATTAAAAAAGTTTGAAATATCCAATAGAGTTTGTTCCACTTCATGATTGTGTCCCACTTGTTGTTGATTCTTCACAAAAAATTACAGTTTTATATCTTTATGTTTGAAGCCTGAAATGTGGCAAAAGGTTGCAAAGTTCAAAGGGGGCCGAATACTTTTGCAAGGCACTGTATTTGCTATTATTGGAGTGTACAATATTGTGAGTACAGCTGCTTCACCTCACTAAATCTCAATCATTATTTATAATAATATTTTTATTAATTTTTCACACATGGCCACACAGTTAGGTTGGATGAGAAGCTGTTCATTCTTAACCAGTTCAGATCCGCGCTATAGCCAAAAGACGGCTACAGCGTGGCTCTGAAATGCCCGGAGAACGTCTATGGACGTCCCCCTTTGTGCACGCTCCCCGCGCGAATTCACAGCCTGTGGCGGCGCACTGTCGCAGCCACCGCACGCTGCGTGGGTATGCCTGCGGGATCACCATTAGCAGCTGCAGAATGGGGAACCGCCGATGTAAACACGGCGGTTCTCCGTTCTGTGAAGGACACATGACAGATCTACTGATCCCTGTCACTGGGATCAATTAGATCTGTTATGTCCTGACCAGCCCAGCCCCTACACAGTTACAACACATCCAGGGAACACAGTTAACCCCTTCACTGCCCCCTTCAGGTTAACCCCTTAACTGCCAATGACATTTATACAGTAATCAGTGGACATTTAAATTTCTGATCTCTGTGTAAATGTCATTGGTCCCAAAAATGTGTCAAAAATGTCCGACATGTCACAGTCCCGATAAAAATCGCAGATCACCGCCATTAGTAGTAAAAAAAAAAAAAAAAATAGTAAAAATGCCAGAAATCAATTCCCACAGTTTGTAGACGCGATTACTTTTGCGCAAACCAAAATATGGCGATTGCGATTTTTTTTTTACCAAAAATATGTAGAAGAATATATATCGGCCAAAACTGATGAATAATTTTTTCT
The DNA here is from genome assembly GCA_018402905.1 of Glandirana rugosa. NCBI lineage: Eukaryota > Metazoa > Chordata > Amphibia > Anura > Ranidae > Glandirana > Glandirana rugosa. The sequence goes on along the minus strand of BLSH010314811.1, from coordinate 174,182 downwards.
TTTTTTTTTTTTTTGGATATTTATTATAGCCAAAAAGTAAAAAATATTGTTCTTTTTTCAAATTGTCGCTCTTTGTTCGTTTATAGCGCAAAAAATAAAAAACGCAGAGGTGATCAAATACAACCAAAAGAAAGCTCTATTTGTGGTAAAAAAAAATGATAAAAACTTTGTTTGGGTACAACGCCGCACGACCACGCAATTGTCATTCAAAATGTGACAGCGCTGAAAGCCTAAAATTGGTCTGGGCAGGAGGGGGGTTTAAGTGCCCAGTAAGGAAGTGGTTAAATGCGTAATGTATTTTTTACAGTAAGGCCCCTTTCACACATATGGACCGTTTGTCCATTTTTCATCCATCTGAAAAACAGACATCAATGCAACTCTATGGAAAAACGGATGACAATGGATGATCATTCATTTGCATCCGTTTTCATCCGCTTCTGTCAACATCCATTTTTTCGGACGAAAAACAGATGTAAACGGACGAACGGTCCGTTTTTCATCCGTTTTTGCATTGGTAGTGGATGTAAAAAAAACTGATGAAAAACTGATGACCACAGATGAAAAAACGGATGAAAAACGGATGAATACTCCATCCGTTTTGATGTGAGGGAACTGATGAACTGATGAATGGTCCGTATGTGTGAAAGGACCCTAAGAGCTGTAATGCCTCGTACACACGGTGCAACGGTCGTACAACCGCACGTTCAACTTTTTCCCAAGATCGGCTGCTGAAGGTTGTGTCTAGCGTACTAATTATTATTATTGTGTTGTATTACAAAGCCGAATGTAGTGATGTGTTAAGAGCGTCTAAAGAGGAAGTTCAGGTGAATGTGATTTGTGAATTAGGAACGTAGGTTTACATGAATGGACACTTCCGGGCTTTCCTGGCTTCTGAGCATCCGTGTTTTGCACGTACATCTTTTGTTGGGCCAGCTTCTGTACACACGAGTCAACGGGTGTACAACAGCTTGTTGTACAACAAAAGTTTTCTAGTCTACTCAGCCAACTTCTGTTGTATGACTGTTGAACGTCGGCTGTTGTAATCGCGCGTACTAACGGTCGGATTATCGTACAACAAGCTGTTGTAAGACCGCTGTTGTACGACCGTTGCATCGTCTGTACGGGCCTTAACGGTGTGGAACTCCCTTCCATAGTTGGTGGTGTCAGTGAGTAGTGTAAAGTGGTAGTGACATAAACACACACACACAAACTCAGGTTGCAACTATGAAAAATATACATAATATATACAGAAAAACAACATTCAATAATAGAGAGCTTTACTTGTAATTATCAAATCTTCTGAAATTTAGTTTGACCCAAAAAAACTTGAACTTGTATTGCATTAAAGTCAAAAGGAGACAATTTTTAATGGTCACTTGTTAGACAAGCTATCCAAATGGCATGGGAATCTCCCCCACAGCTCCAGCAGAGTATTCTTCTGTGTACTTTGAGGGTAGTTTGTTCTTCCAGGAAGTGTTTTAGACAAAACATTAAAAAATTTGAAAACAGCACCTTATGCACAGAAATATAACCAGACGGTGTACTATTGTATTTTTGTGTGTATTTTATTTTTATTTGAGGTTTCTTACCCTTTAACAGTACCCAATATTTGTCCTTTTTGAGGCCTTTCAGGCAAAAGGAAAAAGGGTTTAAAATAAGAACTTTTATTGCTGTGCAAATGCTCGTGTAATTGTCTCTTGACAAAGTTGTGATTTGACTTTTTTTCCATTTGTTCAAAAAATGCAAGTAACAAAAATGTGAAGCGACAAAGTGGGACATCAAAGAAAAATGCAAAAAGATGTTTTTATATGTTTTGACAGATTTTTGGGGATATTAACCACCAACGTCGTCACCTGACAGCGGCCATTTTGCCGTTGTATACCGTTGTTATGGTAGCAGATAGCTACCATAACCCTGGTATTTTTTTTTTCAGCCGGCGATTCTCTGTAAGATAAAAGTGGTCTCAGTGGCGGATGCACAGCGAGATCACTTTTATCTAGGGCGGGAGAGGTACCCCCCCACGCAGTTTTCCCGTTATCTCCGCCACTTACCGGACCCGGTCTGCTCCCCCCAGTGCCTGGATGCCGAGTGAGCAGAAAACGCCGCTCACTCAGCTCCATAGCATTGCAGGGCGGAAGCGACGTCACATGTCACTTCCGCCCAATGCTCTTAAAGGGGACATTTTTTCTTTCAAGGTCATTTTATTTTGTTATGCATTTTAGTATAAATATAAGATCTGAGGTCTTTTTGACTCCAGATCTCATATTTAGGAGGTCCTGTCATGCTTTTTTTCTATTACAAGGAATGTTTACATTTCTTGTAATAGGAATAAAGTAATCAATTTTTTTTTTTAAAAAAAGAACGGTGTAAAAATAAAAAATAGACAGTAAAATAAATAAGAAATAAAAAAAATTAAAATGCCCCGTCCCACTGAGCTCATGCGCAGAAGCGAACGCATACATAAGTCGCATATGAAAACAATGTTCAAACCACGCATCTGAGGTATCGCCATGACTGTTAGAGCGAGAGCAATAATTCTAGTACTAGGCCTCCTCTGTAACTCAAAACTGGTAACCTGTAGAAATTTTTAAATGTCGCCAATGGAGATTTTTAAGTGTAAAAGTTTGTCGTCATTCCACGAGCGGGCACAATTTTGAAGCATGACATGTTGGGTATCAATTTACTCTGCGTTACATTATCTTTCACAATATGGAAAAAATTGGGCTAACTTTACTGTTGGCTTATTTTTTTAACTCAAAAAAGTGAAATTTTTCCAAAAAAATTGCGCTTGTAAGACCGATGCGCAAATGCGGTGCGACAAAAAGTACTGCAACAACTGCCATTTTATTCTCTAGGGTGTTAGAAAAAAAAAACAACATATAATGTTTGGGGGTTCTAAGTAATTTTATAGCAAAAAAAAATGATTTAAACACCAAGAGTCAAAAATAGGCTCGGACTGGAAGTAGTTAATAAATATTATAGCACAACAATTTTATGTCATTGATAAAATAATTTCCTTGTGTTGTTTCCATTTTTGGTGTAATTTGTGCTTATTTGACATCTTAAAATATCAATGTTTGTACTGTTAACACTGGGCACATGCCTATGTCATGGTCATTTTCATTTATCATAGTTTCTATTTTGACATCATATTGTATTTGTATTGTCTAACAAAAACTCAAAGAGCAACACAATACAGTGAAAGAATGGAAAAAAAAACCTAAAGGAAAAAGAGCAAAAAACGTTCTTTACATGTTTGGGGGCTGGGGGGGCTGGGGGTGTAAGTAGAAGCTTAGTCACATTTATCTGGACTTGTTCAGTAGGTTTGAAGACATGTATCAGCTTATTCAAGGTGCTTTTTCAGTTAGGACTACAGAAGGGGCTTGGATACTTCCTTTATATTTCAGAACAACTCCAGTTAAATATGAGCAACTACTACTAGCTGTACCATGACCTGGGTAAATGAGAGACATGATCATGATCAAGCAATATTGTGTTAACCACTTCACCCTCGGAAGGATTTCCCGCTTTAGGACCAGAGCACTTTTTGCGATTCGGAATTTGCGTCCTTTTTTCCCCACAAATAGAGCTTTCTTTTGGTGGTATTTGATCATTTCTGCGTCATTTCTGATCGCCGCTATAAACAAAAAAAAGAGCGACAATTTTGCAAAAAAAAAAACAGTTTTTCTTACTTTTTGCTAAAATACAAATCCAAAAAAAAATATATATATATAAAAACATTTTTTTTCATCGGCTTTGGCCGATTGATAATCTTCCTCATATTTGTGGTAAAAAAAAAATCGCAATCAGTGTTTATTGATTGGTTTGCGCAAAAGTTGCCGCTTTTACGGATGATGAGAATTGATTTCTGGGGTTTTTATTTTTTTTTTATTTTTTACTAGTAATGGTGGCGATCTGCGATTTTTAGCGGTACTGCGATATTGCAGCGGACATGTCGGACCATTTTGACACTTTTGGGACCAATGACATTTATACAGCGATCAGAAATGTAAATATCCGCTGAATACTGTATAAATGTCATTGGCAATGAAGGGGTTAACCTGCAGGGGGTAGTGAAGGGGTTAACTGTGTTCCCTAGGCGTGTTCTAACTGTGGGGGGGCTGGGTTGTTATGGGCATAAGAGATCTAACTGATCCCAGTGACAGGGATCAGTAGATCTCCTATGCCCGCACTGACAGAGCAGGGAACCTCCGTGTTTACAACAGCGGTTCAATGTTCTTTTTGCTGTGGCCGCTCATTGCGGCTCGCCGGCGGACTTTGGGTCTGCCCGAGCCGTGGGCACACTCCTCCGGAGTGTGGTGGGTGCGCGCCCCCTAGTGGCCACTCCGCAAATCGCTGTTTATTTATGGCAATTCGCGGGACCCGTCCACACTGCTGCAGTAAATATACTGCACGCGGTGAGGAAGGGGTTAAAGTAACAACGAGAACCCTCTGAAAATGAGATTATAATATTTTCCTGTCCCAATTGAAGCTTCACTTGGTAAAGGATACTCAATCAGGGGCAAGGAAAATAGGAAAAACAACATTTTTGCTTGCACATGATTACCACATTCAATGACAATGAGTGATGGGGAAAAGAATGCAACTGCGCTTGCAAAGTGCACAGTCTATTTCCTTTAGTAAATCCACCCCAATGCTTTTATTTATTTATTTTTTCTGAAACCTTTTTAACACTTCAGGAATGGATTCTACCATGCTAAGCTATTAGGAGAGATTGCTGTGGGTCAGCATCACAATGAACTCTAATGGCCCTGCCTAGATTCATCATTGTGGTCATTTATATTGTATATCCATTTTTATACTGTTCATTCAGAAAAAGAATAGTTTGTATCATATTAATTAGTATCCAAAGGATTCATCTTTATTATTGAGTCCTAATCCCTATGATGCTCTTACCTCATTGCTGATCTTCCATGTTATGGCCTCGATGTTGATCTGAAACTGCTGATCCTCTGGTGCCCAGGGTGTATAATTTCCCACATCCTTATAAATCATATTATTGTCGTCTTTATGAACCCAATTTGTTATTTTGTACTTATTAATAAATTCCCCATATTCATTGAACAATGGTGCTGGTTCATTTGAATCAAATGCATACTTAATTCCTTTTAAAAAGTTATACAGCTTAAAAAAAAAAAAAATTTTTGTCAATCAGAGAAAATAGATTTGTCACAGGGAAATAAATATGTAAAGAGTAACTGTGTCTGTTGTGAAAAAGAAATCCTCTCTGGGTGATCTATGTACATGGCAAGTATTTTAACAAATGTTGTTGCAGATTCCTACCTGTTTCTGCTCTGAAGAAAAAGCTGTGACGTTTTTATTATTAATCAGCCGATGCACTTGTTGTTCTCTAATGAGAAAAAACTGCAGGGTTTGCAACCTCTTTGAATTTTTTGTTGCAGGGGATGCCTAAAACCTGACTTGTATCTTAGTGCAGACTTCTGAGGAAGTCAGTGAGCCAATCACACAAGTAGGAAATTACATTTCTGGGGGATTTTCTGTACACCAACAGTACACAGAACATAGTTAGTTAGCCAGGTTGAAAAAAGACAAGTCCATCTAGTTCAACCAAAAAAAAAAAAACACCTCCAGGTTGCTATATTGCATTGAATTTTAGAGAAAATTACAGAGCTGCAGATTGAAAAGGAGAGGTCATTTTTAATAACATTGAGTTACTTGTGTCACAATTATATATGCTATATTATTATTTGTTTTATTTGCTATGTTTTGTCCCATCGTAGTTAAGTTACCCTTTAAGTCAGAGGCTTCAGTTAGTTAGTAAAGCCAAAGGATCAGCTTGATTGCCATAGATCTGTATCTCTGTGGGGGTGGCAGAGTGTGTAGAGATCCTTAATACAGAGGTTTTTTTTTTACCGCAAAAAAATCCTTACAAGTTTTCATTATTTAACCACCCAGAAGGATTTCCCACGTTAGGACCAGGGCAATTTTTGCAATTCGGCACTGCATAGTTTTAGCTGACAATTGCGCGGTCGTGCGACGTTGTACCCAAACAAAATTTGCATCCTTTTTTTCCCACAAATAGAGCTTTCTTTTGGGGGTATTTGATCGCCTCTGCGTCATTTCTGATCGCCGCTATAAACAAAAAAAAAGCGCCAATTTTGCAAAAAAAAACAATATTTCTTACTTTTTGCTAAAATCCCATTTCAAAATAATATATAAAAAAACGAATTTATTCATCAGTTTTGGCCGATTTATATTCTTCCTCATAATTGTGGTAAAAAAAACAAATCGCAATTGGCGTTTATTGATTGGTTTGCGCAAAAGTTGCCGCGTTTACAAACCATGAGAATTCATTTCTGGCATTTTTACTATTTTTTTTCTTTACTAGTAATGATGGTGATCTGTGATTTTTATGGGGACTGCGATATTGGGGCGGACATGTTGGACATTTTTGACACTTTTTAGGGACCAATGACATTTATACAGCGATCAGAAATTTAAATATCCACTGATTACTGTGTAAATGTCATTGGCAGTGAAGGGGTTAACCTGCAGGGGGCGATCTAGGGGTTAAATGTGTTCCCTAGGTGTGTTCTAACTGTGAGGGGGTTTGGCTGCCAGGGGCATAAGAGATCTAACTGATCCCAGTGACAGGGATCAGTAGATCTCTGTTATGCCGCCTGACAGCGCGGGGAACCGCCGTGTTTACATTGGCGGTTCCCTGTTTTCTTTCTCTGCCAGGTCATCGTGTGTAGCCGGCAGAATCAAGTCTGCCAGACCCGCGGCCACACTGCTGCAGAGAGCGGCGGGCACGAGAGCACACCGCCGGCGGTACTCTCCCACCCGCTAGCTGCGCACGAGCGAGTCGTCATTTAATAATGGCGACAGAGCTACTCTGCAGCAGTAAATGTACGCGACGCGGTTGGAAACCGATTAAAAAGTCTCAGCATACAAAAGCAGCAAATTCATCCAAGATTATTTTTCTGAATTATTTTCACGGTGCAAACAATTGTAAAAACTCAATAGCCCTCCTACTATGCTCAGCGCTGATGGATCTGGATGTTTAAAGCACTACAGCTGAGCAGCTACTAAAATTATAAAAATCCTTGTAAAAAACAGATACACGTATGCCTCGTACACATGGTTCGACGATCGCATACAACAGGTCGTACGAACGACCATTGTATGCTAATCCGACCATTAGTATGCGCGATTAGAACAGCCGACGTACGACGGTCGTACAACAGGAGTTGTATGACCAGACTAGGAAACTTGGTGGTACCAACAAGCGGTCGTATGACCTTTGTATCGTGTGTACAGTGAAGTTGGTCCAACAAGTTGTATTGTCCAAAACACGCATGCTCAGAAGTCAGGAATGGCCGGATGCTAATTACATGCACCTGAACTTTCTCTTTATACGTTCATAACACGTCACTACATTCAGCTTGGTCGTACGATCATGTAGTGCATGTCAGTATGCTAGATACAACAGCCAACATACGATTTGGTCCGTTCGGTCATACGACCGGCGAACCGTGTGTACGAGGCATTAAAGTCCACTGTACTTCATACCAGAAACTGGAATCTGTAGCAGTGCTTCCTCACAAGCTTTACATGTGACAGCTAATAGCAACAAATCTTCAGTGTGAGACAAACACCATGAGGGATGGGTGTGAAGAGTCAGGACAGGAGTGAAAACAGTTCTCCGGCTATGTTCATGCACCACACACCTCCAAACTGCACCATGTGAGACACTCCCCTAGGACCTGCACTTACTGAATAATGGCAAATATATTGCCTTTTAAATTATACCAGAAGGTCCTCCACTCAGATGTACCGCACACAGTGTTCAGTCATGAATGGGCATGTAAGAAAATAACTGCTAGACATAGCGTAATATCATCTAGGTTTATTCAAAACAGCCCTCACTCCATATCACACTTATAAGAATATCAGTAAAATCAGGCATAAAGCCATAAATATGTGTCAAATCACCGTCTCCACAGTAGGTCCGGCCGCAGGTCCCTCTCACAGACCGCAAGCGTCCCTCCCTTTCGGTGACATGCACGCGTCACTTCCAGTAGGTCGTGCACTTATGCGTTTCGTCATCACGACTTCCACAGTATTTTCACGGTGCAACTGGACAGGTTCTCCAATGCAAACTCTGCACTACATTTTACATTAACTTACTATGTACATTGTGTGTACTGAGTAAAAGATGATATGTACAGTCTTGAGCATCGTAGTTACATTGAATAGCTTGTTTCTAAAGTCTTGTACAACCCCAATCCCAAAAGAGTTGGGTCGCTGTGTAAAATCTACATAGAAACAGAATTCAGTGCTTTGCAAATCTCATAAACTCGTATTTTATTCACCTTAGAATTTAGAAAACATATCAAATGTTTAAACTGAGAAAATGTACCATTTTAGGAAAAAAATAAATAAGGTAATTTTGACATTGATGGCAGCAACAGGTCTCAAAAAAAGTTGGGGCGGGGCAACAAAAAGCTGGCAAAGTAAGGAAAAAATGGAGAGCTGAAATTACATACTGCAGAGCTCAGTGAGGAGAGATTTGAGAACGGATTGGAGGAAAAGGACACCCCCTTTACACTGCACACAGGAACAAAGCTAAGGCTGTCAATCCTCTGGAACTCCCTTCCCGTCACCTTTTTTCTCTTGGTGTCAGGAAAACTTGTCAGAAGTGATTCATTCTGATAGAGGAACGAGATAGCAAACAGAAATTACATTTTGACAACCACCAGAGGTTTACAACCACTTTAAAGGCTAAGTTCACCTTTGTTCACCATTTTTTATTTCTAAATTCCAGCTCCCCTATGTTCCAATATAGCATTAATGTACTTATTTTGCAAAAATGAATCAGTTTTCTATTTATTCTACACACACATACCTCACTCTCTACATAGCTGTTCAAAAACACTGCTCGATTACTTCTGCCTTACTTTCTGGACAGACTTTAAGTCATGACACAGGAAGGAGTTGACCAGCTGATCCCATTAGCACACACCCTGCATCATCTACCATCAGATAGTCAACTCCTTCCTATGTCATGACCTTAAGTCTGTCCAGGAAATAAGGCAGAAGTGTTTTTAAACAGCTATGAAGAGTGTGAGGTAAGCGTGTAGAATAAATGGAAAGCTGTTTTATTTATGCAAAATAAGTACATTAATGCTATATTGGTACATAGGGGAGCTGGAATTTTAAAAAAAAAAGGTGCACAAAGGTGAACTTAGCCTTTAAAGCCCAAATTAAATTTTATTTTAACCGATTGCCGACCAGCCGCTTTATACGGCGGCAGGTCGGCTCTCCTGCACGAATCGCCGTAGCTGTACGAAGGTTCACGCAGTTGCGGGCGGGAGCACACCGCCGCCAGTGCACGCTCATGCTCGCTGCACACTGTGTGAGCGTGCCCACGGGTCGGGTGGACTCGATGTCTGCCAGCGACCTGCGATCGCCTTCTACAGAGACAGAACGGGGATCTGTCAATGTAAACACGGCTGATCCCAATTCTGTCAGAGGACATGACAGAGATCTACTGTTCCCAGTGCTCAGGAACAGTGAGATCTGTCATGTCCCTGACAGCCCATCCCCCTACAGTTAGAACACACCTAGAGAACACAGTTAACCCTTTGATCGCCCCCTAGAGTTTAGCTCCTTCCCTGCCAGTGACATTTATACAGTAATCAGTGGCTATTTTTAGCTCTGATCACTGTATAAATGTCATTGGTCCCAAAAAAGTGTCAAAATTGTCCAATCTGGCTACCGCAATGTCTCAGTCTCGATAAAAATTGCAGATCGCCACCATTACTAGTAAAAAAATAATAATAAAAATGCTATAAATATATCCCCTATTTTGTAGACGTGATAACTTTTGCGCAAACCAATCAATATACGCCTATTGTGATTTTATTTACCAAAAATATATAGAAGAATACTTATTGGCCTAAACTGATTAATAAATTTGTTTTTTTATTTTTTTTATTTTTGGATATGTATTATAGCAAAAATTTAAATACATTTTTTTTTTTCAAAATTGTCGCTCTTTGTTTGTTTATAGCGTAAAAAATAAAAACCGCAGAGGTGATCAAATACCACCAAAAGAAAGCTCTATTTGTGGGAAAAAAAGGACGTCAATTTCGCTTGGGTACAACGTCGCATGAAATATGCAGCTTTGCCATATGCTTTAAGTAGATGGCATCTAATAGGTCTGTTAACAACCAGTACTTACCATTGTTATTTATAGAAAAAATGCCTGATCCCCTGCACTACTATATGGGCTAGAATCTATAAAGGAAAAGTAATAAATGTGTAGCGCGTAAATATTATGTGTAAGGTTATGCTGCTAGGTACCCAAAGTGTTCCTGGGAAAAAAAAATTGTAATTGGACAGAGCTCCCCTTACTGGACCATAAAAGTGAAAAATTATTCTCAATCCTCTATTGTGAATAATAACTCAGTAAATAATAAAGATGAGCAATGACCAAAAAAGAGCAATCCAACAGTGTCCCCTTAAACAAATAAACGTAATAGTGATAAATAGAGTTGAGCGAACCCGAACTGTAAAGTTCGGGTTCATACCGAACTGTAAAGTTCGGGTTCATACCGAACTTTGCGGTGTTCGGGACCCGAACTTTTAAAAAAAGTTCGGCTTCGGGTTCTGGTATTTTTTTCCCGCTTGTTGAATAGCTGCAGGGCAGCCAATCAACAAGCGTTTCACTGGTTTGCCCTTGGAAGCCATCACAGCCATGCCTACTAATGGCATGGCTGTGATTGGCCAGTGCATCATGTGACCCAGCCTCTGTATGAGCTGGAGTCATGTAGTGCTGCATCTCACATGCTCTCAGGTTAGTGTAGGGAGAGGATGCTGCTGGTGCTGTGAGGGACAGATTGCAGATCTAATAACATCCCATCCTGCATTACAGAACAATCTGACTGGACTAGTTAGAGTCTACTGCTTAGAGGGACAGATTATTGTTCTAAAATCACCTCCTAGTTCTATAGGGTCAGGTTCCTGCTGTTGCTGTAAGGGACAGATTATTGTTATTTCCCTATACCCATCTCTTTGTAGGGCACTTGTCCCACTCTTACCCCCACTTTTCTTCCTTTTTCAGCCCTCTAGCACTTTCCAGGACTTTTTTACAGCCATTTTTGTGCCCAAAAGTTTGGGTCCCCATTGATTTCAATGGCGCTCGGACCGAACCCGAACCCAAACTTTTCCACGAAAACCCGAACCCGAACATCCAGGTGTCCGCTCAACTCTAGTGATAAACAAATACAGTAAACCACCGCTGTGAAATAAGTGTCCATAGGTGAAAAACATCTTGCATGTAGATCAGTAGCAAAAAGTTGTATAAACAAACATCTGTGGCATGACAAAATATAGTCCAAAAGGATCAATGGAAATCCGTAGGTAATGTGCTGGCATGCAACCATCTTCAGTGCCTCTCCACATTCACTCATATGCACTCACCTCCATGTTGGACCTAATACAGGTCACCTTGCGCCTGTATACTCTGGAGCGCTTCACCATCACAATTATAATTGCTATTTTTTGATGAAGGGTAAGACAAATCCTAATGCCTGATCATAGTGTTGCAATTTTTACATGTGTTATTAAGCCTACACATATCATAACAACTTATAACTCAAAAATACAGTGTAGCGCAACTCAAATAAAATAAATAATAATTACCAATGTAGTACCACCAAACACTATCATAAGTGTATGCAAAATTAGTGCATATATATAAAATCAATCAATTTCTGTATTGAGCCTGGCGAGATCACTTTTTGGGTGTGAGCAACAATTCTTTCAATATTTTTTATATTGATATCATAGCAACTACTAGTGTATCCAGGTGAATTCTACTGTACCTTTTTTCAATTAAGCTTTAATTTGGTGGTAAATGGTAATGACTATCCCCTGATTTGTTTTTATTATCCTTTATTTTATTTTTTTTTAATCCAGAGGTGTATTTGTTTCTATTACCATAACCTACTACCAAAGAACAACCCAAAATAACTTTTCCTGCTGCTGCCAATTATAGCAATACCACATATGTATATGTTACTTTTTGTTTGCACCCATAGTGGGGCCCAGAAACAATAATACAGATTTTGCTTTTTTATCCAACCTAAAACACACTGGCATTGACACTAACTGACACTGATACTAATTTTAATTTTTTTTTAAATCTTAACTAAAATACACTGACCCTGACGTTTGACCCACACATTTGATCCTGACCTTTGACTCTGACCATGGCCCATGACCCTATCCCTAACAATGACACTGAGCTAGATCAAACCCTGATCTAGCTATTTTTATCTTAATTTGTTTATTTTTTACACACTTATTTGTTTACACCTTTCTCCTCTAGCAAGAAACAATGTATCTTTATCTCCATTCAAGAGGAGAAAAACCACAGAAGTGGGCTGAACAGTGACTCATCATTGTGATAGCCAATCAAAAGTTTTTAAAGCAATCAGGTGACAAGGAAACAGGCCTCCCAGTTCCTAATTGTTAGTACAAAATCTGGGCTCTTGGTGAGAGTCCTATCTCTGTGGTGAGAGAGCATTCTCTACCCTTCGTCAGATCGGTCAGAGGGACAGTAATGATGGAAAAGTCGGGATGAAGTGTCTGTAATACCCTGTAATCCCCAGGAAGGCACAAACCTGTTTCTTGCTCACTGGTTGGGGCCACTTTTGAATTGCCTTGATCTTATTGGTCTGGGGCTTGATCAGACCCCCGACCAATAACATACCCAAGGTATTTGGCCTCCTACAGACCTATGGCACACTTGTTCGGGTTGGCTGTTAAACCTGCTACCCTCAGCGAATCTACCACTGCAGATGTGATTCCCAATCTGGTCTGTGGATGACCACATCATCCAGATGGGCCACTGCATAGGGCTGATGCAGCCTCAAAGTTTTGTTCATCATCCTCTGGAAGGATGCACGCACCCCATGCAGACCAAACGGCATTTGCTTGTATTGGAAGGACCCCTCAGGCGTAGAGAAGGCTGTTTTTTCCTTTGCTGACTCCGTTAGGGGAATCTGCTAGTATCCCTTAATAGGTCTAGGGCACCTCCCAACCTATCCAGTTTGTCAACCCGCGGCATTGGGTATGCGTCAAACTTAGACACGTAATTCAGCTTCCTGAAAACATTACAGAACCAAATAGTGTCATCGGGCTTTGGGACCAGTACTATAGGGTTTGACCAGGTGCTGTGGGACTCCTCTATCACGTCTAACTCCAACATGGTTTTTATTTCTCTCGCCACCGCCTCTCGCCTACCCTCAGGTATTCAGTAGGGTCTTACATTTACACGGACCCCTGGTTCCATGATTATGTCATGTTGTAATACAGTGGTCAGTCTGGGTAGAGAAGAGAAAAAGTCTCTATTTTTACTGACAAATTCCTTAACGTCGTTTTGTCAGGGACAAGGACTCGGTTATGGGGACATCTGGGGTCGGGGTAACCTGTTCTTTTGGGGAGTGGGCACTGCCAATAAACTCTCTCTGTCCTTCTATGGTTTTAGGAGATTAACATGGTAAATCTGCCCCAGTTTCCTTTCCCCAGGTTGGTAAACTTTGTAATTTATTTCCCCTACTCTTTCCCTAATCTCAAAGGGGGCCTGCCATTTTGTTAGGAATTTACTTTTAACCATGGGCACTAGCACCAGCACTCTGCCCCCCCCCCCCGGGGTTAAAAGTCCAGGTTTTGGCACCCCAATTATAAACTCTTCTCTGGGCTTCCTGAGCTTGCTCCATATGCTCTCGTACAAGGGGCAGAACAACAGTGATTCAATCTTGCATCAAGGAGATGTGCTCTATGATGCTTCTATATGGAGTGGCCTCTCCTTCCCACTTCTCTTTTGCTACATCTAGCAGCCTCTTGGGATGTCTACCGTACAAGAGTTCAAAGGGGAATACCTTGTAGATGCCTTTGGAACCTCTCATATGGCAAACATAAGGTAAGGCAGCAAAAAAATCCCAATTTCGCCCATCTTTATCCACCACCTTTTGTTAGCATACTCTTGGGGGTCTTGTTAAACCTTTCCACCAGACCAGTTTGGGGTGGTAAACAGAGGTACAGAGATGGGAGATTTTGTACAACTTGCACAATTCTCTGGACATGAACATGGTTCCCTGATCCGTCCAGATCTCTTTAGGGATCCCCACCCGATTAAGCACCTAGACCAGCTCCTTGACAATAGCCTTACATAGCGGAGGTGTTCTGCAAGGATAGCGGGTCGCATAGTCCAGGATCACCAGGATGTGCTGTGTCCCTGGGCAGATTTTACTACTGATCCCCCAAGATCCATGCCCATTTGCTCAAATGGCACTTCAATTATGGGAAATGGGACAAGGGGATTACAAAAATGGGGCGATGGGGCCGTCATTTGACACTCAGGGCATGATTCATAGTAGTCTTTGATGTCTGCATGAAACCGAGGCCACAAGAATTTCTGAGTTATTCTCTCCCTGGTTTTCTCCATACCCAGATGTCCCCCCCATTACATGCCCATGGGCCAGATCTAGCACCATCCTGCGGAAGGGTTTGGGAACCACTAGCTGTTCCACTTCATCCTCCCCGCATTTCAACCCCTGATACAACAAATGTAGGGAAAAGACACCCCCCAATTAGGATACACAGGCTCCCCATCCATCACCTTCCCGTTTTCACTGGCTCTAAGGAGAGTGACTTCCCGTAATTGCTCTGTACAGAAGTCCTCTCTCCGGACCTCCAAGTCAGGCACCAAACTTGGTTTACTCTCACCGTCAGGGTCAAAGACATTGTCTGGATCATTAGTCCCCCAGTGTGAGCTATCTTCCAACTCCTCCGTCTCCCCAGCCAGTACAGGAAGAGAGTCTCCACCCTCCTCAGTCCTGCCACCAGTCTCCCCTTCCTTTTGGCAAAATGGGTCTGGCGAGAGGTCCTGTGCTTCCACAGCAGGGGGAGCTCTATCCTTCAGACTCCCTGTGCCTTCCCATAACCTCCAAAAATGGGGAAAATCCCTGCACACTAGGGCGTCATAAAGCAATGAAGGTACTACCCCCACTGAATGAGTAACACTGCCAGGCGTGTCAATCTCAACCACCGCCGTCTGGTAGTCACAGGTGTCCCCATGGATGCAAATGACTCCGACAGTGCTAGGGTGTAACCCTGCAGGATTTACACAATTGCTTTTTACCAATGTTACAACACTACCCGAGTCAAGCAGTGCAGTGACTGGTCTCCCATCAACAAAAATCACACACATTTGCTTCTCCATGCGACTTGAACATGTTGCTGTATATGTGACCTGTGCAAAAAGAAAAAGGTGTCTATTCATAAAATCATAATCGCATTGCATGGGTTCTTCATTCAGGGGGCAATTGGCAGCAATATGGCCCAATGCATGACATCGGTAGCACTGTATGTGTTCTATATCCAGTCCTCTCAAGGGTCCCCAAGCTCTTCTTGGCTTCTTTGGCCAGTCTCCAGGTCTAGAGCACCCAGTCTCTTTAACCGTATCAGTCTTATCAAAGTTCCCCATGCCCCTGAACCCTGGAACCGGGTCCGCCTGGTGATCTTTCACCTCTAGATACATTGTAGTGGGGCGCAGATGGGCGCAACAAGTCCTCAGCAGTCGTGTATCTCTCCACGAGGTCCACCAGTTTGCTTGCAGTTTTGGGGTCCCCCTGGCTGACCCATTTCCTCAAAGCAGCAGGGTGCACCCATAGATAGTGGTCCATGACCACGTGCTCCACTATCTGGGGACCTGGCAAAGTCTCCGGCTGTAACCATTTCCTGGTAAGGTGAACTAGATTGAACATCTGCGAACAGGGTGGCTTGTCAGTGCAGTAGGTCCACTGATAGAAACTTAGAAACATAGAAAAGTGACAGCAGAAAAAGACTGAGTAGTCCATTGAGTCTGCCCTTTTTTTTGTTTGTTTTTTTGTGTTTTGTTTTTTCCATTAACCTCATTGTCTGACTATAGATTTATGTTTGTCCCAAGCATGTTTGAAGCCATTTACTGTTGACTGTCTCACAACCTCTGTTGGTAGTTTATTCCAATCATCAACCACCCTTTCAGTAAAATAATACTTTCTAAGATTGGTTTTGAACTTCCCTCCTGCTAGTTTAAGGTCATGTCCTCATGTTCTTGATTTTGGTTTCATATTGAAAAGACTGCCCTCCTGAACCTTATTCATCCCCTTGATGTATTTAAAGGTCTCAATCATGTCTCCCCTTAATGCACGCGTTGGGCCCGGACTGCCATGGTGACCCCCAGGCGTGCAAGTATCTCTGCCTTTAGAGTCTCATAGTCTTGGGCCTTATCTGGTTCCAGATCAAAGTAGGCCTTTTGGGGCTCACCTGTTAAAATGAGTCCAACAGCCCTGCCCACTACTCCTTCACCTCTCTCGAAGGTTGTGAGGTATGCCTCTACCTCATCCGCAGATGTCATCTTCTGTAGATGGTAGGAGGCGCGCACCAATTTTGGTTCCACTGCCACAGAAGGTTTTTAACTCCAGCAGGGCCTCCGCTACCTCTCGCTGAGCTGCATTAGTCGCTTGTAGAGCTGTCTGTTGTACTGCAGCGGCTTCTGCGACTTAGCGGTTGGTTTCCCATTGGGCCACATTGGCTTGCAACTGGGCCTTCAACATTTCCTCCATCTCTGAAAGCTGCCTGCATCCTCCACCACGTGTGGGAGATTAGCTCATGGTGATCACTTTTCAGAGGAAAATATTCAGTATGGAGGTCAGTTTCTTTAAAATCTGGCAGCTTGCCAGGTTTATTATCACAGGTTTGCAAGATCGAAACACATAAAAACAGAAAACAAAACCTCGCCGTCCAGCGCTAAACTAAACAATTGGGTTCCTCTATGTACAGTGTGGGGCTGTCCCCAACACACACAAAACATAAGCACAGTGCAAACCTTGATCTTCGAGTCCAAATTATAACACAGAGCTCCCTCTGAAATCCAGCATAAAACTCTCCTCTGCTCTCTTCCTGCTCATTAAATGCAGGTGGAGAGGGGTTTGAGTGGACCAGAAAGTCTGGGCCGGAACCAGCTCTGCCACGGTGGCTGGAAAAACCCGGGTCGGACTTTCACTAGTTGCCACAAAGTGATTGCATGCGAGGCGACAAGTATCGCCCGTCCATTATGGCCCCTCGCATAACGTCACAGCATACACTCATCATCAAGGGGTTAATATATAGTTGTTGCATCCAATTATTAGCTTGGACTGCACTACAACCAGGAAAATAATTAATAGAAAACATTTTGCAGTGAAACAAAATTAGCGGTAGCTGCTCTGACCAATCAATTATATAATAGAGAGATGACTGCAGATTGGGCCCCCCATGATGAGGAGACTCATCATTAGTGTTGAGCGAACCCGGACTGTAACGTTCGGGTCCGTACCGAACTTTTGGGTGTCCGTGGCACGGACCCGGACCCGGACATTTCAAAAATCGTTCGGGTTCGGGCCCAGGCACGGTGCCTGTGGGTTTTCAAGCCATGCCTGGGCTTGCAATGTCAGGCCCAAGCGAGTTGTGATTACTACTCAGAGGAGTAGTACCCCCCGGGTTAGACGTCAGTAGAGAGATAATATATTAACTAACCAGTCTCGTCGATGGCGATTAAAACAAAGTGACGTTTTACAAAAGATAATTAATAAAAGGACCAACATCACGTCAGGTTCGATTATTAACCTACGTTGTTGATATATAATTGGGGAACTACTACTCACATACGACACTGCAATACGCTCCCCGGTATTACCTGCCCGCTATGAACAGCGGAGCGTACGTTAGTGAAACACCGTTGATCACTTTCAGGC
>BLSH010314811.1:114397-134956 GCA_018402905.1 Glandirana rugosa | reverse complement strand
CTGCAAACTGCCCCCACCTGTGTCACTGGCTGCATAACTGCCCCCACCTGTGTCACTGGCTGCAAACTGCCCCCACCTGTGTCACTGGCTGCATAATTGCCCCCACCTGTGTCACTGGCTGCAAACTGCCCCCACCTGTGTCACTGGCTGCATAACTGCCCCCACCTGTGTCACTGGCTGCATAACTGCCCCCACCTGTGTCACTGGCTGCAAATTGCCCCCACCTGTGTCACTGGCTGCATAACTACCCCCACCTGTGTCACTGGCTGCAAACTGCCCCCACCTGTGTCACTGGCTACATAACTGCCCCCACCTGTGTCACATACCATACAATGGCAAACTACTGTTTGGTAAGACCTTGGATGATGCAATCAAAAGAGTCACGGGGGGTAAATGAGCTCTTCTCCCTCAGCCTCGCCAAAAGAATCCAGTGGGACGACCCAGTCAGTCAACCTACAAACGCTATCAGAAAATAAAAGCTTAAAGACCAGGACATGACAGACCTCAATGGGGAGGGACTCAATGTTCCTTTCTCCAGGGTATCATATCTAAGGCAGCACAGGCAGCCAAGCCAAGTGAAAGTCTTTTTGAGGGTGTGCCCGCCCAGGCTTGCCCGGTGGGAGCAAGGCTGACCTCCTAATGGAGAGTGTGGGCGGCGAAAGTTACGGACCGCTGGATCCTGGACACTATAAGGAACGGCTACTCGATAGAATTCATACACCACCCACCAGACTCCTTTGTGAAAACTCAATGGCCGGACTGTCCCGTGAAGGGAAGAGAGAGGGTTAGTGCCATTGTCACATACAACCATTACTGGCTCAAGCTGATGTGGTGTCAACCACCACTGAGCCTGCCCTCGCAGAGCTGACACAAACTCTGCCACTGTGTGGCTCCTGTCCCCTAGGCAGACCAACTCAAGCACCGCATGGCATTGTTTAGCCTGACTGCTTGCTTAGCCCCTACCATCTGCGGCTGGTGTGTGAGGGGCGCTTGGGCGCCGCCTCCCCGCCAGCTAAAGAAGAAGAAGAAAAAAAGTCAGCCCCGCCCCCCTGCAGGAGGCGCCGGTGCATTGACTTTCTTTTTTTTTTTTTCGGCTCCTTGGTTGTCACATGACAGCCAAGTAGTGATCCTATTGGTCGGTCATTAAAAGCTATGTGGGGGCACTAAACAGGCGCACCCTGCATAGCTTGATTGGCTGCCCTGAGCCTCCGCTCAGTGTGATTGGATGCGGTGGCCAGGGGCGGGTCACTGGGGCAGCGGTGGTGACTTCCGCTCCCACAGAGACCATGACCGCCCGGGACCGACAAGGGGGGGCAGCAAGCTCTCTGTATGCCGAACTCTGCAGACTTAGTGCACCCTCTGTATGCCGAATCTCTGCAACAACCCTACCTGCTGGATAGGGTAAGTGCGGGGGGGATCTCTGCAGTGTACCCCACCTGTGCCACTGGCTGCAAACTGCCCCACCTGTGTAACTGGCTTCAAACTGCCCCACCTATGTCACTGGCTGCAAACTGCCCCACCTGTGTCACGGGCTGCAAACTGCCCCACCTGTGTTACTGCCTGCAAACTGCCCCCACCTGTGTCACTGGCTGCAAACTGCCCCCACCTGTGTCACTGGCTGCAAACTGCCCCCACCCGTGTCACTGACTACATAACTGCCCCCACCTGTGTCACTGCCTGCAAACAACCCTTTTGCTTTCCCCATGACTCAGAATCCAGAAACGTCAGTGCAGCACTGGATGACAGATGCAAGGGTTTGTCAGGAGTCCAGAAACTCATTGACCTTTTATACACACACACTAATTACAAGCAAACAGATCACAGGTGATAATGGTTACCTTTAAGGCCTCATACACACGGACGTTTCTAAAAAAAATAAACAAAACGTCGGGCCCGACGTCAAGGAAAAAAAGTCGCAGTTTTCCGGCGTTATGCATTGGCTTTTTTGAGCGTTTGTGAGCGTCGGCGTCAATAGGCGTTTTTTTAAAAAAATCATCCCTCTGCTATTTTTCAACCTAAAAACGTCAGCGTCAAAAAACGCCGGAAAACGCCAGTATAATAATAGGTGGCGTTTGTTGGCATATTGTTGCGTCGGCGTCAAAAAATGCCAAAACGTTACAGCCTCAGAACATGATGGCTGTAGGTTCTAGTTTCAGCTCACTAACGCCGACGTCATCTACAGCTCAAAAACGCAGACGTTTTTATGGGGCCATTGACTAACATGGAGAGCTGCAAAAAACGCCAGAAAACGCCGGCGTCAAAAAACGTCCGTGTGTATGAGGCCTAATAGTCATTCAAACCCCTTTGTGTTAAAGAGGAAGTAAACTCAGAAGGGGTTTACTTCCTCTATGTCCCCCTCTAAAGTAGAAACATAATGGGCTACTATGCATCGCATAGTAGCCCATTATGTGCCACTTACCTGCAAATGAAGCCTGCGGCATCCAGCGATGTCCCCTCTCCTGGCCGCATCCACCTTCTGCCCCTCTTCCTTCCGGGGCCGCGACTGGCTGGAGTTGCGTGACGTCACTCCCGCGCATGGGCGCGGGAGCCGCCAGTCACGGCATAGTCACAGTGGAGGAACAAGCCTGGGCTCATCGCCTGCTGGAGCAGAAAGCCCCTGAGACCGCCACCTTGGACCGCTTCTTTCATGCCATGGCCCAACTATATCAGGACCCGCACCAGGCTGCCACTGCAGAGGCGGCACTCCACACCCTCCAACAAGGTTGGCCTGAGCCCTCTGTACTTTGCTGCCAGCCAGTTGCCGACCCGGACCACACCACTATCCTTCAGTCTGCACGAGCTTCAGTGGACGCATACCAGCCAATAGAGACTTGTCC
The DNA here is from genome assembly GCA_018402905.1 of Glandirana rugosa. Taxonomy (NCBI): domain Eukaryota; kingdom Metazoa; phylum Chordata; class Amphibia; order Anura; family Ranidae; genus Glandirana; species Glandirana rugosa. The sequence continues at coordinate 132,119 of BLSH010314811.1, read as the reverse complement.
AGCCCTCGTGCCCCCCTGCGCTCCCAAGTTACCTGTATGCACATATAAGCACATCTCGCTGACCTAACTCAAGCGGTGAAAAATCTACAGGATGGGTACACCCTCTTGGAAGATCAAGTGTGGGAGCTGACAGCTCCAGGCCCTGTTAGTGGAGGGCCAGCGCCCCAGCGCACCATAGTGACTTTGACTTCCGCCGGCTGTGGGAGTGCCGGGCGGAGAGGACCACAGGATCGCTGCGACCCACCTGGCGGCTCCCTCGAGTGCCCAGCTACCCAGGACAAAACCCAGCTACTACTGCCTCCTCCTCCTCTCCGCAAGACCACCCAGAGCCTGCGCAAATCGGGCCGTCCCGATCATCCCTGTCTTCTGAGGAGCATCAGAGACACATGGCTCTCAACCTGTGCCTCTATTGTGGCGGTGCAGGGCATTTTGTAAGGAACTGCCCCGCCAAGTCCGGTAAGGGTGTGCCATCAGCTTTGGGAGAAGTGCTATTACTACCGGGCCTCCCGTCCCATCTTGTTCTCTCCATCTCCCTGCAGCTTCCCGACGGAAGTATCGGGATACCAGCCATCCTAGACTCGGGAGCCTGTAGTTGTTTTGTCTATCTCACCTTCGCCACCCAGCATCAGATCCCACTCCGGCCCAGGGAGCATCCAATGGTCATCCGATTGGCAGATGGGTCGATGATCAAGTCTGGCACGGGGACCCATCAGAACCTTCCTATACCGGCCCGGATGGCCCATGGCCACAAGGAACTTCTGCTTCTGGACGTTATTGTCTCCCCACTGTTCCCAGTGATCCTTGGCCTCCCATGGCTCCGCATCCACAGTCCCCACATCAACTGGAACATGGGAGAGGTCCAGTTCCTGTCCCCATATTGTCTGAACCACTGCCTCCAGTCGCCCCAAAGGGCACCACCAGCACTACTCAGTCTTAACCCTGAGCCAGACCAGGAAACCTGTCTTGCCGTTCCTGAAGCATACCATGACTTCCTGGATGTTTTCAGTAAGAAAGGAGCTGACACCTTACCTCCTCACAGGCCATACGATTGCCCGATAGACCTGCTACCAGGAACCCAGGTCCCTTTTGGTAGAATCTTACCCCTTTCTTTAATGGAGCTAGTGGCCCTCAAGGCCTACCTTGATGAAAATTTACAAAAGGGCTTCATCCGTCCCTCTACATCTCCCACAGGAGCTGGGATCTTCTTCGTAGAGAAAAAGGATCATACCCTTCGACCATGTATTGATTACAGTGATCTTAACAAGATCACGGTCAAAAACCGGTATCCTTTGCCCCTGGTGCCTGAGTTGTTCCAACGCTTTGGCTCTGCAGCAGTGTTCACTAAATTGGACCTTCGGGGGGGGCCTATAACCTGATCCGGATTCTGGAGGGGGATGAATGGAAGATGGCCTTCCAGACTCCCTTTGGCCATTTCGAGTACTTGGTCATGCCTTTCGGGCATTGCAACGCCCCGGCCATGTTCCAACACTTGGTCAATGATATTTTCAGGGACTACCTTGACCTGTTCTTGGTAGTCTACTTGGATGACATCCTCATTTTCTCCCCCTCCTTGGAAGCCCACCGCAAGCATGTCAAGTGCGTACTCAGCCGCCTACAACAACACGGCTTGTACGGCCGAAAAATGCGCCTTTGAGCGCACCGATATTTCCTTCCTGGGGTTCCACATCTCCACTGCAGGTACTACTATGGACCCCCAGAAGGTTAACCCAGGTAACCAAATAGAATGCTTGTTTTGCCTGGACTTCCGAAGCACAAGCAGCTTTCCAAACCCTAAAGAAGCTGTTCACCTCAGCACCTGTCCTAAACCACCCTGACTCCACATTGCCCTACATTTTGGAAGTGGATGCCTCAGAGACCGCAGTCGGGGCCGTGCTGTCTCAAAGACAGGGACTCAAAGCTTCTTTGCACCCCATTGCCTTCTTCTCAAGGAAGCTCTCCCCTCCAGAGAGAAAATATGATGTAGGGGACAGAGAGCTTTTGGCCATCAAGTCCGCTCTGGCTGAATGGCGTTACCTCCTGGAAGGAGCAGTCCACTCAGTCCTGGTCTTTACGGACCACAAAAACTTGGAGTACCTGCGGACTGCCAAGCGACTCAAGCCCCGTCAGGCACATTGGGCTTTGTTCTTTGCCGGTTTCAGTTGCATATCACCTATCGGCCGGGATCTAAGAACGTCAAGCCAGATGTGCTCTCCAGGATGTTCCATGACACCGAGGAAGTACCTCCACCGAACACTATCCTGCCTCCTCACAGTTTTTTGTTGGTCCAGGAGGGCCTTCTAACCCAGATCAGGCAAACCTTAGCCGGATCCATGGCCCCTGCTGATTCTGGACTTTCCACAAGAGATGGGTTGTGGTGGTCGGGTACCCATATTTTTGTGCCTGAGGAGCTCCACTTAACTGCTTTAGAACTTTGTCACGATCATCGCCTGGCTGGGCATTTCGGTAACCTCAAGATGGCAGAGCTACTGTCCCACACCTTTCGGTTGCCCCACATGAGTGAGGACTGTAAACACTATGTGCCCAATTTGTGCCCAAAACAAAACAGAGACAACCAAAGCCTGCGGTCTGTTAAACCCGCTGCCAATCCCTGACATCCCTGGTCCCACATTTCCATGGACTTCATTGTGGAACTACCCCCGTCTTCAGGCTTTACCATCATCTTTGTGGTGGTTGACCGCCTCACAAAGATGGCACACTTTGTCCCAATAAAGGGCACCCCCTCAGCTGCTGAGACGGCCAAAGTGTTTATTAAGGAAGTGGTCCGTCTACACGGCATCCCAAGAAACATTGTGTCCAACAGAGGGGTGCAGTTCACGTCCCGGGTCTGGAGGTCCCTGTGCTCTATTGCTCTATTTTGGGGATCGAGCTAGCCTTCTCCTCTGCTTACCATCTGCACTCCAATGGCCAGACAGAAAGGACCAACCAGACCCTGGAACAATACCTTTGCTGCTACTCTCCCTACTCCCAAGATGACTGTGTCTCCTTGTTACCGTTAGCTGAGTTTGCCTATAACAATTCTGTCCACTCCCCTAGTAAACAATCTCCGTTCTCGGCGAATCTCGGCTACCACCCTACATTTCTACCCAACCTAGTACCGGAGAGCCCAATCTCTGCCACACAAGAGATCACACAGTTCCTGGAGAACAACAAAAAGCTGTTGCAGGAGACCCAGGAACGCAACAAAAAATTTTTGATCGGAAGAGACGGGGTGAGCTCAATCTACAGCCGGGTGACCGGGTTTGGTTGGCAACCAGTAACCTAAGATTGTCCTGCCCATCCAGGAAACTTGGGCCAAAATACATAGGACTAGAGTTGAGCGGACACCTGGATGTTCGGGTTCGGCAGGTTCGGCAGAACTTCGCAAAAAAAGTTTGAATTCGGCCCCGAACTTGACCTGAACTTGACCCCGAACCCCATTGAAGTCAATGGTGACCCGAACTTTTGGGCACAAAAATGGCTCTAAAAAAGTCCTGGAAAGGGCTAGAGGGCTGCAAAAGGAAGCAAAATGGGGGTAAGAGTAGGACAAGTGCCCTGCAAACAAATGTGGATAGGGAAACAACTTAAAATCACATAAAAAAATAAAAAATGGAGGAGGAGGTGCATGTGGAGTAGGTGGTTGAGAAGGCGGTGACCGTGGCGGTGTAGGTGGTGGAAGTGGCGGTGGAGGAGGTAGCCAACACTGTTTTGTGTTTGTTTGGGGTTTTTTTCTAATTGGGGTAGCCCCCAAAATATTGAGACATATTAAAAGAAAAAGGATACGTTCACTTAGGTATACCAATGGCTGTGTGAGGCCGGTATAAATGGCTATTCTGCACAAGGTACAGACAAATCTTGTAGGATCCATGCCTGGTTCATTTTAATAAAGGTTAGCTTGTCCACGTTGGCTGCGGACAGGTGGCTGCGCTTGTCTGTGATAACGCCCCCTGCCGTGCTAAACACACGTTCCGACAATACACTGGCTGCAGGGCAGGCCAGCACCTCCAAGGCATAAAGGGAAAACTCAGGCCATGTGCCCAATTTGGAGACCCAGAAGTTGAATGGGGCAACCCATCAGTCAGTATGTGTAGGTGTGTGCGCACATACTGTCCCACCATGTTGCTGAAATGCTGCCTCCTGCTAAGACATTGCCTATCAGCTGGTGGTGCTGTTTGTTGTGGCGTGCTGCTGCCAAAGCTTTTCCACATTTCGGCCATGCTAACCCTGCCTTCTGAGGTGCTGGCGGTGCCACAGCTGCGTTGGCGACCTCTTCCTCCTCCTCTGCCTTCGCCTTTTGCTTCCACTGAGCCCCCGGTGTCATTTGGGAATGCCCTCAGCAGCACGTCTACCAGTGTGTGCTTGTAGTCGCGCATCTTCCGATCATGCTCCAGTGAGGGAATTAAGGACGGTACGTTGTCCTTGTAACGGGGATCCAGCAGGGTGGCCACCCAGTAATCAGCACAAGTTACAATGTGGGCAACTCAGCTGTCGTTGCACAGGCACTGCCCAGAGGCAAAGACAAGCTGTCCTCTGTGGGAGGTGTATCATCTGTGTCTTCCTTATTCCCCCAGCCATGCTCCAGTGATGCCCACGAGCTGCGTTGGGTGCCACCCTGCTGTGAACACTGTTCCTCCTCCTCCTCATCATCATCATCCTCGTCCTCCTCATCCTCCAGAACTGTGCCCTGGCTTGAATTTGTTTTACCTGGCCTATGCTGGTGCAGGAACCCACCCTCCGAGCCACTTGTGAATGACTGGCCTGATAACCGTGGAAATGACCCCTCTTCCTCCTCCTGTGCCACATCCTCTTCCATCATCGCCCAAAGTGTTTTTTCAAGGAGACATAGAAGTGAGATAGTAACGCTGAGAACAGCGTCATCGGCACTGGCCATGTTGGTGGAGTATTCGAAACACCGCAATATGGTACACAGGTCTTGCATGGAGGCCCACTCGTTGGTGGTGAAGTGGTGCTGTTCCTCAGAGCGACTGACCCGTGCGTGCTGCAGCTGAAACTCCACTTTTGCCTGCTGCTGCTCACACAGTCTCTCCAGCATGTGCAAAGTGGAGTTCCACCTTGTGGGCATGTCACATAGGAGGCGGTGAGCGGGAAGGCCGAACTTCTGCTTCAGCGCAGACAGGCGAGCAGCAGCAGGGTGAGAACGCCGAAAGCATGCACAGATGGCCCGCACTTTCTGCAGCAGCTCTGACATATCCGGGTGGTTTTTTAGAAATTTCTGCACCACCAAATTCAGCACATGCGCCAGGCAAGGGATGTGCGTCAAACCGGCTAGGTCCAGAGCTGCTACGAGATTTTGCTGTAGTGGCAACAACCACTCATCGGTTTATTGTTCAATGCCCATCCACAGCTCCTGCGCAGTGTGGGGTTTATCCCCCAAACATATCAGTTTTAAAATAGCCTGTTGTCATTTCCCCCTGGATGTGCTGAAGTTGGTGGTGAAGGTGTTACGCTGAGGAGGGGGTAGAGGAGGAGGAAGCCGAGTAGGAGGAGGAGGCAACAGGAGGCAAAGAGAAATGCCCTGCAATCCTCGTTTGCGGAAGGAAATGCGCCAAACTGATATCTGCCTCAGGCCCACCCGCCACTACATTTGCCCAGTGTGCAGTTAGCGAGATATAGCGTCCCTGCCCGTGCTTACTGGTCCACGTATCAGTGGTTATGTGCACCTTGCCACAGATGGCGTTGCGCAGTGCACACTTGATCTTGTCCCCGACTTGTTTGTGCAGGGAAGGGATGGCTCGCCTGGAAAAGTAGTGGCGGCTGGGAACCACGTACTGTGGGACAGCCACCGCCATCAGGTTTTTGAAACTGTCCATGTCCACCAAACGGAATGACAGCATTTCAAAGGCCAATAATTTTGAAATGCTGGCATTCAGGGCCAGGGATCGCGAGTGGGTAGGGGGGTACTTCCTCTTTCTCTCCAGTGTTTGGGAGATGGACAGCTGTAAGCTTCCATGGGACCATGGTGTGGAAATGCTTGGGGACGGTGGCAGACATGGTGGCGTTGCTGTCACATTGTCTGTTTGCTGGGTGGCAGGTGACACTGGCACTGTAGAGGTGGAGGAAGAGGCCGAGGCAGCAGCAGAAGAGGAAGTAGGAGGAGGCCGAGACCTTTCTTGGATTTTGAGGTACTTATTCCACTGCAGCTTGTGCTTTGCATGTAGATGCTTGGTCATGCAGGTTGTGCTCAGGTTTAGAACATTTATGCCTCGCTTCAGGCTCTGATTGCACAGCGTGCAAACCACTCGTGTCTTGTCGTCAGCACATTGCCAGAAGAACTGCCATGCCAGGGAACTCCTTTGAGCTGCCTTTGGTGTGCTAGGTCCCTGGGTGTGGTGGGTAGTAGCAGGCATTCTGTCTAGGGGACGGTCGCTCCGGTTTTGCAACCTGCTCCCTCTTTTGCTGTGCTGGTGCCTCTGTGCGACCACCACCTCTCTCTCCAAACTGCACACATCACTCGCATGACCTTCATTCCATGTGGGGTCTAGGACCTCATCATCCTCCATATCCTCTTCGACCCACTCTTCACCACTGCCCTCCTTGTCAGTCTGCACACTGTAGAAAGCCGCAGCAGTTTCGTCATCATCAGAGACATGCTGCGTTGGGGTTTCCATGTCCTCATCCTGAAACAGAAGTGGTTGGGCATCGGTGCACTCAATGTCTTCCACTTCTGGGGCAGGGCTATGTGGATGGCCCACGGAATGCACACCATCAGAGTAATCAAAAAGCATAAGAGACTGCTGCATGACTTGGGGCTCAGACTGCTTGGCTGATTTACAAGGGGCTGAGGTGAAAGACAGATGGCCATTGGGTTCAGGTGCCAACTCTGAGCTTTCATCAAGGGACCGGGGGGGAGACAATGTGAAGGAACTGGAGGCATTGTCTGCTACCCAATCTACTATCGCCTGTACTTGTTCTGGCCTCACCATTCGTTGAGCGGCATTCGGGCCTACCATATAACGTTGAAGGTTCTGTCGGCTACTCGCACCTGAGGAAGGTGTTTCACTTGTGCATGTAGCTGACACAGATCGACCACGTTCTCTCCTTGCAACAGGAGCTTCACCAACACCACCAACACCTGCAGCACCACGACCACGTCCCTTATTTGACGCTCTCCTCATTCTGGATGCAAATGTTCTATTTAGCACAAATTTATATGATTATTATAACGCTAATCTGTCCCTCACACCAGCAACAGGATCCTCTCCCTACACGAGTATGAGATGATTTTATAACGCTAATCTGTCCCTCACACCAGCTGCAGGAACCTCTCCCTACACCAGTATGAGATGATTTTATAACGCTAATCTGTCCCTCACACCAGCAACAGGAACCTCTCCCTACACCAGTATGAGATGATTTTATAACGGTAATCTGTCCCTCACACCAGCAGCAGGAACCTCTCCCTATACTAGTATGAGATGATCTTATAGCGGTAATCCGTCCCTCACACCAGCAGCAGGAACCTCTCCCTACACCAGTATGAGATGATTTTATAACAGTAATCTGTCCCTCACACCAGCATCAGGAACCTCTCACCAAACCAGTATGAGATGATTTTATAACGGTAATCTGTCCCTCACACCAGCAGCAGGAACCTCTCCCTATACTAGTATGAGATGATTTTATAATGGTAATCTGTCCCTCACACCAGCAGCAGGAACCTCTCCCTACACCAGTATGAGCTGATTTTATAACGGTAATCTGTCCCTCACATCAGCAGCAGCAACCTCTCCCTACACCAGTATGAGATGATTTTATAACGCTAATCTATCCCTCACACCAGCAGCAGGAACCTCTCCCTATACAAGTATGAGATGATTTTATAACGGTAATCTGTCCCTCACACCAGCAGAAGGAACCTTTCCCTATACTAGCATGAGATTATTTTATAACGGTAATCTGTCCCTCACACCAGCAGCAGGAACCTCTCCCTACACCAGTATGAGATGATTTTATAACACTAATCTGTCCCTCACACCAGCAGCAGGAACCTCTCCCTACACCAGTATGAGATGATTTTATAACAGTAATCTGTCCCTCACACCAGCAGCAGGAACCTCTCCCTATACCAGTGTGAGATGAATTTATAACGGTAATCTGTCCCTCACACCAGCAGCAGGAACCTCTCCCTACACCAGTAGGAGATGATTTTATAACGCTAATCTATGCCTCACACCAGCAGCAGGAACCTCTCCCTATAGTAGTATGAGATGATTTTATAACGGCAATCTGTCCCTCACACCAGCAGCAGGATCCTCTCCCTATACTAGTATGAGATGATTTTATAACACTAATCTATCCCTCACACCAGCAGCAGGAACCTCTCCCTATACTAGTATGAGATGATTTTATAATGCTAATCTATCTCTCATACCAGCGGCAGGAAGCTCTCCCTATACCAGTATTAGATGATTTTATAAAGCTAATCTATCCCTCACACCAGCTGCATGAACCTCTCCCTATACTAGTATGAGATGATTTTATAACGCTAATCTATCCCTCACACCAGTGGCAGAAACCTCTCCCTATACCAGTATGAGATTATTTTATAACAGTAATCTGTCCCTCACAGCGATGGCAGCATCCTCTCCCTACACTAGTCTCAGAGCATGTGACATGCAGCGCTACGTGACTCCAGCTCATATCGAGGCTGGGTCACATGATGCACTGGCCAATCACAGCCATGCCGTTAGTAGGCATGGCTGTGATGGCTTCTGAGGGCAAACAAGTGAAACGCTTGTTGATTGGCTGCCTTAGAGCTATTCAACAGGCACAAAAAAGTATTCCATGTACACCTCCTCAAACCGGTTGCCAAGGATTTGTTTCCAGGGCGGAGGACCGCCCCACCTGTACCAGTGCTGGTGGACGGAGAGAAGGAGTTCGAGGTGGAAATCATCCTCGATTGTAGGAAAAGAGCAGGGGTCACCCAATTCCTTGTAAAATGGAAAGGATACGGCCCCGAAGAAAACGCTTGGGAACCGGAAAGCAACCTTCATGCTCCTGAACTTATCCTGACTTTTTTGAGAAACAATCCGGCCAAGAGAGCCCGTTTGGGCATCCGGAGGCAATGTCAGTAAAATGGCCTATTTAACTGGACAGCACCCTGCAGCAGATGCTGTCCATTCTACAGCATTCCGGTGGCCTGTTTACCCCCCAGTGTTTGTTCTGAGAAGACTTCCTGTTCCTGTGACCCCGGCTTCCCTTCTGGACTTTGCTACTATCTGCCTGTCTTGACCTTGGACTGTTTACGACCACTCTCCTGCTTGTGCCCTTTGTACTTCAATTGCCTGCCCGTTACCGACCCAGCCTGTACCCGACTACCCATTTGCCTGATCCCTCTGTACTTCGCTGCCAGCCAGTTGCCGACCCGGACCACACCACTATCCTTCAGTCTGCACGAGCTTCAGTGGACTCATACCAGCCAATAGAGACTTGTCCAGCCCTCGTGCTCCCCTGCGCTCCCAAGCTCCCTGTCTGCACTACCAGGGGTTCACGAACCAGGGCCGCAAGAGAGGTTGCCCCCCGCATAAGCCAGACTCAACCACCAGGTACATGACAGATGCGCCCTTTTACAGGCAGACTAAGGGGACCCCCCAGTCATGATATTTAAAGGAATATTTAATTTTTATTGTTTCACTTTAAGCTTTATTAAAATCACTGTTCCTGAAAAAAACAATTGCAATTTTTTTTGCATTGATACATGTCCCCTAGGGCAGTACCCGGGTCCCCATACACTTTTTATGACAATAACTTTCATATAAGCCTTTAAAATGAGCACTTTTGATTTTTCATGTTTGTGTCCTATAGACTTTAATAGGGTTTGCATGTTTGCACACATTTTTTGTCTGTTCGTATGTTCTGGTGCAAACCGAACTGGGGGGGTGTTCGGCCCATCCTTACTCTTCACTAGTGTACCTTTTGTTTGACATTTTGGCCACTAAATTTACAGGTACCTAGTGTGACTCACAGGTAAAAAAGCACCTGGTTGTCAAGGACTGTTTGAGCTGCTACAAAAAAAATTGAACTTCTAGCGCTAGCAGAGATCAGGCCTGACTCTGCTAATGCTGCGGTTTTGTGTACTGTGTATCGGAAGTGATCTACTGATACTGCACTTGTTTGGGTGGGGCAGAGGGACTAAGCGCATGTGCTGGAAGGTGTCAGGGCTAATCCTGCTAACGGCGCATTTTTGGGAACACTATACTATTGGGGACGCTAATATAGTTCTGATCTGATCAAAGATATTGATCCATCCAGACACAATACTAGTAATGGAGGTGTATAGTGTGTGTGTGTGTGTGTGTGTTAGTGTTACTGGCAATCAAAGGGTTAAAATCTGACACTGTCTGGGATTGACGCTTACTGATGCAGATGCTGATGCTAACTGGTGTCACCTGTGACACTAATACAGTCATCAAAAAAATGATCTGTTAAAACTTTATTAGGGAATATGTGGCAGGACCATGAAGCTATATAAGACTGATGCTAATTGATGCTGACGCTAACTAATGTCACCCGTGACACTAATACAGTGATCAGAAAAAAAGATCTGTACATTGTACTGACACTGGGACAGGGAGTGAAAGGGTTAACTGGGTGCAATCAGGGGGGTTAAAACGGTATTAGGGAATATGTGGCAGGACCCTGATGCTATATAAGACTGGACCTGTAGATTGATCGGTTCTGAAACAGCACTCGAAAACTGATCGTAAAATCGGCTGGTGTGCAGACATCGCGAGATCCCTGGACAGGTAAGTGTCCTAATATTAAATGTCAGCAGCTACAATATTTGTAGCTGCTGACTTTAATATTTTTGGTGGTGAGCAGAACTCCTCTTTAATGCAGGAAATGCATTAAGGTTAAAAGCACCAAGGCTTTAGAACACTTTAAATCTCATAAGTTTTCATTCTCTCGGAAGGCAGCCGGCGATCAATTTGGATGGCCAAATTGACTAGCGCGTCCAGGGTGTGAGGGACCCCGACGCAAGCCAGCTCATCCTTGAGCGGCTCAGAGAGCCCCAGCCGGAACTGGTAACAAAGGGCCGCATCATTCCAGGCTGTATCAGCGCTCCATCGCTGAAACTCTGAGATGTACTCTTCAGCTGTACGGTGGCCCTGCTGGAGAGCATGCAGTACAGTCTCTGCTGTTGCGGCCTGGTGGGGATCCTCATATAATTGGGCCATGGCTTGAAGGAACTGATCCAGAGTAGAGGTCTCCGGGGCTTTCCGCTCCAGCAAACGGTGAGCCCAGGCCTGCGGCCCATCCAGGAGAAGCGATATCACGAAGCCCACTTTGGTGGACTCCAGTGCAAAGGTGCGGGGTTGCAGAGCAAAGTACAACTCACAAGAGTTACGAAACGATTGAAACTTCCGGCGGTCCGCCGTAATCCGCTCGGGCATAGGCACTCTGGGTACTGTAGAAAGAGCCACTACGATGTGGGATGGAGCTTGGCTGGGATCGGCTGTGGGTGAAACCAGATCCTGGACTTGTCTTTCCAAGCGGGTATATTCATCCTGGAGGTCTTTTACTGCTTGGGACAAGCCGGTAAGATGGACACACACTTCTTCCATGATAGAGGGCCCCGGTGCAGACTGGCTGTCCGTTGCTGTCACGTACCTGGTGGTTAAATCTGACTTATGCGGGGGCAACCTCACTTGCGGCCCTGGTTCGAGAACCCCTGGTAGTGGAGATAGGGAGCTCTGGAGCACAGGGGGGCATGAGGGCTGGACTTGTTCACAGATGGCAGGTGATGGACCACAGAAGCTTGTGCAGACAGTAGAGTAGTGGTTCAGGCCGGGTCGGTAACAAACTGGCGGCGCGTTACCGGTGGTTCAGGCTGGCGGCTTGTCGGGTACAGGCAGGGTCGGCAACGTGCAGGCAACAGAAGTACAAGGGGTCAGGCAGAGGCGTAGTCGTAGGCAGGTAGAACGTCGGGACAGGCAGCAGGCAAGCAGGTCAAACAGGAAGCCGGGGTCAAGGATATAGGAAGTCTCTCAGGATAAGCACTGGGGTCACAGGAGCCAGAACGCTGTAGAATGGACAGCACTGACTGTAGGGTGCAGAGGGCTTAAATGGACGTTTTGGCGCCAACGCCGGCGCAGGCACGCATACGCTACGTGCTCCCGCGCATTGGCCTGCCAATGGCCCCGGATGATTCCTTACAAGGGCCTTGAGGGAAGGGGGCCCATTGTGCCCTGCCACACACTGCACAATGGATGATATGTGATTCCCAGCCGCTGAATGACCGCTGCTCTCAATTTGACATCCATTTGGGTACATGACCCAGACCTCACTCTGTTTACGTTCAGGGCTGTGCACCTGCACCCACTTAGATGTCAGAATGGGGCAAGTGGCGGTGTCCGTGCAGCCACTGCATCCCAAGTAACATGAATGGGACTGCCTGCATAAGGATGCATGGAACACATCTGAATCCCCATGCTCATAAACACTACCTTCACACAGGCATACACTTTAGTGCTCCCCATGTGAACAATGCTTTAGTAGGAATTTAACAGGACTTTTGTAAGTTATGTTGTGTTTATGTATGCTAATAATGATTTTAGTGTATTTTTAGTGAATTTTTAGTGATTTGATAATCATTTGCACATCTATTGCAAAGCCACAAAATCAACTATTGCTGGGATTGTACTGGGGGTTAATGTGTTCCCCAGTACAATCTCCCTAGATCAGTATGACTCAAGGGATTATACTGGGGGACGAACTGGCCTGAGTGGGATTATACTGGGGGCAGATTGACCTGGGTGGATTATACGGGGGGACAGCCTGACCTGGGGGGATTATACTGGGGGACAGCCTGACCTGGGAGGGGGATTATACTGAAGGACAGACTGACCTTGGAGGGGGATTATACTGAAGGACAGACTGACCTTGATTTAATTAACCATGCCCCTTAAGCCCTCCAACTGTTAACACAATTTGGCCACACCTACTTTGCCACATTACTCTTATATTTCGTGTTCCCAAAGGTGCTCCAGGTCTTTTACAATCCTTGCAACACCCCTGGCACATTGAAAACAATTCCCATTCTTCATATGGTGCACTAAGCACACATAATTTCTTTGTTTTTCACATCATACAGTGGGGCCCAACTTATGTTCTTGCCCACAGGGCCACTGATTTTATAAAACGCCCCTGTTTGTCTCGCTGACATTAGGTAGACATGCAAGACTGGGTGAGGGCAACTCTGCTTAGCATGGACTTTGCTTAGCATGTTCTTTGTTAATTATGTGGCAAAATTTGGTGTATAGATGAAGAAATGTTAATGTTTTTGCATTTTCAATAAATCCTGTTGGGGGAAATATTGATGGTGATTATGTGAGGTCTTCCCTTTGTAAAATCTAGTAAAGAGCCTGAGAGCTGCTTTCACTGTTTGTGTTATTCTCGTATGCCACTAGTTACCAGTATATGTAAAAAAAAGTCTGTATGCTTTTGCTGTGCCACACCAGAACTTCCTCTGAAATCTTAAATGTATGGTATTTTAAATAAATTTAGGCATACCCAAATTTTTCAAAACTGTCAGAAAAAGAAAAGTAGTTTCCATCTAGGCTGATTCATCACAAAATCCCAGAATGGTGTGACAGGTTTCATAAAACAGTGAAGGTGAAGAAGATAAGACATTGCTTTAAATAACGGCAATCAAATTCACTCTTTTATTCATGAAACCGAATTGGTCACAGGAACTTCCAGTCCCTGCACCATGCCATCACAATGCTATCACATTGGCAACAGGTGTCAAAAAGTGATAAGAACATAGGTAGTCTACGAGAAATGCCATACACAAAGCAATTTTCAAATCACATTAAATTCAGTGGCATTTGATACAATGTCTATTTTTTCATTGTGATTTTACTTTATTAGAATTTTGTGTTGCATGGGCCCAGGATCATTTTGAAGTCAAGGATAAAATATCAGCATGTACCTGTGTATATCCATAGATTGCCAGTATTTGTGCCATTGGAATAGTTGTCACCGAACAATGATCTCCTATAAACCCCACTAGTTTGTCTTTTCCAGAACACGAGTAATTAGGAACTGTCTTCTGTGGCCCAGATAAAATGCTTAGAAGATTCCTTACTGCCATACTAGAATATAAACATGAATCTGTTACATGAAATCCCAGTGTAATATTGGGCAATATTTCTGGATTCTGGTTGATGTTGTTTGTGGCAAAATTCAAAGCAACAACACTCAAAAATAGTTTTGGATCCCTTCTGCAAAGGAAAAAAAATATATATGTTAGGTAAAGTTACATTTTATTTTCCCTTTATTTATTTCCCATTCTTACATTTAAATATACCCAAAGTTTGGGATTTTCTTTTCCTTTCACTTCTGATGATAATGGTAAACAGGACAAATAGAGAGGATGAATCTCTTTAATGGGGGGCACAGACAGCAATAAAATCTGATAAAAGATCCTGTCCCTCCGCACTCTATCAAAAGCTTAAAAAAAAGTTATGACTTTAATGACACTTTACCACTTGAAAAACATCATGTTAAACCCCCTTCCTTTTCAGGCCATTTTTCATTTTTCAGCTCTGTGATATTTTGACTAACAATTACTCTGTCATGAAACACTGTATCCAAAATTTTTTTTTTTGAAACAGAACTTTCCTTTGATGGTATTTAATCCCCACTGGGTTTTATTATTTTCTACTATATAAAGGAAAAAAGACAGAGAATTTTGAAAAAAAAGACAGTTTCACTTAAGGTCCGTACACACGATGCAACAGTCATACAACTACGGTCTTGCAACAGCTTGTTGTACGATAATCCGATCATTAGTACACGCGTTTACAACAGCCGACGTGCGACAGTCGCACAACAGAAGTTGGATGAGCAGATTGGAAAACTTCTGTTGTATAACAAGGCGTCGTACGACCGTTGTACCGGGTGTACAGAGAAGTTGGGCCAACAAAGCTGTACATGCAAAACACGCGTGTTCAGAAGTCAGGTGTCCATTCGTGTAAATCTACGTTCCTAATTCACAAATCACATTCACCTGAACTTCCACTTTATACGCTCTTAACACGTCACTACGTTCGGCTTGTTGAAGCTTTGTTGTATGATTACTTGACTCATGTTAGTACGCTAGACACCACAGCAAACAGCCGATTTTGGGCAAAAGTTGTACGTGCGGTCGTACGACCATCGCACCGTGTGTACGAGGTATTAGTTTCTGTTATAAAACTTTGCAAATAATTATTATTTCTTTGTATATTTAGGCCAACATGTGTTCTGTTACATTTCTGTGGTTAAAAAGACAAATTGGTGTATAATATTGAGTCTGTGTAAAAGTTATTACAAATTATTTTACATATTTGTGTAATACTTGATATACTGAGTGACAATTCTTGAGGTCCTAAAATACCAGGACAGTACAAATACCCCTAAAATCACTAATTTTGGAAAACAGACAGTCTAAGGTATTTAGTAAAAGGCATGGTAAGCTTTTTGAAGTTAAACGTTTTTGAGCAATTTTTGGGGAAAATTAAAAATATTAATAAAATGTGATTTTTCTTTCACAAAATTGGCATTTTAACAAATTATTTTTCACACAAAACATGAGCATACTTCCAATTATATCCCCAAAACACATTCCTCTTCTCCTCCCAAGTATGGGGATGCTACATGAGGCCTTTTTCCTGCCAAGATGCATAAAGAGACCCAAAATCCAAGGAGCACCATCAGGCTTTCATGGAATTTGAACTTTGAATTTGATTTCCTGACTACCTATCACATTTCTTGAGATCCTGAATAGGAGAAACACCGACAAAATGACCTGATTTCACAAAGGAGACCCTGCAGGTGGATTATACCACATTTTTTAGGACAAACTGGGCTTTCATTTGGTGGTAAATGGTTATGGATATCTTCTGATGTTTTTGTTATTAAAGGAAAACTGTTTCAAAATAGTAAAAAAATAATTTTTAAAAAATGTAACTGTATATTTCTTACTACTACCAAAATAAATTCTCCTGCTCCTGAGGTTCACAGTAATAACATATATGTATATGTTAGTTGTTGTTTGTACCCGTAATACAACCCAAAAACAATAGTGTGCATTTAGCTTGTTTTTATTCTACCTACACACTGACACTAACTGACACTGATGCTAATGGGAAAAAAATCCTGTCCAGAAAAATACTGACCCTGACCTTTCACCCTGTTCTTGACCCAAAAACTAACCCTGACACTGACCTAGATCAAACATTGATCTAGGTATTGTTTTGTATTTTATTTTTTATTGTTATTATTTTTTTACACATACTTTTATTTTTCTCTGCAAGGAGTACAATTTACACAGAGAGAAAACACAGGGGCAGACATCATAGTGACTGATCACTATGATAGCCAATCAGAGGCTATCACAGGGATCCGGTGACCCAGAATAGGTAGTTCGAGGTACCGATTGTTAGTATGGGGCTCAGGGCTCTCTGTGTGGCGTGCTCTCAGCACAAAGGGAGACACACAAATATGCGTCCCCACGGAAAAAAGCCCAGTCCAGTGGAGCCGCATATTTACGTACGGTGAGTATTATGAAAACCATGTTGTTTAGCCACACGTTTTTGGAAAATACAGAAAAAAAAATGGAATTGTATTTCTTTTGCACACAGCAGTCAATTAATAAGATATTTTCACACATGGAGTAGGGCGTTATCACTTGTATGAGACATTTTTGCAGCCTAGCCACATAGTCAATTTCCTATCACATGTTTGGTCACCCTGAAGTGTCAGGACAGCGTAAACACCCACAAAATGGCACATTTAGAAATCTGAAACCCCAGGGTATTTTTTTAAGAAGAATGGTGAGTCTTTTGAAGATTTCATTTTTCTTTGCATACTTACAAATGGAGAGAAACAACAGGAAGTGAAAGTAAATTACCCCTAGGAAGGGAAATTCACTCCTGTAAAATGTATTAAGGGAAAAAGGTGTCTGCACTGAAACTTTATCACCAATCCTTGTTTCCACAACAACCCAAAATTTCCAAAATCCGATAGTCACCGGGGCAGAAAGTGAGGTGAAATCTTATGAATAGAGGCACAGACAGCAAAACAAATGTTACATGGGTGTTAACTCTTCCCTATGCTATCTATCCAAAACTTAAAAAATGTTTTGGGCTCGAGTTACACTTAAAAAATGTACCTGCTCCAAATTACATACAAATTCGACTTAAGAACAAAACTACAGAACCTATCTGGTTTGTAAACTGGGGACTGCCTGTATAGTCACACTTAGACTTACACCACAAAACACATTCTGGTAGCCCTGCTGAGTATGGAAATAACACATACAGTATCTCACAAAAGCGAGTACACCCCTCACATTTTTTGTAAATATTTTATTATATCTTTTCATGTGACAGCACTGAAGAAATGACACTTTGCTACAATGTAAAGTAGTGAGTGTACAGCTCGTATAACAGTGTACATTTGCTGTCCCCTCAAATTAACCCGGGTTAAACCTGTAAAAGTGAATCCTCACATGGGTGAAAACAACGGTCGCCAAATCTGTAATTACCGACACACAACTCAATAAAACTCCCCTGTCGTTTACATGTGACAATATGCTCGACATGTGAGTGATGAAATGTAACATCGTTTCACAGTAAAGAAGTCACGACAGTGTACTTTTCTATATTATTTTATAAATGTTTTTTACACTCCCCACATGAGCGAAAACACTCTATGA
>BLSH010314811.1:68493-94511 GCA_018402905.1 Glandirana rugosa | reverse complement strand
GCAATGTTGATGGTGAACAGATCAAAACACTGACAGAATCCATGGATGGCAGGCTTTTGAGTGTCCTTGCAAAGAAAGGTGGCTATATTGGTCACTGATTTGTTTTTGTTTTGTTTTTGAATGTCAGAAATGTATATTTGTGAATTTTGAGATGTTATATTGGTTTCACTGCTGAAAATAAATAATTGAAATGGGTATATATTTGTTTTTTGTTAAGTTGCCTAATAATTATGCACAGTAATAGTCACCTGCACACACAGATATCCTCCTAAAATAGCTACAACTAAAAACAAACTAAAAACTACTTCCAAAAATATTCAGCTTTGATATTAATGAGTTTTTGGAATCATTGAGAACATGGTTGTTGTTCAATAATAAAATTATTCCTCAAAAATACAACTTGCCTAATAATTCTGCACTCCCTGTATATATATATATATATACTGTATATATAAATAAATATATATATATATATATTTTTTTTATATACATTGCATTCAGTGTAGACTTTATAGACAGTGCATTTGGTGGTGTACAGTATATAATACACTTCAGGCACTGTATTAATAATTATATACAGTCTAGTATATATACTGTATATATATATATATATATATATATATATATATATATAGTATCTCACAAAAGTAAGTACACCTCTCACATTTTTGTAAATATTTTATTATATCTTTTCATGTGACAACACTGAAGAAATGACACTTTGCTACAATGTGAGTGTACAGCTTGTATAACAGTGTACATTTGCTGTTTCCTCAAAATAACTCAACACACAGCCATCAATGAATAAACCACTTGCAACAAAAGTGAGTACACCCCTAAGTGAAAATATCCAAAATGGGCCCAGTTAGCAATTTTCCCTCCCTGGTGTCATGTGACTCGTTAGTGTTACAAGGTCTCAGGTGTGAATGGGGAGCAGGTGTGTTAAATTTGGTGTTAACGCTCTCACTTTCTCATACTGGTCACTGGAAGTTCAACATGGCACCTCATGGCAAAGAACTGAGGATGTGAAAAAAAGAATTTTTGCTCTACATAAAGATGGCCTTGGCTATAAGAAGATTGCCAAGACCCTGAAACTGAGCTGCAGCATGGTGGCCAAGACCATACAGTGATTTAACAGGACAGGTTCCACTCAGAACAGGTCTCGCCATGGTCAGCTATAGACGTTGAGTGCATGTGCTCAGCATCATATCCAGAGGTTGTCTTTGGGAAATATACATATGAGTGCTGCCAGCATTGCTGCAGAGGTTGAAGGGGTGGGGGGGTCAGCCTGACAGTGCTCAGACCATACGCCGCACACTGCATCAAATTGGTCTGCATGGTTGTTGTCCCAGAAGGAAGCCTCTTCTAAAGATGATGCACAAGTAAGCCTGCAAACAGTTTGCTGAAGACAAGAAGACTAAGGAGATGGATTACTGGGACCATGGGGAACTGGGGCTGCATGAGTGCTGCTGACACTGGGTAGCTACAGTTCATTGAGGGAACCATGAATGCCAACATGTACTTTGACATACTGAAGCAAAGTATGATCCCCCTTCAGAGACTGGGTCGCGGGGCAGTATTCCAACATGATAACCCCAAACACACCTCCAAGACAATCACTACCTTGCTAAAGAAGCTGAGGGTAAAGGTAATGGACTGGCCATGCATGTCTCCAGACCTAAACCCTATTGAGCATAGTGTACTCACTTTTGTTGCCAGTGGTTTAGACATTAATGGCTGTGTGTTGAGTTATTTTGAAGGGACATCAATACAAGCTGAACACTCACTACTTTACATCATAGCAAAGTGTAATTTCTTCAGTGTTCACCCCTGACAACGTCACACTGATGATGAAATGCGTTGGGTGGAGCATAGCGATGCTTGCCACATGTGACCAGGAAGCTAACCAGCGGCTGCCATCTTGGTGATTGGACGCCGGAAGTTTTATATGATTGATTGCGGTTTTTAATCTTGCTAAACGTGAGTGTGTAATTTACTTTTGATAAATACATTTCTGGTTGTACAATCTACACTATTGGAGACTTATGTTTTTCATGGCCATCAACTGAGAATCTTACTAAGCCGTGAACCCCCCTGGACACATATAAGGGATTTCTCCTGTTGTATGTGAGGGACCTCTGATGTTTCTACCAATTGGATTGATCGCTTGAGGCTTACACTGACCCTCCGTAATAGGAGGTCGGGGCGTTCTGGTAAGGAGCCTGGTGTGGTGGTGTCACTGGTGATGGTCTGCACCGTAGATGCTTGTACAATATTAACAACTGTGAAGGATCTCTCCTGGGATTTTACATCATACATTTATTCTGTGGACATTTTCTACTGATTTGTGTGCTATTGATTTGTGCGCTGCAGTTTTATATACAAGTTCTGTTTTGGTTTCACCTTGACCAGTCTGTCAGCTGCACAAATTTTATATTTTAGATTTTATTTTATATCTGTAAGCAAATTATTCAGCTGATTTTATTTTATTGACTGTAGCACAGGATTGTTTTATTTACATTTCTTCAGTGTTGTCACATGAAAAGATATAATAAAATATTTACAAAAATGTGAGGTGTGTACTCACTTTTGTGAGATACTGTATATATACTCTGCATTCAGTATAAACTATATAGACAGTGCATTCGGTGGTGTACTGTATATAATACAGTGCAGTCGGTGTTTTAAAAAAAAACCCCATCATGTCCAGAAGGCCATCAAGGAAAGGAAGATGCTCACAAGCCACTAAAAGAGGGAAAGCAGCCTCTGTGTCTACATTGAAAAGTGGTGATCGTGGACATGGTGCATTCTATGCAGGCGGGTCACACTTGTCCTTTTTTTCTGTTGCTGGCGGTGCCATTGAGCCACAACATGCAGAAGAGTTGGTGGAGTAGATAATTCAGCCGTCCTCATCCTCCTCATCCTCTGTCACCCAGGCTCATACTAGTTTGCCTTCCAATGCAGCTGCCAAAGCGCTCTTTTCCATCGGCTCCTTGTCCACAGTTACTCCTTCCGTAGCCCCACCGTCATGCATGGAGGAGTCTCCAGAATTATTCGACCATAGTGTCAGTTACATGCTGATGGAAGATGCAAAGCAATATGAAGGCTCAGATGTTGTGCCCCAGGTTGAGGAAGGGAGTGACGTGAGCCTAGGAAGAGGGGGTGTCACAGAAGGACAAGGAACTAGCAGTCATGTTCCCCCAGCTGCAGCATACTGTCAAGCTTGCTCCAGTGATGAGGAGGGAGGGGAGGATGAGAGGAGGAAAGTGAGGAAGAGGAGGCACAACTCCAATGAGGCAGGATTTCCTCCAGGGGCCAGCTTAAGCGCAGCCACCTTATAGCATCACACAGAGCTCCACAGGTGCAGGGCGCTGCTGACTCCCTGTTGACTTCCAAAAGTTCATTGGTGTGGGCTTTTTTTAACACTTGTGCAGTAGATCGCACTGTTGCTGTTTGCAATCTATGTCTGAAGCAGATCAAGCATGGCCAGAACAGCAGCCACTTGGGCACCACATGCTTGACAAGACATATGACGACTAGAGTTGAGCGAACTGAACTTTGGGGTGTCCGGGACCCGGACCCGAACTCGGACTTTTCAAAAAAAGTTTGGGTTCGAGTTCGGGGTTCTGGTATTTGATTCCACGTGTTGAATAGCTGCCAAGGGCAGCCAATCAACAAGTGTTTCACGGGTTTGCCCTTAGAAGCCATCACAGCCATGCCTACTAATGCCATGGCTGTGATTGGCCAGTGCATGATGTGACATAGCCCCTATATGGGGCTGGAGTTGCCATGCTGCATGTCATATGCTCTCAGGATAGTTTAGGGAGAGGATGCTGCTGGCTCTGTGAGGGACAGATTGCAGATATTATAGAACATCTCATCCTGCATTACTGAACAATCTGATTGTGGACTAGGTAGAGATACTAGTACTGCTGCTTTGAGGGACAGATTGCAGACCTCATCCTGCTGCACAGAACGATCTGACTGGACTAGGTACAGTCTGTTGCTTTAAGGAAAAGATTATTGTTCTAAAATCATCTCCAAGTCCTATAGGGAAAGGTTCCAGCTGTTGCTTTAAGGGAAAGATTATTGTTCTAAAATCATCTCCAAGTTCTATAGGGAAAGGTTCCAGCTGTTGCTTAGAGGGACAGATTATTGTTCTAAAATAATCTCCAAGTTCTATAGGAAAAGTTTCTTCCAGCCGCATAGAGAGCCATATTATTGTTCTAAAATCATCTCCAAGTTCTATAGGGAAAGTTTCTTCCAGCCGCATAGAGAGCCATATTATTGTTCTAAAATCATCTCCAAGTTCTATAGGGAAAGTTTCTTCCAGAAGCATAGAGAGCCATATTATTGTTCTAAAATCATCTCCAAGTTCTATAGGGAAAATTTCTTCCAGCCGCATAGAGAGCCATATTATTGTTCTAAAATCATCTCCAAGTTCTATAGGGAAAGTTTCTTACAGCCACATAGAGAGCCCGATTATTGTTCTAAAATCATCTCCAAGTTCTATAGGGAAAGGTTCCAGCTGTTGCTTAGAGGGACAGATTATTGTTCTAAAATCATCTCCAAGTTTTATAGGGAAAGTTTCTTCCAGCCGCATAGAGAGCCATATTATTGTTCTAAAATCATTTCCAAGTTCTATAGGGAAAGTTTCTTACAGCCACATAGAGAGCCCTATTATTGTTCTAAAATCATCTCCAAGTTCTATAGGGAAAGTTTCTTCCAGCCGCATAGAGAGACATATTATTGTTCTAAAATCATCTCCAAGTTCTATAGGGAAAGTTTCTTCCAGCCGCTTAGAGAGACATATTATTGTTCTAAAATCATCTCCAAGTGCTATAGGGAAATTTTCTTCCAGCTGTTGCTTAGAGGGACAGATTATTGTTCTAAAATCATCTCCTAGTTCTATAGGGAGAGGTTCCTGCTGTTGCTTAAAAGGACAGATTATTGTTTTTGATGCACAAAATTAAAAAGTGCATCTACATTGCTGGTTTAAAAAAAAAATTCTAAAAACTACATTTGAGGCCAGCGGTGCATTTCTTGCACAAAAATAAAAAAAATGTCTACATTGCTGGTTTAAAAAAAAAAAAAATTCCAAAAACGACATTTGCGGCCAGCGGTGCATTTCTTGCACAAAAATTAAAAAAAAACTGTGATGGCTACCTCCTCCTCCTCCACTGCCACTTTCACCGCCTCCTCAACCTCCAACTCCACATACACCTCCATTTTTGATTTTTTTATGTGATTTTAGCTTAAAAATTATTTTAAGTTATTTCCCTATCCCCATTTCTTTGTAGGGTACTTGTCAGACTCTTACCCCCATTTTCCTTCCTTTTGCAGACCTCTAGGACTTGCCAGGACTTTGTTACAGCCATTTTTGTGCCTAAAAGTTTGGGTGCCCATTGATTTCAATGGAGTTCGGGGTCCAGGACAAAGTTCGGGTCAAGTCCGGTCCCGAACCCGGACTTTTTCCCGAAGTTCTGCCGAACCTGCAGAACCCGAACTTCCACAGGTTCGATCAACTCTAATGACGACCTGTCATGCAGCCCGTTGGCATCAGCACCTGAAAGACCCACATCATAAAACAAGGTGGACTTCTCCTTGCTCCTCATCTCTACCCCTACTATACCTCCAGTCCTCTCAAAAGCCTGCACTGAGAGGAATGAAGGCATAGCAATGTGTGCCACAAGTACTTGCAGCCAATCTGTTAGCAGTACACCACCAGTTGATTTCAGCAGGCAAATTTCCCTACCCCAGTTGCTGAACCGTAAAAAAATACTGTCCCAACCATCCACATGCTCAGAGTCTAAATGCTAGCTTGGCCAAATTGCTAGCATTACAACTGCTGCCTTTTCAACTGGTAGATTCTGTCCCCTTTGATGACACTGGCAGGTTCCAAAAATAAATTTCTTTTCACGTAAGGCCATTCCAGCTCTCTACCGTCATGTGGAATGCAATGATTTGGCCTCATTGGACAGGGCAGTCAGCAGCAAGGTTCATATTACCACTGACTTATGGTCCAGCAAGCATGGTCTGGGACGTTACCTTTCCTTCACAGTGCACTGAGTAACTCCGCTGACAGCTCGAAAGGTTGCAGGACAGGGTTCAGTGTTGGAGCTGGTTCCATTGCCACGCCTCCAAAAATCTGGTGGTAATTCTGCCACATCTGCCTGA
Source organism: Glandirana rugosa (assembly GCA_018402905.1). Lineage (NCBI taxonomy): Eukaryota > Metazoa > Chordata > Amphibia > Anura > Ranidae > Glandirana > Glandirana rugosa. The sequence continues at coordinate 88,334 of BLSH010314811.1, read as the reverse complement.
TCCACCCCCTCCTCTTCTTCATGCTCTGTGGCCTCTTCTGTAGAATTGTCCTCTGAACCAGCAGTGCTCCTTAAGCATTTAAGGGACTACGCAAGCAGTCAGGCTAAAAGATGGCATGCAGTGCTTCAGTTGGTCTGTCTAGGGGACAGGAGCCACACTGGGCCAGAGATTCTGTCAGCTCAGAGGTGGTTGACACCATGGCAGTTTGAGCCAGGAATGGTTGTATGCGACAATGGCACCAACCTTCTCTCTTCCCTCCGACAGGGACACTTGGACACATGTCCCATGCTTGGCACACATCCTGAATTTGGTGGTGCAAGCATTTCTGAACCAGGTACCCAGGCTTACTAGATATTCTGAGGCAGGTCAGAAAAGTCTGTGGTCATTTCCAGTGGTCATACAATGCCAGTGCTCGGCTGGCTGACATTCAATGGGTTTGAATGGACAATGTGTTTCTGAGGCTTCGTTCGGTCAGAGGAAGAGCGGTGGAGAATGTGGCCGGCTGACCTATGCCTTTAAACAATTTTTCAGTCCTCAGTGCCAAGGACTGATAGGTTCAAGCAACCATCTCCAGCATCTGCATTATATAGTGCAGGAATATCTAGGGGCAAGAGCAGACTTGGAGACCTTTCCAACAGAACATCCACTGGTTTACTGGGTCTTGAGGATGGACCACTGGCCAGAACTTGCTCAATATGCAATCGAGCTACTGGCCTGTCCTACATCCAGCGTGCTTTCTGTACAGACAGTCAGTGATGTTGGAGGGTTTGTAAAGGATCAAAGAATGTGCCTATCCACAGACTCCATTGAAAGGCTCACATTAATAAAAATGAATCAGTCCTGGATCAGCAGCTATCAAGCCCCTGATGTAACTAATTGCATTTGCTATGGATCTGGGATCCTTTGTAGACTGCCTATACTACCTATACTATTCCTTAATCTTGATGATGCTAGTTTCCAACAATATTTTTGGTTTAGGGCACCACCAACGCCCAAGGCCCATTTTTTTCTGCACCTGTTTAACAGGGGCATGTAATTTAAATTTTTAAAATAATGTTTAACAGCAGGGCCGTTTCCTGCACACAAGAAGAGTAACTGTTAGGGTTTACAGTGTTCAGGCACCACCAATATCCAAGGCTCAATTTTTCTGTACCTGTTTGACTGGGGCATATAATTAAAATTTTTTACTAATTGTTTACAGCAGGGCCCTTTCCTGTGCCCCACAAGAGTAACTGTGAGGGGTTACAGTGTTCTGGCACTACCAACACCCAAGGCCCAATTTTTCTGCACCTGTTCACAGGGGCATGTCATTTACATTTTTTAAATAATTTTTAACAGCAGGGCCAGTTCCTGCGCCCAAGAAGAGTAACTGTGAGGGGTTACAGTGTTCAGGCAATGTCAAAACCCAAGGCCCAAGTTTTCTGCACCTGTTTGAATGGGCCATGTAATTACAATTTTATATAGTGCAGTCCCTGTAGTATATATAATACAGTTCAGAGTATAAAGTGCAGTCCGTATAGTATATATAATGCCATTCAGAGTATATAGTGCAGTCCGCATAGTATATATAATACAGTTCAGAGTATATAGTGCAGTTTTCATACTATATATAATACAGTTTAGATAGATCTACAGTGTAGATTGCCAAGTATAAATGTATTAAAAAAACATAGCCACTTACATCACAGAATCCATGTATCAGCATATAGAGACTGTGTTATAAATTTCCAACCAAAAAGATGGCTGCCAACCATCCAGTTCCTGGAACTGTGATGACGCAATCTATACTTGGCAATCTAAACTATCGAGATGTTTTCCTCTTACATTTGACTTGGTGCTATCTGTGAGGTGACGTGGCCAAAGACCAGTCCAATTGGTGGGACATATCAGCAGTATGACGGGGGCATTGGAATCTCATCAGTGGATTTACAGAGTGCCTGCTGACCCTTCATGATAGGGAGTTGGTGAAATCTGGTAAGAGGCAGTGGCATTGGTGTCTCTGGTGGCGGTTCACTGCAATCAAGTGTGTTTCACTTATGGTTTTCTTCCACAACAAAAAGTGATGAGCAGTGTATTTATTCACCAATTTACCCTGACGCTATGAACTATTGCTTTCTTATGAAGTTATTATGCTATCATGAATGTTTCTCTTGCCTATTTTATTCATAATTCATGACTAATATTTTGAAGCACTGCTACGTCTTATTCCATTATTGTTATTTGTGTACCTGAGCAAATTTTGGTAGCTGCTTCTTTGCCTGATATTTGTAGCTTAAGCGCAGACTTCACTGTATGTTTTTATTAACAGCTTTTATATAGACAAGGGCGGGGCCACCCGGTGATGTTACCAGGTGACCCCGGCCCTCTGATGTCACACGATGTCACAAGACAGCAGAAGGGGCATGGTCACCAGGTGACGTACCTGGTGGCCCCGCCCTTGCCTATATAAGAGCTGTCAAACTGAAGACAGCCCCTTCGGCAAGTAGCCTCTGAAAGAGGGGTATGCGCTTTTCATTTTGTTTTTCAGTCCGTCGGCGCCGTGATTGACGTGGATTACATCGCGGGACCCTTTTTTTTCAATTTTACTTTTTAATAAAGGAATTGTCCAAAACTGTCTGCTCTGGTTTTTATTTTTTGACACTTTTTTGGTGAATGAATAGGGGTACAATGTACCCGATACTCATTCACATGGGGGGGTGGGATCTGGGGTCCCCCTTGTTAAACAGGGCTTCCAGATTCCGATAAGCCCTCCACCCGCAGACCCCAACAACCACAGCCCAGAGTTGTCGGGAAGAGGTGCTTGCCCCCCTCAACATGGGGACAAGGTGCTTTGGGGTGGGGGGCGCAGAGCCCCCCTGCCCCAAAGCACCCACCCCCCATGTTGCGGGCATGTGATCTGGTATGGTTCCTGCCCCCATCCTGCCCTGCCAGGCTCCATGCTCAGAGAAGTGTCCAGTATGGATTTTGGGGGGACCCCATGCCAATCTTTTTTAAAAATTTTGGCATGGAGTTCCCCGTAAAATCCTTACCAGACCCAAAGTGCCTGGTATGAAATGGGAGGGGGGGACCCTACGTTATTTTTTTTTTTTTTTTTTACAAATTCTCTTTATTCGTTTGAATTATAGGTACAAAACATGGCCTTTGAGCATACCCTGGCCGTTACTCATAACATCCCTTCATAACCATCAAAAGAAAAACAAAAAAGGAAAAAACAATAACAAGAAAAACATCAATCTCCGCTCCTGTTGTCTGAGGAAATGCATTCATGACACGGTAAACAGTGCTATTCTCCGGCTCCAGTCCCTCCCGCCCCTTCCAGGGATCCCAGCCTTTCACCAGGCCTCACCTTCCCATTTCAGGATTCTCGTGTAGGGGCTGATTGTATGACTAATTGTCAGCATTCCCGTCATCTACTGTAGAGTCTGCCTCGTTCCATAGGTGCCACACTTTCTCAAACTTCCCCGGGCAACCCCTAGAGTAATAAGTAGCCTTGTATAGGGGGACTACTGCATTGATCAGTTGCTTCCATGCCTTTATAGTGGGGGGATCAGGATCTTTCCACCTAAGTACTATAGCCTTGCGAGCGTAAAAGAGAAGGGCACCTAATAGAGTTCTCATGGCCCTGGAGTGGGCCAGAGAATCCACCAAGCCCAGGAGACACACTTTAATTGTGACTGGTGTTTTCACGGTTGTCAGTTCTTCAATAAAGTGGGTTATATTGCTCCAGTACTGTACAATCCTAGGACACTGCCAGAAGATGTGGAGAAAACCCGCAGGGGTATCCCCACATCTCCAACAGCCCGCCCCAGCCAAGGGATATATAAGGTGTAGGCGTTGGGGGGTATAGTAGTATCTATGTAATATTTTAAATTGGATCAATTTATCTCTGCTCGCTATCAGGGATTGCAAGGGATCATCCCACATATCTTCCCAATCCTCCATATCCAGATCCGGCACCTCCGCCTGCCAGCGCCTCCGAAGTCCCTCCATGCCCACTTGGATGGTGGGAAGCAGAGCTTTATAGATTTTAGAGAGCGGCTTTGTGAGCTCCAAGTCTAGGTCATCTCGTTCCATACGGAATCCGGAGGACCCGAATTGTGACTCATATGCATGGCGGAGCTGCATAAACCGAAAGAAGAAGGAGTTTGGGAGTTGGAACTTATCCTTTAATTTATCAAAGGTAATTAGCCTGGCCCCATCTTGGATATCCCGCAAATATTTGATCCCCCGTCCCGCCCATAGGCCTGGGTCTGGTAGGGATCGGAATTCACGTAACCTGGGGTTAAGCCATAATGGTGTGTCCAGGGACCATATGGTCCTCTTAAGACTAGGCCTAAATATTATAATGTTCCAAGCCTTAACTACCGTCCGCATAGCCTGGGTCAATGGAGAGGGGAGAATACCCCTACCCCTATAGAGCAAGTTGCGGAGGGCCTCAAAGGAGCCCAGGTACGCCGCCTCAAGAATGACCGATGAGCAAGTGTAATCTGCCACCAGCCATCTATGTGCATGCGTTAACAGGGCTGCCAAGTAGTAGGAGTAAAAATCCGGGCAAGCCAGACCCCCTTGGGTCCACGGCACAGGATTTTTTTACTTAGCCTAGCTGAGCGTGATTGCCATAGAAAGTCAGTTAGTAATGAATCTAGTTGTTTGAATAGTCTCTTTGGTATCCAAGTGGGGGCATGTCTTAGCTGGTATAACAGTACCGGTAGAAGCTTCATTTTAACTAGGTTAATTTTGCCTACTATTGAAAGGGGAAGATTTGCCCACGCCTTCAATCGCTGCTTGCACCACTGTATGGTCGGCAGCAGATTTAAGCGGGTGAAATCCTGTATATCCGCGGAGATGACTATTCCTAAATATTTGATAGTCGTTTCCCACCGAAGTGGCATTCCCGGATCTGCCAAAGCACGCGCCCTGGATTCGATAGGTAGAACAACGGATTTTCCCCAATTGGTGCGAAGACCGGAGAACTCCGCAAATCTATCCAGGATTCGCAGTGCCGCCACCAGTGAGGGACCTGGGTCTCGTAAAAATAGGATTAGATCGTCCGCGTAGAGCGCCAGTTTCTCTGTCACCTCTCCCACCCAGATACCACTTACTTCACCAGATCTCCTCAAGGCCTCTGCCAGGGGCTCCATAGCTAAGGCAAACAGCTCAGGAGACAAGGGACAACCTTGTCTCGTTCCTCTCTTTATAAAAAAGGGAGCTGAGAGCCTTCCTCCCATCCTAATCCTGGCCTGTGGGGCTTTATACAATAAACCAATCCATTTCCTAAAATTGGGTCCAAACCCGAAACTCTCCATCACTTTTTGCATATAGGACCACCTAACAGTGTCAAATGCTTTCTCAATGTCCAACGCCACCAGAATCCTGGTGGCGTTGTCCTCAGCCGGCAGCTGGAGATGAGTAAAAACTTGTCTAAGATTCACATCCGTGGATTTGCCGGGCATGAATCCTGTCTGATCGACATTGACCAAGGACGGCAACAACCTCATCAGTCTAGTGGCTAGTACCTTTGTCAATATCTTTAGATCGCAGTTTAGGAGGGATATAGGTCTATATGATGAACAACAAGTCGGATCTTTATCTGGTTTGGCCAATAAGGTGATGTGGGCCTGATACATGGTGTCTGGGAGTGTCCCAGCCTCGAAGCTATGTGCATAAACCTTGGTCAGTTTAGAAGCTAGGAGGGCCGCATGCGTCTTGTACCATTCCCCAGGCAGCCCGTCGGGGCCCGGGGATTTACTACTTGGAAGAGTTGATATAGCGTCCTCTATTTCCTGCCGTGTAATGGGTTTTTCTAGGGCTCCTCTATCCTCCTCCGATAGCATAGGTAAGCTTAACTCCCCCAGTTCTCCAAGCAGAGAGTCTTCCCCCACTGACAATGGATCATCATACAGATTTTCATAGTACCTCTGAAATACAGTTAGAATTTCTTCCGTTTCAGTAACCATATCCCCTGCTGGGGTTCTGATTCTAGATATATTAGTCTGGGGGAGTTGTTCCCGAACCAGGCCAGCCAGTAACTTGCCATTTTTATCACCTGACTCAAACAGCTCCGCTGCCAATTTCTTGGAGTCAGAATGTACCAGAGAAACATAATGAAGTTTAAGGGCCCTTCTCGCCTGTCCCAAGGCCGCATAACTATCCGAGGCCAGAGATACCGTATACCTTTCTTGGGCCTCCTCCTCTTGCCACTCCAGCCGGGAGGCCTGCCCCGCGCGGTCAGACCGCACTGCCTTAATTGAGGAGATATATTCCCCTCTGGCGTGGGCCTTCCCAGCATCCCAGACCACTCCGACTGCAGCGGACTCCTCATTGAGCTGCCAATACTCGGCCAATCTGGGGGCCACTACCTCCTGGATCTGTGAATTATTTATCCAGCGCGCCGCTAGCCTCCAACACTCCGACCCACCACTCCGGCCCAGAACTAAGCCGAGCTCCAGAGGTGAATGGTCGGAAATGCCCGTCGGGAGGTAGGAGACCGCCCGCACGCAGGACAACATAGAAGAAGAGCCAAACATTAAGTTTATCCTAGACCCTGATTTGTGCATGGAAGATACATGAGAGTAAGCCCTGTCCTCCGGATGCCTCCACCTCCATAGTTCAGCAAGTCCGAATGTATCCTCCCATGCCACCAACTCTGCTGTGGCTGCCCTAGCAGGGTTGGACGTGTCCCTGTCTGGGTCCAGGATAGCATTAAAATCTCCACCCACTATAGTATAATGAGCCTGAAATGGGGTTATAGCTGCCATAGCCGTGTATAGGATGGTGGGGGCAAATGGAGGAGGGACGTACATATTAACCATAGCCCAGCGTTTGGAATACATATCTATAATCAAAATAACATATCTCCCACCCGGATCAGTTATCACACGCTCCACTGTGCAGGGCAGCGATTTGTTCAACAAAATTGTGACCCCCCTCGCATAAGAGGAGTAGGTGGCATGATAGCCCTGCCTGACCCACGCCCTCTTGAGGGCTAGAATTTTACTCCCAAGGAGATGTGTCTCTTGAGAGAATAAAACATGTGGCTTGTGAGTTTGTAGGTATTTGAAAAGTAATGCTCTCTTGATCTTGTCATTTAGGCCTCTAATGTTCCAGGATATAATTTTAACCTCAGAGTCTTTTAAGTGAGCCTGGTGTGCCATAGTGGTAGAACTGTTACCTGTCCCCAACCTCCGGTGGGGTAAAGGAAGAGGCAGTCATCACGTATTGTCCGAGGCAGGTAGGCCACGCCACTGGCAGATAGAAAGCCAAGTCCAGTGCACTTCAACAAGCGATCAGACACATCTCGAGCAGAGAGAGAAAAGGGAAAAATAAAAAAGGAAAAAAAATACAAAAAGAACAATATAGACCAACTTTTGTTTAACTCCCTACCGCAAGGCATTACCCCAACAGTTGCCAAGTCAGTTTTCTCCCCAAAACAATAGAACCAAATTGCCCACATAAGGCACCATCCAGGGGAACCCAGATAGGTTCCAGCCTATAACAGTAGGCAAGGTTGAGGGGGATCCAATCGTGCAGTCCCAGGTAGTTGTTATAGATGTGGGTAGCTCTGGTGGAGCCTGGCCCAGAAGGCCAACGTGGGGGCCTATGAGATCCTCTTGAGCTCAGTGTCTCTCGGGGAACAATTGGCTGTCTCGCTTTAGGGTCATGAGCAACAAAAAACAAGGGCCTTTCATAAAGTAGCATAGAAACCGGTGCAACTAGTATAAGTAACAGTCAAGTGTGGGAGAAATGTAACAGTACCTCATCCGAACAGAAAGGCCCCTATCTTCAGGATGCCTTGGATCCCTCTCAGGGGTCTGCGGTACCACAAGTAGTCTCTACTGTAGTGTTGATATCCAAACCTCCGCCTCCTCCGGTGATTCAAAGAATTTTACCAAGCCTCCATGCTGCACCCGCAGCCGACAGGGGTACAGCATAGAATACTTTATCTCCCGCTCGCGAAGCCTCCTGCGGATGTCTGTGAAGGTCTTGCGTCTCTTTTGCAGGTCTGCTGTGAAGTCAGGGTACAGATGCACGGCTGTATGTTCATAGGGCAACGTGGGGTGCTTCTGGGCTTTTCGCAGGATCAAATCACGGTCCCTATAATTCAGAAACCGGACCAGAAAAGGTCTTGGGGGGGCCCCCACTACTCTGCGACCAGTGGGCACCCGATGGGCTCTCTCTACAACGTAGGTGGGGGAGACCTCTCGTAGCTCAAGCAGGGTCTTGAAGAAGGCCTCCGCAAACTCTGCAGGCCTGTCTCCCTCCGCACCCTCCGGCAGTCCCTGCACCCTAACATTGTTCCTGCGCATCCGATTTTCTGCATCGTCAGCCCTGGCCACCAACGCCTGAACCGTGCGCTGCAGAGCCGTCAGGGAGCCCGCGTGCTGGGAGGTCAGGTCCTCAGTCACAGAAATCCTGTCTTCAGTCTCCCTCAGCCTGCCCCGTATCTTGTCAAAGTCCGCCCTAATAAATGTACACTCCGTTGCTAGATAATCTATGCGGCTCATCACAGAGGCCTTGCTCTGCTCTATAGCCACCAGGATAGTCACAGTATCACTCGCCTGTATCTGTTGAGGCGGCTGGCTGGGTGCTGCTGGATCGTCCGCCATGCCTGCTCTGGAGATCAGCTGCCTCACCTGATCAAAGATGACGTCCGTGCACGAGGCCGGAGACGCAGATGCCGTTCGGACTGCAGGGACCGCGGAGACCCGGCGTTTAGAAGGCATATCGAAGTGTCCACAGATTTAGGGAACCAGCGGAATGATTTTCAACCCCGACACCGAGCTCAAACAGGCAGGATAGCTTTCAGGATAACAGCAGGGCCCGGAGCTCCACAGCCACACGTCCTCTTCCGTCTACATGCGGTCACGCCCCCGACCCTACGTTATTTTTTACATTGATTTTTCATCTATACAGAGCCAACAATACATTACAGCCGCAAGCAATTTTAAATTACATTTTTCCTTTAGAAATGTAATTTTGCTATGGCACTGTTATACACATCGCACAGATGTGCCACTTTACAGGCAGACCAAGGGGACCCCCCCAGGCACAATATTTAAAGGAATATTTCATTTTTATTGTTTCACTTTAAGCATTATTAAAATCACTGCTCCTGAAAAAGCTGTCATTAAAAAAAAAAAAATTGGGGGGGGGGGGGTTGGTGGCAGTACCTGGGTCCCCATACACTTTTAACAATAACTTGAATATAAGCCTTTAAAATGAGCACTTTTGATTTTTCATGTTCATGTGCCATAGACTTTAATAAGGTTCGCAAGTTCACACAAATTTTTTTCCTATTTGCGGTGTTCTGAACTGAATCGGGAAGGGGGGGGGGGGTTCGGCCTATCCCTACCTATCACATGTTTGGAGGCCCTTGAGCATCAAGACAGTAGAAACATTCATAGAGTGACTACATATTAGAGAGTAAACACCCCAAGGTATTTTTAAGAACCATAGTGAGTCTTTTTAAGATCTATTTTTTCATTATAAGTTTTTGGAAAATGAAAGAAAATGAAAATGTATATTTTTACACAAATTTGTTAATGTAATAAGATATGTCTCACACATAGCATGGGCATACTTAGAACTACAACCCTAAACACATTCTGCTACTTCTCCCAAGTATCGGAATACCACATGCATGAGACTTTTTCAATGTTTGGACTGATTATCTACTGGATATTGTATCTTGTGTATCATAAATAGGGATGGGCCCGATGTTCAAGTCGAACGTGAGTTCGACCTGAACATTGGGCGTTCGCCCATTTGCCGAATTGTGAATATTATGGGGCATTCCGCGGCGCTCGAATTTGCCGATATTTTTGAGAGAATTTGCCGAGAATTTGTGAGATTGCAGTGCATTGACAGCCGCTGATTGGCCAAAGCATGCACATGATCTGCATGCTTTGGCCCATCACAGCACATTCTGTAGAAGGAGCCATGATTGGTCAAAGGTCGAGCAGCATAGACTATATACAGTCAGTGAAGGCAATGTATTAATATATAGGCACTCTGCATTAAGTGTAGACTATATATACAGTGCATTCTGTGGTGTACAGTTTATAATACACTTTAGGCAGTGTATTAATATACATATAATATATATATATACAGCCTAGTATATATATAGATATATATAGATATGCTCTGCATTCAGTGTAGACTATATAGACAGTGCATTCGGTGGTGTACAGTATATAATACACTTGAGACAGTGTATTGATAAGGTATATACTGTATATATATGCAGCCTAGTATATATATATTAGTTTCAAGTGAAGAGGTTTTCAAACATGTACTCCAGCCATACCTCAGGTTAAGGGCTTCCTGCCCATATTTATTCATTCAGCAAAATAAAGGATAACAGGCTTCCCTCACAGATGTAGAAAACAGTCTCAAAACAAAAGTCCATTACATGAATAAAAAGCCTCCTGGCTACCAGATAGACCTCACTGGGTCTGCTTCAGTCCTGCAGGCATGTTCACTCACAGCCTGCTCCTTCTCTCTCAGCACCACCACTGATTACACCCAGGTCAGGCAAAATTATACCCCAGCTGGGGAGCAAAACTTAACCCTTTGCTGCTTACAGACCTCACCCTGCCACCCATTTACCTTAAGAATCCCAAGATTCTATGTGGCAGATATACTCCATCAACAACTGATATGGGCTGTTTGTCACAATATAGTTATATATATATATATATAGTGAGTACACCCCTCACATTTTTGTAAATATTTTATTATATGTTTTCATGTGACAACACTGAAGAAATGACACTTTGCTACAATGTAAAGTAGTGAGTGTACAGCTTGTATAACAGTGTAAATTTGCTGTCCCCTCAAAATAACTCAACACACAGCCATTAATGTCTGCACTGATGGCAACAAAAGTGAGTACACGCCTAAGTAAAAATGTATAAAATATGGCCCAATTAGCCATTTTCTCTCCCAGGTGTCATGTGACTCGTTAGTGTTACAAGGTCTCAGGTGTGAATGGGGAGCAGGTGTGTTAAATTTGGTGTTATAGCTCTCACTCTCTCATACTGGTCACTGGAAGTTCAACATGGCACCTCATGACAAAGAACTCTCTGAGGATCTGAAAAAAAGAACTGTTGCTCTACATAACAATGGCCTAGGCTATAAGAAGATTGCCAAGACCCTGAAACTGCAGCACGGTGGCCAAGACCATACAGTGGTTTAACAGGACAGGTTCCCCTCAGAACAGGCCTCACCATGGTCGACCAAAGGAGTTGAGTGCACATGCTCAGCGTCATATTGAGAGGTTATCTTTGGGAAATAGACATATGAGTGCTGCCAGCATTGCTGGAGAGGTTGAAGGGGTGGGGGTCAGCCCGTCAGTGCTCAGACCATGTGTCGCACACTGCATAAAATTGGCTTGCATGGCTGTTGTCCCAGAAGGAAGCCTCTTCTAAAGATGGTGCACAAGAAAGCTCACAAGCAGTTTTCTGAAGACAAGCAGACTAAGGACATGGATTACTGGAACCATGACCTGTGGTCTAATGAGACCAAGATAAACGTATTTGGTTCAGATGGTGTCAAGCACGTGTCAACCAGGTGAGGAGGCGGGCCACCCGGTGACATAACCGAGAAAGCTCGCCCCCTCCTGATGTCATGGGACCTCATGTAACATCAGTAGGAGGCAGGGTCATCCAGATACATCAGTGGATGGACCCGCCCTAGCCTTTATAACAGCTGTCAAACCAAAAAAGACAGCATCCCCTTGAGGAGGAGTGTTTTCATTTTTTTTGTCCGTTGGCACCGTGATTGATATGGATTCCATCGTGGGACACTTTTTAAAAATGTTTTTATTTTTTAATAAAGGACTTGTCCCGAACTGTCTCCTGTCGTTTTTACTTTTGTGACACTTTTTTTGTGAATGGGTAGGGGTACTATGTACTCAATACTCATTCACATGGGGGAGCAGGATCTGGGGGCCCCCTTGTTAAAGGCAGCTTCCAGATTCTGATTAGCCCCCTATCCGCAGATCCCAACCACCACAGCCCAGGGTTGTCAGGAAGAGACTCTTGTCCCAATCAACATGGGGATAAGGTGCTTTGGGGTGGGGGGCACAGAGCCCCCCTGCCCCAAAGCACCCACCTTCCCCAGGTTGAGGGCATGTAGCCTGGTAGGGTTCAGGAGGGGGGCACTCATTTGTCCTCCCCCATCCTGCCTGGCCAGGTTGCGTGCCTGGATAAGGGTCTGGTATGGATTTTGGGGAGACCCATGGTAATTTTTTTTTACATTTTGGCATGGTGCTCCCCTTAAAATCTTTAACAGATCCAATGGGCTTGTATGAACTGGGGGGGGGCCCTGTGCCTTTTTTTCATTGATTTTTTATCTATATTACTGGGAGCTGGTAAAAAATTACATTTTTCCTTTATAAATGTCATTTTGCTGGGGCACTGTTCTAAGCATCGCACAGATGAGCCACTTTAAAGGCATACTAAGGGGACCCCCCAGGCACGATATTTAAAGGAATATTTAATTTATATTGTTCACTATTATTAGCATTATTAAAATCACTGCTCCTTGCAAAACAAATGATTTAAAAACTTTTGTTTGCATTTTATACATGTCCCCTAGGGCAGTACCCGGGTCCCCATACACTTTTTATGGCAATAACTTGCATATAAGCCTTTAAAATTAGCACTTTTGATTTTTCATGTTCATGTCCCATAGACTTTAACCACTTCCACACTAAATATACAGTGCGCAGTGTGGATGTTTACCACAAATCGCCTTAAAAAAGCGGCGATCTGCGGGTGGCTGCTAGGGGGCGCGCGCCCGCCGTACTCCTGAGGAGTGTGCCCGTGGCTCGGGCGGACCCGATGTCCGCCGGCGAGCCGTGATGAGCGGCCACAGCCAAAGAACGGGGAACCGCCGATGTAAACACAGCGGTTCCCCGCTCTGTTAGTGTGGGCATAGGAGATCTACTGATCCCTGTCACTGGGATCACTTAGATCTCTTATGCCCAAGGTAGCCCAGCCCCCCCACAGTTAGAACACACCCAGGGAACACAGTTAACCCCTAGATCCCCCCCTGCAGGTTAACCCCTTCAATGCCAGTGACATTTATACAGTAATCAGTGGACATTTAAATTTCTGATCGCTGTATAAATGTCATTGGTCCCAAAAAAGTGTCAAAATGGTCCGACATGTCCGCCCCAATATCGCAGTACCGCTAAAAATCGCAGATCGCCGCCATTACTAGTAAAACATTACTAGTAATAATTTTAAAAAAAATAAAAACCCCAGAAATGAATTCTCATCATCCGTAAACGCGGCCACTTTTGCGCAAACCAATCAATAAACGTTGATTGCGATTTTTTTTACCAAAAATATGAGGAAGAATATAAATCGGCCAAAACCGATGAAAAAAAATGTTTTTTTATATTTTTTTTTTTTCGGATTTGTATTTTAGCAAAGAGTAAGAAAAACAGTTTTTTTTGCAAAATTGTCGCTCTTTTTTTGTTTATAGCGGTGATCAGAAATGACGCAGAGGTGATCAAATACCACCAAAAGAACGCTCTATTTGTGGGAAAAAAAGGACGCAAATTTCGTTTGGGTACAACGTCGCACGACCGCGCAATTGTCAGTTAAAGCGACGCAGTGCCGAATCGCAAAAAGTGCTCTGGTCAGGAAGGGGTAAATCCTTCCGGGGCTGAAGTGGTTAATAGGGTTCACATGTTTGCAGAAATTTTTTGCTTGTTCGTATGTTCTGGTGCAACCAGAACTGGGGGGGGTGTTCAACCCATCCCTAATCATATAAACCAACCAATGTTGTATCAAAAGCAGTATAGTGTAATGCTTGCTCTGGTCAAGGAATACAGTTTAGTGTAGCTCCACCTGTAGCAGTCTCTGTACCAATAAGCCAAGCAGGCCTGGCCTAATGGTAAGTAGCTGCCCCCAGGAATGCTATGTCCACTGACCAGGAATTACAGGAGGCTGAATTAAGAGAGAACAAAATAATCTCTGTGGCTCCATGTGTGAGGTTCTCTGCAGTGGATTACTGGGAATAGTGCCTTGTAGGAATATAGTCAGTTGGAAGTGCAGATGGGTCTACTCATGTGATAAGGAAGAGACATGGTGATTAGAGTTGAGCGAACACCTGGATGTTCGGGTTCGGCGGGTTCGGCCGAACTTCGCGGAAACGTTCGGGTTCGGTACCGAACGTTACCCGAACTTGACCCCGGACCCCAAACCCCATTGAAGTCAATGGGGACCCAAACTTTTCGGCACAAAAATGGCTGTAAAAAAGTCCTGGAAAGTGCTAGAGGGCTGCAAAAGGAAGAAAAATGGGAGGTGTTATTAAATCTGTCCCTCAAAGCAGTAGTAATCTCTACCTAGTCCAGTATCAGATCGTTCTGTAATCAGATCGTTCTGTAATGCAGGATGAGAGATCGTTCTGTAATCAGATCATTCTGTAATGCAGGATGAGATGTTATAGATCTACAATCTGTCCCTCAAAGCAGTAGTAGTAATCTCTACCTAGTTATTAGATCTGCAATCTGTCCCTCACAATCTGTCCCTCACAGCGCTGGCAGCATCCTCTCCCTACACTAACCTGAGAGCATGTGACATGCAGCACTGTGACTCCAGCCTCATATAGAGGCTGGCTCACATGATTCACTGGCCAATCACAGCCATGCCATTAGTAGGCATGGCTGTGATGGCTTCTAGGGAAAACCAGTGAAACGCTTGTTGATTGGCTGCCCTGCAGCTATTCAGTATGCGTGATAAAATACCAGAACCCGAACCCGGACTTTTTCTCAAATGTTCGGGTTCGGGACACGGACACCCGAAAGTTCGGTACGGACCCAAACGTTACAGTTTGGGTTCGCTCAACACTAATGGTGATCAAAAAGGTAAAGCATCAGTCCAGGCAGTAGGCAGTCAATATATAAGCCAGGGTCAGTACAGGCAGCAGTCAGAGGCAATACAGTGATCGGGAACACTGTTGTTGGTTGCACTTGCTCTGGTTACGCTGTACTGATGTGGCAGAAGAGACACTGCTGATGGCTGCATTGTTTCTGATGACACTTGCACTGGTGTAGCTAGCAGGGGCGTAACGATAGGGGTTGCAGGGGTTGCAATTGCAACCGGGCCCCATGGTCCAGGGGGCCCATGTGCCTCCCTTGTACACCTGAATAGGAGGGATGGCGGGGGGCGGCATTTAGAGGACCCAATCTCCTCCATTTCCTCTATCCAGTTTACTTGTCTTCTGCTGTTCCCAGGGCCCCTGTGTGCTTCCCTGGTCCCCCTGGGGCCTGCTGCAGAACTTGTGAAAGGGCCCCACTGCAGTACCGTAATAAAGGGACCCACGATAGGCGTAAAGGGCCCCAGGATCAGTGGGAAGAGGGAAGGGCCTTGGCCAGGGGTCAGGGGGCCCTTCATAATTTCTTGCACCGGGGCCCTGAAGGTTCTAGTTACGCCTCTGGTAGCTAGTGATCAAAAACATTGCTGCTGGCTGTACTAGCAAGATTGATATTAGTCTGGCAGCAAAATACAGCATCAGAAGGCAGAGACCAGTCCAGAGGGTAAGCCAGGTCATTCACAGATACGTTGTTAACAGGGGATCAGGTCTTGGAAATAGCAGACATGAGATGCAGACCACTCAGAAATTTCTCTAAGCAGTACAGCAGTTTATATAGGCCACTGAACACCAAGCTGAGCATGCACACTGCCCGTCAAAGTATATCTGGCATGCCCTTTGTGCTTGGTGGTATGAGCATCATAACATATGTGCACATAAGCCAGCACAGATCTCTTCTTGATTATACAAATTGTGTTTTCCTGACACCTGTAAAGGAATTCTGTAAAGATAAAAATATGGACGCTCTCATTGTGGATCTCTATGCCTGGCTCTCTCTAGTTCATACTTTCTTAGCTGAATAAGCCTACAGATCGAGAAAGTCAGTGTGTTTTCACAATTCCTAATCTGCATATTAGCCCAAGTCAATGATTCATGAAGAACTGAATCTGGCAGATTAGCATATTAGCCAGGGAACTACTCTTTGCAGAATGAGAGGTTAGCTATAACAACCCTATACCTTCCCAGTACAGGCTTCTACATTGTATTAAACACAAATCAGCAATGGTTATTCCACACTCACAGGATTCCTTTAATTTCTAATCAATAGTTGTGACATTTCTTAAACCATATTTAAAGGGGAAACAGACAAAGCAAAAATGTAAATCAGTACTGTAAAATGCTACTTACACAGCACAACAAAGAAGTGATCTTGCAGCAATGCTTGTTGTATTTGCAGTACCTGCGGATATTGTGAACACTCCTCCGATGAGAAGGTCACCCTCTCTATATAATATAATTTCATCACCTGGGTACCCCAACTGGAAATCCTTTATTGGTGGGGACCTCTGAGCCTCGTTTATGAATAATGCTATCCACAATACAATCCAAAAGAGCAGGACTTTATAGAAGTTCAATGAAAAGGAACTTCTGATCCTTATATACATATAAAATAACAAACACTTCTTCATTTGATACATCATGAATGTACAGAGTTCTGCGATACACCACTTAACATTTTTCAGTAACATGTCTACAGTACGTTAGTGACAATGTTATCATCTCACCTGTCCCCTCACTTTTTATACACTTCAGTGTGATAGATTTCTCATTGCCTGAATATGATTCTTCTTTCTGCATCTACTGTTTTGGTTGCTAAATGCATCCTTCTAAATCATTTTTTTTTAAATTTACAAATATATATACAAGTTTGACTGTTTTTTATACAAAGCCCTATACATTTTTATAAATATACAAACCTATTTCTTGTGTTTCAGTTATTCTTCAATTATTTAATGGTCAGTGTCTATAAATCTGATGTTTTGATTTTGTATGCATTGGAGCTGATTTACTAAAGGGGTATAGCCTGTTCACGTTGTTTAATTTTCTCTTACTTCACCAGTGAATGAGGCGACATGAAATGAGGGGAAAGTGAAAATGTACTGTTCAAAGAGCACCCAATCATGCACAAGAAAAATAATTTGAAGTCAGCATTGATTCAACTTATTCAGTAAGCTAAGTGAAATTTCTCTTTACAAAGGACTTTTTCACGTAACTTAGTGAATGAGGTAACGTTGAGCAAGCAAAAAAGAGGAATTTTGACTTACCTGTAAATTCCATGTCTTGGAATACAGTACAGGACACAAGGAGAGTACTCATACACCATGGCTTATAGGCATACATCTTCAGGACACTGGCAAAGCTTTAAAGGGCACAAAGCCTGGGTGCCTCCCCTATAACCCTACCCTACTCCATGAGTCCTCCTTTGTGGCGCAAGCAATACAGAGTAAACCAAGTAATGGAAAGGATGGTGGCCTATGTCCTCTACTGTACTCCAATATATGGTATTTACAGGTGAGTCAACACTCCTTTAATCTAAATTATACAGTGCTGAAAACAGGCAGAATACACCATGGGACGTCCCCAAGTAGTGAATAAGGAGAATGGACAACAATGAGGCAAACAGACCTGTGCATACATGCCCTAACAACAAAGATCAGAAGACCCATCCTTCGAGTGCACGCTGTGAAAAACTTACAGCCAAAAGCCACATCAGCAAAAGATTGGATGTCTACCTGCTAAAACTTTATGAGTATGAGCAGAAAACCTTACACAACTGGGCTACGAGACTTTGTACTCAAATGCCCAGGAAACTCCTATCTGTTGGAATAGGTACGTAAAATCACAGGAGAAGATTTCTCTTTGAGAATGTAAGCTCTTGAGATCAGATTCCTTATCCATTGTGCAATGGTGGACTTTGAAGCAGGGTGTCCCTTGCCAGATCCAGAGGACAGGACAGAGAATGCAGGGAAGAGAGAATCCCAAGGAAGCACAGAGTACTGCAAAGGGCGCTTAATATGAGAAAGTGAAGCACTAGGCCTTTTGAAAAAGAATGTATAATGCCAAGACCTGACCTTTGAGTGTACAAGTTATGTTCAAAATCTGTTTGTGGGAATACCAGAATGTGGGTGCGGTGTAAACTCTAAGATTGAGCTGTCTGTGTTCATACTAAGCAAAAAAAAGATTTCCAGGCACCCTAATAGATCTTCTTGGAATAGGCTTTTAGAATGGTGGGAATCACAGGCTCAGAAATCCCCCATCCTTTAAAACCTAGGTTTCAACAGCCATGTTGTTAAAGACAGTCATTGTGAAGCAGGATGGAAAAGAGGGCCTTGAGTTAGAAGATATGGACTGTTGGGAATGGGCCAGAGATTTTTTTTATATAAGTCTGAGTGTGTCAATGTTCTTCTAGGCCAGTTTGGTGGTGATTAGTGATGAGCGAACCCGGACTGTAACATTCGGGTCTGTACCGAACTTTCGGGTGTCCAGGACCCGGACCCGAACATGGACATTTCAAAAAACGTTCGGGTTCGGGTCCGGGGTTCTGGTATTTTACTCCACGTGTTGAGAAGCCGCAGGGCAGCCAATCAACAAGCGTTTCACTTCATTTGACCCAGCCTCTTTATAAGCTGGAGTCACTTGATGCTGCAGTCACATGCTCTTGGGTTAGCTGTAGGGAGAGGAAGCTGACGGCATCAGGGAGAGATTAGAGACATTTTAGCAACATCTGATCCTGCATCCTGAGATAGATTACTACTGCTGTGCTGTTGCTCTGAGGACAGATAGCAGAAATTTGAGATTTCACATACCGCTGCTTTGAGTTGCAGATCAAACTCTGCATAAAACAACGTTCGCCACGATCATGCACAACGATCAGATTGTTGGAGTCATTTGAGACTTCAAATACCGCTACTTTGAGTTGCAGATTGCAGATCAAACTCTGCATAAAACAACGATCACCACGATCGTGCTCAACAATCAGATTGTTGGAGGAATTTGAGATTTCAAATACTGCTGCTTAGAGTTGCAGATTGCAGATTAAACTCTGCCTAACGTAACGATCATTACGATCGTGCACAACGATCAGATTGTTGGAGTAATTTGAGATTTCACATACTGCTGCTTTGAGTGACACATTGCAAATCAAACCCTGCCTAACACAACGATCGTTACGTTCGTACACAATGATCAGATTGTGGGATCGTACACAACGATCAGATTGTGGGAGTAATTTGAGATTTCACATACTGCTGCTTTGAGCGATCTGACTGCACTAGGTAGAGGCTTCTGCTTAGAGGGACAGATTCTTGTTCAATAACCATTGCCTACTCCTATAGGGCCAGCTGTTGCTGTAAGTGACACATTATTGTTCAAAAATCATCTCCTAGTTCTAAAGGGAGAGTTTCCAGCTGTTGCTTAGAGGGACAGACTCTTGTTCAAAAACCATTGCCTACTCCTCTAGGGCCAGCTGTTGCTGTAAGTGACACATTATTGTTCAAAAATCATCTCCTAGTTCTAAAGGGAGAGCTTCCATAGGGCTACATAATACATTTGCGGGCACAATGAGGAGAGTAAATAAGGGACGTGGTCATGGTGCTGCTGGTGATGCTGGTGCTGCTGGTGTTGGTGGTGTTGGTGAACCTCCTGTTGGAAGGAGGGTTGAGACTCGAAAGTAGTTCCCTGGCCCTCCCTCTGTTACACTTCCTTGACCTCCGTAACAGTCGGTGGGTTAGATGATAGCGGACATGAACAAGACCGGAGTGGTTAGCAACTCCCCGTAAGACCGGATGGTATATGACCACTTCCAAGACAACCGATGGACTCCTTCCACAAAGGGAACACGTACATCGACCGTGTGGAGCTGGTGCAGGAGAGGAAGGTTGTCCTCCAAGTGGTTGTGGTGGTTGTGGTCGTCGTGGTCGTAGTGGTCGTCGTGGTACTGGTGCAGGGAA
>BLSH010314811.1:45931-62948 GCA_018402905.1 Glandirana rugosa | reverse complement strand
CAATAATGGTGAGCAGGACTGTATATATATATATATATATATATATATATATATATATATATATTTATATATAAAGTATTGGGACATCTGCCTTTACACACACGCATGAACTTTAATGGCATCCCAATCTTAGTCCATAGGGTTTAATATTGAGTTGGCCCACATTGGGAATGTTTGACCATTCTTCCAGAAGCGCATTTGTAAGGTCAGGCACTGATGTTGGACGAGAGGGCCTGGCTTGCAGTCTCCGCTCTAATTCATCCCAAAGGTGTTCTATCAGGACTCGCTGTGAGCCCTGCTTTCCTGAGGGAATCCACAACCGCTTGCACTCGGGGCAAATGGGATTCCCAATCAGGACTGTGGATGACCACATCATCCAAGTAGGCGGCTGCATATGGGGAAATGTGGCCTCAACGTCTTGCCCATCATCCTCTGGAATGATGCAGGAGCCCCATGCAGACCAAGCAGCATTCATTTGTACTGGAAGGAGTCCTCGGGAGTATAAAAGACCGTTTTCTCCTTGGCTGACTCTGTTAGGGGTACCTGCCAGTAGCCCTTAGTTAAGTTCAGGGTTGTTATGTACCGGGCCCCTCCCAAACGATCCACAAGTTTGTCAACCTGCGGCATTGAGTACGCATCAAACTCTTTCGATTTTAACCCCTTCCATCTGAATATCTATTTCTGTACTAATTCTTCAGCTCCCAAAAGGTATTACTCTTGTTTTGTTCAGATTTAATGATCATTTATTTCTATCAAACCATAATTTCTATTTCCTCAATTCTATATTAATCACCTGTATTAGAGACTGCAAATCACTGCCTGAACAAAAAATATTGGAATCTTCAGCAAATAAAATCATCTTCAATACTTTTGATGCAATACAGTTATAAATCATTGCTATAAAGAATAAACAATTTAGGGTCTAGCACTGAGCCCTGGGGATGCCACATGTAATGTCCGAACATGATGATGAACAATAATCACCCAATCTCACAAACTGCCTCCTGTTAGTCAAATAACTCCAGTCTAACACTTTACCACTAATACCATAACATTCCAGTTTACTAAATAATGTTATGGTTTATTTTATCAAATGCTTCTTTTAAGTCTGTGAATATCACAACTACATATTTTTCCTGGTCTATTGAATTTGTAATTTCCTCTAGTGAATCTATTAATGCCAGTGATATTGCTCTATTTGATCTAAATCCATATTGGTCTTCAGTGAGTAATATATTGATTTCTATATATTTGTCCAGCCAGTTATTAACCACTTAAGCATAGGTGTGCACAGCCTATTGCATTAGGGTGTGCACCCCAATGCCCCAACACATGCATTTGACCTATTTACCAGCCTCTTCCCCGCTCTCCATTCGGAAACAATGGGGGTGAAGGGGGATCAAGGGAGCATACAGGGGGGCCGAGGCAACAGAAAGAAAAGCAACAGGGACAGGAGGGGTGGTGGGGGTGACCTATATTGGTAACAATCCCCCGCATTTTCCTCCTGTGGCAGCTGAATGTTGACGAGAGAAAGAGGAGGAGAAGCCTACTTTCAGCTGCTGCAGGAGGAAAACACAGGTCGGTTCCACTAATTTCATCCCTGCCGCCTCTCCTGTCCAGGTTCTGAGGGTCAGCAAAGGATTGCAGTTTACCTGTCACCTGCCCGTCATTGATAGGTTGCCAACCAAAGGATTAAAGTGTGCCCAGGCACACCTGGCACACCCCTAGCGCACGCCTATGCACTTAAGGACCGGAAGGATTTTCCTTTGTAGCACCAGAGCACTTTTTGCGATTCGGCACTGCGTTGCTTTAACTGACAATTGCACGGTCGTGCGATGTTGTACCCAAACGAAACTGACATATTTTTCCCCCCACAAATAGAGCTTTCTTTTGGTGGCATTTGATCACCTCTGCGTCATTTCTGATTACCACTATAAACAAAAAAGAGTGACAATTTTGAAAAAAAAACAATATTTTTTGATAAAATAGATATCCAAAAACAATATAAAAAAAACAAATTTATTCATCAGTTTTGGCCAATATATATTATTCCTCATATTTGTGGTAAAAAAAATCAGGATCGGCTTTTATTGATTGGTTTGCGCAAAAGTGGCCGCGTTTACAAACCATGAGAATTGATTTATGGCATTTTTACTATTTTTTTTTTGTTACTAGTAATGGCGGCGATTTACAATTTTTATCGGGACTGCGATATTGCAGCGGACATGTAAGACATTTTTTACCCTTTTTGGGACCAATGACATTTATACGGCGATCAGAAATGTAAATTACCACTGATTACTGTATAAATGTCATTGGCAGGGAAGGGGTTAACCTGCAGGGGGTGATCTAGGGGTTAACTGTGTTCCCTAGGCGTGTTCTAACTGTGAGGGGGCTGGGCTGCCAGGGAGATGTAACTGATCCCAGTGACAGGGATCAGTAGATCTCTTACATGCCGCCTGACAGAGCGGGGAACCGCCATGTTTACATTGGCGGTTCCCCGTTTTCCTTCTCTGCTAGGCAATCACGGCTCGTCGGTGGACATCGAGTCTGCCCAACCCGTGGCCATACTGCTGGAGAGTGCAGCAGGCACAAGAGTGCACCGACGGCAGTGCGCTCCTACCCGCTAGTCGCGCATGCGCGAGACGCCGTTTATAGACGGCGCTTCGCACAATCGCACCACTCTGCAGCACTATGTCTACACAAGGTGGTCCGGAACCCATGAAAAGGTTTTTCTAAAATTTTGGAAAATTGTGGTAGTAGCAATACAGCCCTATAGTTTGTGAAATGGTGTCTGTTCCCCGATTTATACAGGTATGAAAAAAAAAGAACGAAAAAAGAAAAACAGAGCTGGGCTAAAAATTGTGACTACAAAGCATGAGATAGCCTCATATCCCTAAAACATTATACCATAAGATATATAGAGAAGAGCGACGTGCTGACGTCACCACGCTGTTCAGGATACCGGAAAGACAGGTGTTAGATGTTAGCCGACCAGCTTTATAAATTTATGCGTATTTTTTACCTACAAAATATAAGTGCAATACTTTTTTAAACAAATACCATTGTAATTTAAAATAGCACCATAAAATCAGTGAGTCGAAAAAAACCCAGAATAAATGGTCCCAGCAGCGCTCATATGTAACTTTTAAATACGAAAAGTCTTTCTATTAATTATGTGTAGTGCTCCAAATAGAAACAGCAATAGTCCATTCAATAATTCTGTATTAGGGAACAGGATCCCGTCACAACCTTTGTCCTTCACCACACCACGTGAATAAACAGGGAGGTGAAGACCCCCCTATGTGGAAAGACTCACCAAAGGTAAGTAACGTCTGCGCCTTATGAACTTAAATGCCGACCAGTAATGTCCTGCAATCAGATCCACTTCGATTTCACACTGCCTGTGGAGATTGACAACCATGTGGTCACGCCCTGACGCGTTTCGTCATTCCTTCGTCAGACGCCCTCTGATGAAGGAATGACGAAACGCGTCAGGGCATGACCACATGGTTGTCAATCTCCACAGGCAGTGTGAACTTCGCGGCTGCAGCTCCGTGAGCGAGGAGAGCGGTGATCCCGCACGGCAGGTATCGGCTGGCTCCCATACACCTAAGATCATTAGAAATCGAAGTGGATCTGATTGCAGGACATTACTGGTCGGCATTTAAGTTCATAAGGCGCAGACATTACTTACCTTTGGTGAGTCTTTCCACATAGGGGGGTCTTCACCTCGCTGTTTATTCACATGGTGTGGTGAAGGACAAAGGTTGTGACGGGATCCTGTTCCCTAATACAGAATTATTGAATGGACTATTGCTGTTTCTATTTGGAGCACTACACATAATTAATAGAAAGACTTTTCGTATTTAAAAGTTACATATGAGCGCTCCTGGGACCATTTATTCTGGGTTTTTTCGACTCACTGATTTTATGGTGCTATTTTAAATAACTGTGTTTATATTAGGCAGCTGCCACTCTTTTTAAATTTTTATTATTTTGATGTATTATTATTTACATTGTGTTTAAGAGATGATGAAAGCATTCCAAGCGCAGATTTGAGTGTTTAGACTTTTGTGTGTTAGTGTTTTGAGTTAGTCTATAGCTCTATTTGGTGTTAATTAGATACCATTGTAAGGCGATCTTACATTATGGTGAGATTCTCTTTTATTACCCTGGGTTATCCTGGCCAAATGGGACACCGTATGATTCCTTTGGGGCCGGATATGAGTGGTGAGATCACTTGGTTGTATCTATCCATCTAAGGATTAAGCCCCATCTGTGAGCAGACATCTAAGCTTAAAAGGCCTTGGCTGGGCAATAGCCACAAGCTTGTATAACTTTCCATCTGGTAAGCGTGTTTTCTGTATGGTGGAGGTGTACAGGAGGTTGGTGTGAATCACTGCGGTGGTGTGGATA
This sequence comes from Glandirana rugosa, assembly GCA_018402905.1. NCBI lineage: Eukaryota > Metazoa > Chordata > Amphibia > Anura > Ranidae > Glandirana > Glandirana rugosa. Next base: position 58,529 of record BLSH010314811.1, on the reverse strand, counting down.
TATGAACTTAAAGAGGCATTCACCTTTGTCAACAAATTGGTGTCTATATGTGAAAAACTCATTCCTCACAGACTTTGCACCTACAGGCGGTCCCCTAGTTACAAACATCCAACTTACAAACGACTCCTACTTACAAACGGAGGGAGACAACAGGAAGTGAGAGGAAATCTCCCCCTAGGAAGGGAAATTCACTCCTGTAAGAGTTATTATGGGAAAAAGGGGTCTCCACTGATGCTTTATCACCAAGTCTTGTTTCCGCAACAACCCAAAATTTTCAAAATCCAATTATCATTGGGACAGGAAGTGAAGTGAAATCTTCTGAACAGAAACATAGACAGCAAAACAAACATTACAGGGGTGTAAACCCTTCCCTATGCTATCCAAAAAGCTTAAAAATCGTTTTTTTGGCTGAAGCTACACTTAAAAAATGTACCTGTTCCCACTTACAAACAAATTCAACTGAAGAACAAACCTACAGTCCCTATCTTGTTTGTAACCCGGGGACCGCCTGTATATATCTTCTGGTTTATGGGATATGTTTGAGGGATATAAGGCAATCTCTTATGCTTTGTAATCACAAATTTTAGCGCAGCTCTGATTTTCTTTTTTCATTTGTATCTTTGTGTGTATCTCACAGCTGAGCTGCAGCTTTAATTTTACTTGTCATTGACCATTAGCGCGGTATTAATTCTAAAAAATGGTTATATAGAGGTATGATTTTTGCTTTTTTCATTTTGTTTGGACATATGCCAGTCTGGAAGGACACGTTACAGATATGTGTTAAAAGTTTTAAAATCCCCTCAGTTACCCTCTTAACAATGGTCACATCAGTCAGTAGATGTTTTATTTATGAATTTTGCAACAATATCTATAATTTTGCTTTCATGCACTGCTGTGAGGAGCATTGAACTTAAATTTCTAGCTATAAACCTGTCATTCTGCTCCTCAGAGGTTACTGGATCAGGGATTTGTTCTGCAAGATCAGGTCCAATACTCACAAAGAATGTGTTGAACTTCTTAACCCCTTCATTCATATTATATTTTTCCTCATTATTAATAATAAAATTCTTTCCTAGTTATTCCAATAAACTGGTTAACTTGTTTTTATCATTTTTATACTTAACCTCTACACTTCTCTGTTCCAAGAATTCTCTGTATAGTGTATTTTTCTTTTTACAGGCATTTTGTAAACCCTTTGTAATCCAAGGATGATCAATATATTTTAATTTACAGTAATATTTGTCTATAGGACAAATTTTATCTTTTAGTCTTTTAAATATATGAAATAATTAATCATTATTATTTATGTTATTGCCATCATATACAATGTCCCTGGTTTGTACTAATAAATCATTTTTAAATGCTCTTATTGTTTCTTCTGTTCTCCTTCTTTTGCTACTCCTACTATTGTAATCAAGTTGATTGGTCCTGAATTTGTCATATACTGCAAAAACCAGCAGATGATCCAGTCGCGGCTGGTGCTGTATATTTTGGGGTTGGCAAACAAGACATCCCGCCGCCACCCCCCCAGTCGGTCAGCGCTGCACTTACACCCCTCCTTCCTGTGTCTCCTCCTCTCCTCCTCTGCATCTCGGGCTTCATGGCGGCTTCCACCTCGGTGGCTTCCCTCCTCCTTCCAACAACGCAGTGGCCAAAATGATCACTTCTCCTCTCAGTCATAAAGATCTCACCCACTTCCTGATTGGCTGGTAGGAGAATCAGGAAGACAATAGCAAATATTAATTTGCTATTGTCACACAACTGGGTGGACTCAGGGTGCAGTGCTTTGAACCCTAAGTCCACCCTTTTTCAAGCCAATCATGTGCTTTAAAAAAATAAAAACCCATTGGAATCCATGCGTCCAGTGCCCTCCATGTAGATTAGGGGCCGGGCGCATGGCCGCGCGCCCCTGTGCCTCTAATGGATGGGCCGCCACTGAGAAGGTCATTAACTTCACTAATTAATAGTCCACTTATTCTACTGTTTACAATATCATTTGCAAATATTTTATCAATTGGAGTGGCACAGTAAGAAGTTATCCAAGTGGGTCTGGTGATTTTCTGATACAGACTTGTACTTAATATTGTGCTAATAAAATCATCTGCCATTTTGTTTATTTGGATTAAGCAAATCAATGTTAAAATCTCCACCAATGAAAATTGTTTTATTTATAAACATTCCCTCTATTTAGGCCTTAAACAGCTCAATACTACAACCCGGTGTCCTGTGGATACAAGTAATTATTATGGGTTTATGTTTTTCTCTGTATATTTCAAATGATATACATTCAAGCACTGTTGATAACAGTTGAGATATTATCCAACAGCCTGAAGTCAAGATTTGTATCCACATGCTCCTCCGCCTTTATTTTGTCAATCTATGTGAATAAACATATAACCCTCTAGCTCAAAGTCCACCCTTTCTCTGTGTTGACCCTTGTTTCTGATCTTGCTATAATTTTGCTAAAATGTTGAAGGACTGCGTAAACTGACTCAGGTAATCCTTAATATTTGCAAAGTTTGCCTACAGACTCCTGGATGGTTCAGGATGGTTAGAGTCATTAGAGCCTGAGTCTAACTGGGAAACTGGCAAACTTGAACTGGAAGAATGAACTGTGCCTGATATCAGATAGGATTGGTGACAAGTCAAACTCTGCTTCCTCTCCCTCTTCCATCTCCTCTTTGATCCCCACCACTTCTGAAGTTTAAGTAGGACAAGGAGAGGATGGAGAAGTTCAGTGTTGGTGAGTCCCACTAGTGAGTACCACAAGCGGAAGCATATTTAGAAGCGTTCAGTGGAACTGCTCCGGCTGAGGGTCACCTTGAGGGTGATAGGGAGTGGTTCTAGGTTTTTCTATACCCAAAAGGGTGAACAGTTCTCTGATCAATTTGCTCTCAAAGTCTCTGTAAACAAAAGAATGCCGGCAATGAAAAAAATAGCATGGGATCCCCCCTTTCCATTCCATAGGGTATGGAGTTTAAGAAAAATGTAAAAAATAAAAAAAAATGGTGTGGGGTCTCCCCCAAAATCCATACCAGACCCTTATCCAAGCATGTGGCCCAGCAGTTCAGGAAAGGGGCCTGAGAAAGCTCCCCCTCCTGAACCATACCAGACCACGTACCCTCAACATGATGAGGACAAGGGGCTCTTCCTCACAACCCTGGCCAGTGGTTGTGGGTGTCTGTAGGAAAAGGCTATATTTAACAAGGGGACTTCCAGATCCCAACCCTCCTATTTGAATGAGTATAGAATACATTGGACCTCTACTCGTTCACCAAAAAAATGTCAACAGTCAATCACGATGAATGCCTCTGCCGACCCCCAAAAAAAAGACAAAGGCCCCGCCATTTGACAGCTCTGCCATCTGACAGTTTTTAAATAACTAAGGGGTAGGGCCACCCAATGATGTCACCAGGTGATCCCACTCCCTTGTGACATTGTCATCCGGGGCATGCTGGGCCTGGTATGGTGCAAGAGGGTTTAAAAGTTTGATGTGGGGTTCCCCTTAAAATCCCTTAAACTCTATACCAGAACCGGAGGAATGGATAGGGGAGGACCCCACTCTGTTTTCTTTGTTTTTAATTGCCTGTATTCTTTTGTTTACAATCAGCTGTCAATGGGGAAACCCACTGTTGTCATTGCATGTCATTGGCTGTTAAGGACAGGGCTGCTGCTTCCTGTCCCTCTCCTTTACAATAGTAACAAATTTTGTCTGGCAGCTAATGAGTCATTGGTTGTTAGGACACGGCTGCCAGCTTTCCAGCCCGCTCCTTAACAACAGATATTCTTGACACAGAATTCGGTTTGGTTGATACATTTTCAAGCAATATGAATTCTAATTGTTCTGAAAATTTAGAATTACCCATTACTCCCACCCCACAAACTGTTTTCCCGCATTGACCATCTCTTTGTTAACGTAAGCACCTTTCCTCTTATCCTAGACTCGATTATTGCACAATGCGCATGGTCGGATCACATCGCTGTCATAACCACTTTCTCCTCCCTAGCCCCAAGACCTAACCACCGAACCTGGTACATGAATGAGAGTCTGCTGGCCAATTCCACCTAGCGACAAGACTTAGAAAATGCTATCAAATACTACCTTAGTAACAACACCTCTCCTGACATAAATCCCCTGACCCTATGGGAAGCTCATAAGCTATTCATTAAAGGAGTTTGTATCAGCCGATCGTCTCACCAACGCAGAACAAAATGTCAGCTTCACAAATGCTTAGAGGAAACCTTTAACAAGGCCTCTGAATCATTTCAAGCTATGCCTTCTCCATCAACTAAACAGCATTCTGAAAAAGCTTGCCTGGAACTGGACCTCTTTTTGACGGACTAGGCAGAAAAGACTCTACGCAAATCGAAACATACTCTCTATATGAAATCAAACAAGCCAGATACATTCCTGGCCCTGGCACTTCACAGAGTGAACTATACCCCAAAACCAATCCAATTGAAACGTACCAAAGACACCTACTCTACTAATGCACTGAAAATTCTACACAAATTCCACAGAAAATTCTCTGCCCTGTACAGCGACCTTTACACGATCAACCAATCCCGCTTGCACACCCTTCTATCCTCCATACATCTGCCTTCCCTCTCCTCTTCCCATTGTGAGACCTTGGAACGCCCTATAACAACAGATGAGATCCTCTTCACTATAAAATCTTTTCTGCCACATACTATAAACGCTTCACCGCTCTTTTATCCCCACTGATGGCTGAAGCGTTTAACTATGTCCTTAAGGGTCACTCTTTTAATTCCGAATCACTTACTGTGTCCCTCTCCATGACCCCTAAACCCCACATGGAGGACACATCCTGGTCCAATTACAGACCAATATCCATACTCAATCTAGATGTGAAAATACTCGCTAAAAAATCTTCTCCACCGGCCTTCACCCCATTATCGGAACCCTAATTCACAAAGACCAAACCGAGTTTATCCTATCTAGACAAGCGTGTGACAAAATCCGCTGTGCTACAATCCTAGCTCAGACAGCTCGCACACGCCACATCCCTACCTGCTTCCTCTCCATAGTCATAAGTAAAGCATTTGATTCACTCTCCTGGTCATTTCTACACTCCGTCCTTCGCCATTGGGGGTTTGGAACCCATTTGCTATGATGGGTCACCACCATGTACCAACACCCTAAAGTATATGTCACCTACTCGGGCTTCCACTTGAACCCCTTCCCCATAGAAAGGGGAACCGGTAGGGCTGTCCTTGCACCCCGCTTCTCTTCGCCCTAGCGATTGAACCACTGGCCAAGCTCATCCACTCTAACCCCAACATACATGGTCTGGAGTTAGGACGCCATCAACATAAACGTTGCATGTTCGCGGATGACATCCTTATATTCCTCACTTCACCCCTTATATCAGTACTGCACCTAATGGACACTGTCCACATTTGGTTTAGTGTCAGGCCTATTTATTAATCTGCAAAAATCTAAAGCATTGAACATATCTTTATTGCCCACTCTATAATCACACTTAAGAGAAGTTCTTCCGTTCACCTGGGTAACAAATTATATCTCCTACTTGGGTATAAAATTTACTACAAACCCAGTTGACTTCTACACAGACAACTACCCTCCCATGCTAACACACCTCATTAAACTAATGACAAACTGGTCCTCCCTTCCCCTTGCATGGTTAGGCAGGATTACAGTCCTCAGAATGTCCATTCTCCAAAAAATATTATATCTCTTTAGGGCTCTTCCCATACTGGCTCCCTCTTACTATCTGCACCTCCTTCAACGCAGAGCTTCCCAATTCATATGGGGTAAACTCAAACCCCATGTACCAAGCTCTACTTTATTCACTGCCCGCATTAGAGGCGGACTTGGTGTGCCCAATTTTACCAAATACTACTACACCGCTCCGTTGGCACAGTTACCTAAATACCATGCCACTAAAGAAGTTCCACTATGGGTAGCACTCGAATCGGTCGATTGTGACCCACTCTCCACAGCTAACCTACTTTGGCTAACACCTCAACAACACCGTCTTGTCACCAATCTAGTCACCAAACATAGCGTCACGGTCCTAGTGATGGAGTCTGTCTTGTGCAGGGAACAACCGCTCTTGCGCACCCGATTCAAGGACCCCTGATAGAGCAGACAGAAAGTCCAAGAGTGCGGGATGACACGAGGGCCGGAAAGTCACTGGTGATGATCCAGAGAGTCGTGCAGATCAGAGGGATGGTCGTGCAGGCTGGGTCGGCAATGGACAGGCTGTACAGATGTGTTAGGCAGAAGGGTGGTCAAGTCCAAGCAGGGTCATTATCAGGCTGGCAGCAGAAGTACAGGAGGATCAGACAATTGGATGGTCATGGAAAGCCGGGGTCGGTGCAGGCAGCAAATCAGCAGGTCAGGGCAGGCCGGGTCAAACAGGAAACAGGTAGTCACACAGGAACAGAAGTTAGAGCTGGGGCTCACAGGTCACAGACGCTGTAGAATGGACAGCACTTGCTGCTGGGCTCCACAGGTTTAAATAAAGCCGTTTGGTGCCATTTCCGGTGCGTGCGCACAGGAACGTGCACAGGCGCGTGCACCACCGTGGAAAGGGGGCAAAAGACACCAAAACACCCGGCAGATGATTCTTGCTAACATTGCCCCCCCCAAGGGGCAGCCTCCGGATGACTTACCGGGTGCCGCCGTCTAGGCCTGGATTAATCCGGGTGCGTGAATGTTCTCTTCTGGCTCCCAGGAATTTTCTTCAGGGCCATACCCTTTCCACTTTATCAGGTACTGGGTAGAACCAGCCCTCTTCCGACAGTCCAGGATGGCTTCAACCTCAAAATACTCCTCTCCGTTTACCAGAATTGGGTCTGGCGGGCCTGTCCTTCATCCTGGGAACGAGTCGGGGACAACAGGTTTCAGCAGTGAAACATGGAAGACCGGGTGGTTCCGTAGAGAAGGGGGAAGGTCCAGCTCGAATGCCACCCTGTTGATTTTCCTTCTGATTGGAAATGGCCCCATGAATCTTGGGCCTAGTTTCTTTGAAAGGCAAGCCAGCTTAAGATTCCCGGTGGACAACCAGATGCGATCGCCTGGCTGGAACTCCGACTCCCCCCCGCCTTCTCTTGTCAAATGCTTCCTTGTTTTGTTCCTGTGTCCTTGACAGGGTCTCCTGCAGGAGTTTGCTGTTCGTCTGGAGGAAGCTCGCGATATCCTGAGCTGCAGGGACAGAGCTTTCAATGATCGGCTCCGGCAGGTATGTGGGATGAAACCCATAATTGGCCCAGAATGGGGACTGCTTGGTGGCCGAGTGGATGGTGTGATTGTAAGCGAACTCGACCAGTGGTAGCAGTGCAGCCCAATCATTTTGAGAGAACAATGAGAAACAGCACAGGTACTGTTCTAATGTCTGGTTCCTTCTCTCGGTCTGGCCATTGGTCTGAGGGTGATATACAGATGAAAATGCGAGCTCGATCTCCAACGCTGCGCACAGAGCCTTCCAGAACTTAGACTTGAATTGGACCCCAGGATCAGATACAATATTGCTGGGTATTCCGTGGAGCTGGACTATTTCCTTAATAAAGGTGTTGGCGGTCTCGGTCGCTGTAGGGGTCCCCTTCAAAGGTAGGAAATGTGCTATCTTTGTCAGGCAGTCCACAACCACAAAGATGGTGGAGTATCCTTCAGACGAGAGCAATTCCACAATAAAATCCATAGCCAGCTGCGACCATGGGCGCTCAGATACAGGAAGGGGGTTTAGGAGGCCCCAGGCTTTGGCCTTATCTGTCTTGTTCCGGGCACAGATGGGACAGGCACTGACATATTTCTTGCAGTCTTCTGTGGCGTTCGGGCACCAGAAGGATCAGGAGAGTAGTTCAGCCGTTTTCCAGGAACCAAAATGTCTGGCCAATTTGTGGTCGTGGCAGAGGCCTAGACTCCTGAGGCGCAAGCCTACCGGAACAAAGACTTTGCTACCAAACCACCACAGGCCGTCCTGGATGGTCAGTATGGTGTCGCTGGGAATAGTGGAACCTGCCAGGTCTCGCCGAATTTGGGACAGCACATCCTCGTTGGTCAATAGGAAGTTTCTTGCTGGCAGTATGGTGTCAGGTGGAGCGGCATTTCCTGACTCAGAAAACATCCTGGAGAGAGCGTTAGGTTTGCCGTTTTTTGATCCTGGCTGGTAAGTCAGGTGGAAGTGGAACCTGGAGAAGAAGAGGGCCCAACGGGCCTGCCGGGGTTTCAGTCTCTTGGTCGTTCTGAGGTACTCCAGGTTCTTGTGGTCTGTATAGATAAGAATAGGATGTCCCGCTCCCTCCAACAAGTACCGCCATTCTTCCAGAGCTGACTTAACAGCCAGCAGTCCTCCACGTCGTAGTTCCTCTCTGGTGCCGACAACTTGCGGGAGAAGAAAGCTACTGGGTGGAGCAAGGCCTTGGTACCTTGGCGCTGCGAGAGGATGGCTCCGACCATGGTTTCATAAGCGTCCACTTCAAGGACGTACGGAAGGGTCGAGTCTGGGTGCTTCAAGATGGGTGCGGAGATGAACAGGGATTTGAGTTTCTGGAAGGCTGTTTGGGCTTCGGGGGACCAATGGAATCGGACATTTTGTTTGGTCAGCTGTGTGATGGGTTCCACAATGGCTGAGAAGCCTTTGATAAATTTGCTATAGAAGTTTGCGAAACCCACGAACATTTGAACTCCCTTTCTGTCTCTCGGTGCGGGCCATTCCAGTATAGTGTAAACTTTTTGCGGATCCATATGGATGCCCGTGACGGAGATAATCAATCCTAGGTAATGGATGCTAGGTTGTTCAAAGGAACACTTTTCTGCTTTCGCATACAAGCCGTGTTGCCGGAGTCGACCCAGAACTTTGGCGACATGTACACGGTGCTCCTCGAGGGACGATGAGAAGATAAAAATGTCATCTACGTAGATGATCACAAAGAGTTCAAGAAAGTCCCGAAATACATTGTTTACAAAATGCTGGAAGGTCGCCGGGGCATTGCATTGACCAAACGGCATCACCAGGTATTCGTAATGACCAAAGCGGGTGCGGAATGCTGTCTTCCATTCATCACCTTCCCTGATACGAATAAGGTTGTACGCTCCCCGCAGATCAAGCTTAGTGAAGGTGGTAGCTGCCCCCAGTCTCTGAAACCATTCCGGGACCAAAGGCAGAGGATACCGGTTTTTAATGGTCACCCAGTTGAGTTCTTGGTAGTCTATGTACGGCCTGAGTGAGTGATCCTTCTTCTCTACGAAGAAGATGCCAGCCCCAGTAGGGGACGTAGAGGGTCGCATGAACACCTTTTCAAGGTTCTCATCCAAAAAGGCCTTGAGGGCCACTAGTTCAGGTTCTGAGAGGGGGTAGATCCTCCTGAAGAGTACTTCCGCCCCAGGCAAAAGTTCAATGGGGCAAACGTAGGGTCTATGCGGAGGTAGTTTGTCAGCCCCTTTTTTACTGAACACATCCATGAATGAGTGGTAGACCGGTGGGATGAGGGAACGGATATCAGGTTCAACGTCAGAGTCCAGGCAGAGTAATGGGGGAACTGCTTCTCCTCTGGGGGCTAGACAGTGCTGTTGGCAGTATGGGGACTGGAATTGGACAGTCCCTGTGACCCAATCGATGCAGGGATTGTGTGCCCAGAACCATGGTAGCCCCAAAATGATGGGGCATAGAGGAGAGGCAATGGCGTCTAGCCGCAAGAGTTCTTGATGTCCTTCCCCTGTAATGGAAGGGAGAGGGACAGTCTCGTGGGTGACAATCTCGGACTTGATGTGAGATCCGTCCGCCAATCGGATAAGCATCTTGTGGGACTTTGGTTGTAAGGGGATGCGGTGCAGTGCTGCAAAGTCCTGGTCAATGAAGCAACTGCATGCTCCGAAATCAAGGATGGCTGGGGCCGTGGTATTCCCTCTGGGAAGTTGTAGAGAGAGGAGAAGAATGAAGTGAGCAGAAGAACTGGCAAAGCTGGGTGTACCACTCTGGGTAACTGAAGGGCACTTACCGTGCTTGGCGGGGCACACTCTGACCACATGGCCTGGTTCGCCACAGTACAGACATAAGCTCATGGCAAAGCATCGCTGCCTTTCTTCTGCGGTGAGGGATGGGCGTAACAGCCCAGTCTGCATAGGTTCTGGGGAGTCCTGTGGAGAGGAGGAGGAGGTCACTGGGCTGAGCATAGGCGGATTCAGGTAACTGGGGACCCGTGGAAGAATCCAGGTGGGGTGTGGCTGCCCTGATGACCTTTCGGCGCTGCGCTCTCTGAGACGCCAATCTATAGAAATGGCCAAGGTGATCAGGGCCTCCAAGGTCTGAGGCACCCCCACTCGTGCCAGCTCATCCTTCAAGGATTTGGAGAGTCCTATGCGAAACTGGAAACATAGGGCGGCACTGTCCCAGGCTGTGTCGGCGCTCCAGCGCCGGAACTCTGACACATAATCTTCTACTGGGCGGTGACACTGCTGGAGTGCATGCAGGGTGGCCTCAGCCATAGCAGCCTAATGGGGGTCCTTATATAGTCTCGCCATGGCCTGAAGCAGCGAGGCCAATGTGGTGGGCTCCGGAGCGTTTTGTTCCCAGAGTCTGTGGGCCCAGGCCTGGGGCTCATTCTGCAGCAAGGAAATAATGAACCCCACCTTAGTGGCTTCAAGGGAGAAGGCGCGTGGCTGAAGTCCGAAGTACAGTTCAGTCCGAAAGGCCCGAAACTTGCGTTGGTCCCCGGCAAACTTATCCGGCAACGGGACCTTGGGCTCAGAGGGCGGGGCCACGATAGTACCACCAGCAGATGCAGCAGCACCAGTGGTTGGGGAAGCAGATAGCTCCTGTACCCATTCCTCCGAGCAGGTATACCCCTCTTGCAGATTCTTGACAGCTTGTGTAAGGCCCAACAAGTGCGCACACAGATCGTACATGGCGGAGCGGGTTCCCTGCGCAGACTCAGTCATGGCTGTCTATTACTGTCACGGTCCTGGTGGTGGAGTCTGTCTTGTGCAGGGAACAACCGCTCTTGCGCACCCGATTCAAGGACCTCTGGTAGAGCAGACAGAAAGTCCAAGAGTGCCGGATGGCACAAGGGCTGGAAAGTCACTGGTGATGATGTGATGATCCAGAGGGTCAAGCAGATCAGAGGGATGGTCGTGCAGGCTGGGTCGGCAAGGGGCAGCCTGTGCAGTACAGATGGGTTAGGCAGAAGGGTGGTCAAGTCCAAGAAGGGTCGTTATCAGGCTGGCAGCAGAAGTACAAGAGGATCAGATAATCGGATGGTCGTGGAAAGCCGGGGTCGGGGCAGGCAGCAAATCAGCAGGTCAGGGCAGGCCAGGTCAAACAGGAAACAGGTAGTCACACAGGAACAGAGGATAGAGCTGTGGCCCACAGGTCACAGACACTGTAGAACAGACAGAACTTGCTGCTGGGCTCCACAGGTTTAAATAAAGCAGTTTGGCGCCATTTCCGGCGCGTGCATGCGCACGGGCAGTGTGTGCGCAGGTACGGGAGCTCGCGCGCACTAGGGCGTGCGTGCATCACCACCGAAAGGGGGGCAAAAGTCGCCAAAACACCCGGCAGATGATTCTTCCTAACACATAGCCTCTCAATCTGGGACAGACTGAGGAGACGCTTTGGCCTTCAATCTCCCCACAACTCTCTCCTCTCTTTTCTCCGTAACCCCGCTTTTTATCCTGCCTGGTCCTCTCCATCCTCCTTCTCTGCTAGCTCAGATGCAGGACTATTACGCGCACATAATTTTTACAAATCTTCAACACTCACACCTTTTCCCACTCTCCAGGAAACTTTCAGATATCTACAGATCAAACACTTCCTGATCCAAAACATACTCCCAGATCCCTCACCTTCACTACCTTTGAACAGGCCTACAAAACTGACCTCCACAGACGCTGACTTATTTCTGACCTTTATTCACAGCTAGTGTTGAGCGAACCCGGACTGTAACGTTCGGGTCCGTACCGAACTTTCGGGTGTCCGTGGCACAAACCCGGACATTTAAAAAATTGTTCGGGTTCGGTCCGGGGTTCTGCTATTTTACTCCACGTGTTGAGAAGCTGCAGGGCAGCCAATCAACAAGCGTTTCACTGGTTTGCCCTTAGAAACCATCACAGCCATGCCTACTAATGGCATGGCTGTGATTGGCCAGTGCATCATGTGACCCAGCCTCTTTATAAGCTGGAGTCACAGTGCTGCAGTCACATGCACCTTGGGTTAGTGTAGGGAAAGGAAGCTGAAAGCTTGAGGGATAGATTTGAGACATTTTAAGACCTGATCCTGCATCCTGAGATAGATTACTTTACTACTGCTGTCTGTGCTGTTGCTCTGAGGACAGATAGCAGAAATTAGAGATTTCACATACCGCTGCTTTGAGTTGCAGATCAAGCTCTGCATAAAACAACGATCGCTACGATCGTGCTCAATGATCAGATTGCTGGGGGAATTTGAGATTTCAAATACCGCTGCTTAGAGTTGGAGATTGCAGATTAAACTCTGTCTAATGTAACGATCATACGTTCGTACACAACGATCAAATTGTTGGGGGAATTTGAGATTTCAAATACTGCTGCTTAGAGTTGGAGATTGCAGATTAAACTCTGTCTAACGAAACGATC
>BLSH010314811.1:30607-41408 GCA_018402905.1 Glandirana rugosa | reverse complement strand
TGTTGGCTACCACCGCCACTTCCACCTACACTGCCACGGTCACGGCCTAGTCAACCTCTAGGCTCCTACTCCACATCCACCCCCCTTCCCGTTTTTTTACTTGATTTTAATTTATTTTCCCTATCCCCATTTATTTGTAGGGCACTTGCCCTAGTTTGAAGATGATTTTAGAACAGTTATATGGCTTCTACCGTTAATTAATACTTTTCAGACACAGTTTGAAGATGATCCACATTCACCTCCATTTTTGCTTTTTTTATGTTTTTATTTTTTTTTAAATATTTAAAGTTATTTCCCTGTCCCCATTTTTTTGTAGGGCACTTGCCCTACCCTTACCCCCATTTTACTTCCTTTTGCAGCCCTCTAGGGCTTTCCAGGACTTTGTTACAGCCATTTTTGTGCCTAAAAGTTCGGGTCCCCATTCATTTCAATGGGGTTCGTTGTCCGTGCGATCGTTCGGGTTCCGCCCGGACCTGGACTTTGTCCCGAAGTTCAGACGGACCAGCAGAACCCGAACTTCCAGAGGTTCGCTCAACTCTATTCACAGCTACTCTCGCCTGCTACCTCTATCCCACCTTCTTACACAAGAAAATGGGAAAATTATCTTAACCTCACAGCCGGCACACTTGATTGGGCGAAAATATAGCAAGCCACCAATTCCTCATCTCCAAATACAGTGGGGCAAAAAAGTATTTAGTCAGCCACCAATTGTGCAAGTTCTCCCACTTAAAAAGATGGGAGAGGCCTGTCATTTTCATCATAGGGACACTTCAACTATGAGAGACAGAATGAGAAAAAAAAATCCAAAAAATCACATTTTTAAAGAATTTATTTGCAAATTATGATGAAAAATAAGTATTTGGTCAATAAGAAAAGTTCATCTCAATACTTTGTTATATACCATTTGTTGGCAATGACAGAGGTCAAACGTTTTCTGTAAGTCTCCACAAGGTTTTTACACACTGTTGCTGGTAGTTTGGCCCATTCCTCCATGCAGATCTCCTCTAGAGCAGTGTTGTTTTGGGGCTGTCACTGGGCAACATGGATTTTCAACTCCCTCCAAAGATTTTCTATGGGGTTGAGATCTGGAGACTGGCTAGGCCACTCCAGGACCTTGAAATGCTTCTTTAAGATGAAACGTGGCTGGGTCTTTCAGCATGACAATGATCCCAAAAACACCGTCCGGGCAATGAATAAGTGGCTTTGTAAGAAGCATTTCAAGGAGGAATGGGCCAAACTACCAGCAACAGTGTGTAAAAACCTTGTGGAGAATACTTATTTTCCACCATAATTTGCAAATAAGTTCTTTAAAACCCAAATTTTCTGAATTTTTTTTCTCATTCTGTCTCTCATAGTTGAAGTGTACCTATGATGAAAATTGCAGGCCTCTCTCATCTTTTTAAGTGGACAATTGGTGGCTGAGTAAATATTTTTTTGCCCCACTGTATAGTGGCCCTTCAAACCAATTACAAAGTACTTACCAGTTGGTACTTGGTGGCCGCCAGAATTGCCAAAATTTCTTCCCCAGTACCCCTAACACTGCTTCCGCAGTTGCAATACCCCAGGCATGCATATACATATATGGTGGGAATGCCCACATCTTTTGGTCAGAAGTGTACAAGATCCTCTCCAATCTATTCAATGTTACTCTATCATCAGACCCAACTAAAGCGCTCCTGAATAGCAAACCACAGGCTATAACGCACCACCAGTTCAAGTTCATGCTCTTTACCACTACTGCCGTGAAACAAACATAGCGAAATCATGGAAAACCTCTACACTGTGTACCTTAACAGAGGGTTACTCAGGCTATGATTTATGCCAAAACTAAAGCAGTCCTGCTTGACAAGGTGTCCAAATTTGAGAAACCCTGGAGGCCCTGGTACAAACGTTATCTACCCATGGACCTTGTTATTCCTCTAGGGAGCAAATCGCTTAATACCTCAGTTACAGCCTGTCACACCTGGTTTGCGACACCATTGATCCTCTCTGGAGATCCCCCTCCTTGCCCCCACCACCTCCCTTCCTTCTAACCCCCCTCCTTTCTCTCCATCTGACTCACTATTGGTCTTCACCTCTTATCCCTGCATTGGCCTTATTGGCCACCTCATCTGAACACCATTATATCACTGATGCCAAGATAAATCTGATTGACGCTCTTCCTATCCCTGGGCAGTTAGTGTCAACCTGACTCCTTTATCCTCCAACATGGAAATGCCAAGCCACATTGCCGGAACTTTACTTTGGGAGGTGAATTCCAATACTGCCCATGCTCGTCCCTCTCTGCACCGTTCACTCATTCTTTATCTTGTTCCTTTCTCATTGAAACTCTCAAATAATTAAAATACTATGATTACCAGACTGTGACTGATGATTACCTCCACCTCAATCAGAGGCATATTATATAAGAAAAGTTTTAAGTCACTGATCTGTCAAGTCAGAGAGAAACACACCGCTCTACCAGCTGCTACTTAACCACAGTTCAAACCACACACTTTACCAGGTGCTCTGGCTTCAGGAAGTCTAAACTCTTCCAATAGAAATCCATCATAGTAAAAAAAGGAAAAGTTGGCACTCTGGAACTGCAGTATCAAAACTTCTTTATTCCATATCGTCCAAACAGGAAAAGGCTTACATGTTTCGGCAAATAATGCCTTGTTCACAGTGAACAAGGCATTATTTGCCGAAACATGTAAGCCTTTTCCTGTTTGGACGATATGGAATAAAGAAGTTTTGATACTGCAGTTCCAGAGTGCCGACTTTTCCTTTTTTTTACTATGACTGATCTGTTAACACTTACAGTTGTAGAATATAAGTGTACCAAATGAGAAGCATTGTCTTTATTGCCATTGCAACAATATCTGTCTTTTTTTTTCAACAAAACTTTACTGAATTGTACTTGCAATGTATTCTGTTATATCTAATAAAAATACTTGAACAAGAAAATTTGGAATTAGTTAGAAAAGGAATAAACAAAATGAAACAACTGTTTCATGCATTACAAAAAAAACACTAAAGTTAGCCCAATTTTTTTGGATAATGTTAAAGATGATCTTACGTTGAGAAAATAGATACCTAACATGTTACGCTTTAAAATTGCGCACGCTCGTGGAATGGCATCAAGCTTCGTTACTTAAAAATCCCCATAGGATTTAAAAAAATTTACAGGTTAGATGTTTACAGAGGATGTCTGGTGCTAGAATTATTACTCTCACTCTAACGTTCGCGGCGATACCTCACATGTGTGGTTTGAACGCTGTTTACATATGTGGGCGTGAGGGAGCACGTGGGGACGGGGGCGCTTTAATTTTTTTTTATTGTTTCGTTTACTTTTATTTTTCTATTTTGACCATTTATTTATTTATTTATTTTTTTTATTCCAATAATTTTTATTGAATTTTCAAGAAAATACAGAAAACAATGGTATCGTCAAATACAAAATGTAGTAAAATACGAAGCTTATATCGCTGAAGCAGTCATGAGTACATAAGTAGTTTAGATGTTTAAGCAGATATCAGACATCGGTTAGAAGATTATTGCTAATGACGCGGCCGGTGCGTCCCCCCCCCACCCCTAGACACCCCAAGGGGAGCATGCTGTGTCCTGTGGTGGGGGGCGACTCATCCAGCACGTTCATTTATTATTATTTGCTTTGCACGAAAACAAGATACATTGGTTTACTCATCTAATTCAGCCTATGCATAGGCCCAGTGCCGCAGGCTACACGGAATCGGAGGAGTGTCACTCCTGGGTTTTTATCCCTTAGAAGCGTCATTGTCAACAACTGAGTATTTACTTATAATATCCCTCGAATTAACAGGGTGATGGATTTTAGATGAGAGAGTGATAGTGTGTTCATTTATGCGCTTAGTATGGCAGGGAGGAAAATTGGTTATGTTTTGTGTGTCTAGGATATTTGTTGGATGTCGGGATAGGTACTTAGGGTTATTTGTTTTGTAGGTTTCATCCTGTAAGCTCTTATGTGTGAGTCGGAATTGCGTTGGTCGTGATGGTGTCTAGCAGACCTGCTGCTAGTCTTTGCTTTGACCATTTATTTTTACGTTTTTATTTTTTTTATCACTTGTATTCCTATTAGAAGGAACGTAAACATCCCTTGTAATAGGAATAGGGCATGACAGGTCCTCTTTACAGCGAGATCTGGCGTTTACAAGTCCCCAGATCTCGCCTCTAGGCTGGGTCTAAAATAAAAAAAAAATTAAACAAAAGATTTTGGCTTCCCAGCCGAGTCAGCAGCATTTTTTAAAATGCAGAGCCCGAAATGACATCACGCCCGACCTTCAAAAGGTCATAGAGATTTCCAAGGGCCACCCGGGCTGCAGGATTCTCCATAGTAAACTTTCGGTGCCAGCGGATTCCTTTTCCGGCTCGCCGATGGCACAGACGAGCCAGTAGAAGTACCAGAGGGCAGCGGGAATGGGTTCCCTTCCCGCTGTCTGTAAGAACAATCAAGCGGCTGAACAGCCTGTATAATTGTTCTTATGATTAGACATGTGCACTGCCAAAAAATTTGTTCATATTTGTTTTTTGTTTCATTCGTTTTTTTTTTTTTCGTTTTTCGGTTCATTCGTTATGATCGCAATTTGTAAATTCGTACATTCGTAAATTCATACATTCGTAAATTTGTACATTCGCAAATTCTGAAAATTCCAAAGTTCAAAAATAAGAAAGAACATTCGAAAGAACGAAGATCCGAAAATTTGAAATAATATCTAACTATCTTATAATAACTATTAACTTAAAGATATTGGAATTTCCTTTCAAATTTGGCTTAGTGAACGTAACGAATACGAATTTATATGAAGTTACGAATTATCCGAAATAACGAATCTAAACAAATGGAATGGAAGGAATTAATAATAAATAATAATACTAATAATAAAAAGCTATTATTATTATTATTACTATAGTTATCTATTATTATTGATTTCTTACGTTCCATTTGTTTAGATAGGGCATTCATTATTTCAGATAATTCGTAAATTCTTATTCATTACGTTCACTAAGAGACAAATTTAAAAGGAAATTCCAATACCTATAATTTAATAGTTAGTAATAGTTAAGTTGTTATTATTATTTAGTTTTTCGGATTTTCGTTATTTTCGGATTTTCATTAATTTGAATTATAGCTCTTATTTTTGAATTTTGGGGTTTTCGAATTTAGGAATTTTAGAATTTACAACTTTTCGAATATTCGGAAAAATTAGTTAAACGGGTTTTCGTTAATTTGGATATTTCCAAATTAACAAATTTGTCTAAATTCGTTAAGTACGAATTCGGAATGAAATGAATTGCACGTCTACTTATGGTGCAGGGAATCGCTGGCTAAAAAAAATGATATCTGAATGATGCCCATAACTGCAGGCGTCATTCAGATATCACCACTCTAACTCCGTGACATCATATGACGTATCCCCAGAGAGAAGTGGTTAATAGGAGATAAGAAACAATAAATGTGAACATGTTCTAGCAGGGAAGTTTCCCCCTATTACTTATTCCATCTGATGCCCATCCAACTGGCCGGGGGTGAGGTTTGGTTAGAGCTGGGATTTCGTATTGAATAATCAAAGATTAGTTGAAATAAATATGAATTACAAGTCTGTATTTCAAGATTAAAGAGTCAGAAATAAAATAAGACAAACCTGTACAATAAAAATATGAAGTTAACTAAAAGAGGCAATATGTGTTTTAAGATATTTTAAGAGTTTTACAAATATATTTTGTAGCACCAGCCAGAAGTATAATAAAAATATAAAACAAAATTGTATAAAAGATGTGAAGAACTGTAAGAAAATCAATTCACATGCACTGAATAAGCTGAAGTTGCTTCTGTCTTCATACTGAAATCTATAGAAACCAATACAGGCGGTCTCCGGGTTACAAACATCCGACTTACAAACGACTCCTACTTACAAATGGAGGGAGACAACAGGAAGTGAGAGGAAATCTCCCCCTAGGAAGGGAAATTCACTCCTGTAAGAGATATCATGGGAAAAAGGTGTCTCCACTGAAGCTTTATCACCGATCCTTGTTTCCACAACAACCCAAAATTTTCAAAATCCAAATGACGTTGGGTCAGAAAGTGAGGTGACGTCTTCTTAACAGGGACATAGACATTAAAACAAATTTTACAGGGGTGTTAACCCTTCCCCATGCTGTCCAAAAAGCTTAAAAATATTTTTTTCGGCTGGAGCTACACTTAGAAAATTTACCTGTTCCGACAAACAAATTCAACTTAAGAACAAACCCACAGACCCTATCTTGTTTGTAACCTGGGGCCGCCTGTAAAGTGCCAATCTGCGTTGTACTGAATATGAATGCATCTCTGTATCATCATTAGAAGAACCATGAGAACGTTTCACCTATGGGAGGTTCTGTTTCTTGGCAGTGCGTTTTTAGTTATAATATGCAGATCTAAGGTGAAATCTCCTGCCACCCCATGCCATCTCAGAATAAGGGAAACACATGTTGAAAATAATGACTATTTCCAGGCTGGAGATATCATAATTGGTGGAATCTTTTCACTGAGCACCAGGACAACTGATAAAGTCTCTTCAGGAGGATCCATCATAGATTGTTCAGAGTACGCTTTGGTTGACCTGATTCTGTTGTATTGTAATTTGAGATTTGATGCATACTACTTTACCAGGGGCAAACACGTTTTAATTATATGTTAATGACCTTTAGGGAGCTCTGTAGCATTTACAAATAAAAGTGGTCCTTTCAGTAACTTCTGCATGAAAATTACATTCCTGACGTCACAATTTATAGCAACAGAATCATTTTTCTGAAAAGCTTCACAATTCATTACTAAGGCTAAGTTTACACTTGCAGTTGGGGGTACGAAAAACAGGCTGTAGAGCTGTATCTTACCATCTCCTGACTGCCCCCCCATGGTGGCTGTACAGGGGTATACACATGCCATGGTTGCGATGCTTTGCACCGCAACATGGCAACCATTATCTCCTCAGTGCTTACAGTGGGTGGTACTGTCCTCTGAAACACATTGGGTGATCATTTTTTTCAAGTGAATGGGGCATCATATGTGTAAATGAAAGCTAAAAACGTGTCCTTGATCTCCAGTCCAGCAACTTTTTCTTTGGTTAAGATGATACCATCAGTGTCCTCTTCCCCACTGATCAGACTGCAACGTTGTAGCTTGCAGAAAGTGACCAATGGGGATGGGTTTTGAGGTTCACAACCTTAATTTCAGCACATCATCCCTGGAAGAGGTGAACAGGAGGGATTGATCTCCAACTTATCTAATCATAGATTACCTGAAAAAGGGGTTCTATGAATGGCGGTGGTGCTGAGCATGACCTCCAAGTGGTCAGTGTGTATTGGGGTATCCACTCGCTCAGCACCTGAGCAGAATCTAGAAGACATTAAATAGTGTATTGTGGATACACTGTATGAAGTAGCACCATCTTCTGCACACATATCCACCCTCCCCAACAATTCATCAGAAATAAGTTATGCATACCTACATTGTGCCAATCTTTATGAAGGTTAGTATGCAATACATATAAATCCTGGATGTCTCCCTTCTCTCTGTAATACACTCATTAATGTCTCTTCTGTCACTGTTATATACTCCTGCTCTCTGTAATACATTAGTGTCACCGTGCTCTTGGCAATATATTGCTTATTATTTAATACACTATTTAATATCTCCCTGCTGCCTCTAATACACTATTTAACCACCTATTGCCTAGCCTATAACAATAATATAATACGGTCGGGCAGGAATATTGTTAACCTGGGTGGACGTCATATGACTGCTCCCTGCTTGTGCACCTCGTGCACCCTTGGGGACTCTAAGCAGCGAGATCTGTGACCCACTGTGTCCACTGGGTCATTGTATCAGGTCACTATTCATGGCCCTGGTACCATGCAATCACTGTGGCCAATCAGAACGATAATATCAATTGTATGGCATGTCTTTCATTCATAGCCATTGTGTACTTTTGTCACCTCTGTGATTGGTCACAGCAATCACATGGTGCAGGACTAATCACAGCGGACCTGTACCTTGTGATAGCTGTGGCCAATCACAGAGATCACAAACGTACACAATGGGTCATGAATGGTGGCATTAATAGAAATGATTGTTTATAACAGTGATCATTACTGAAATAAGCAATCATAGTGTAAAAAAAAATCCTGATCACCTCTCCAGAGCATTACAGTGCTGCCATTGTGATATTGGACTGCTCTGGTCACGGTATGTAAAAAAGAAATTGTAAAAATGTATTGAATTTTCAAAGATGTGTAACAAAAAAATTAAACTTCAAAAAACTTGCCATGGCTTTTATTAAATACCTTAGGGTGTTACTTTCCAAAAAGGTGGATTGTGGGGGGTATTTGTACTGTCCTTGCATTTCAGGGCCTTAAGGAATTAGGCCATCAATACATCAGGATTGATCAATTTTCAAATATATACTGTATACCATAGTTTGTAGACTCTAACTTTCACACAGACTAAGTAATATACACTGATTTGGGTTATTTTTGCCAAAGAAATGTAGCAGAATACATTTGGCCTAAATGTATGAATAAAGATCATTTATTTGCAAAATTTTATATCAGAAACGAAGAAAAAAGTGCTTTTGTTTCAAACCATTTTTTTTTTTCGTATATATAGCAAAAAAAATTGGTGATTAAATATCACCAAAAGAAAGCTCTAATTGCCTGAAAAAATATTTTAAAAATGATTTTGGGTACACTGTTGCATGACTGTGTAATTGCCAATTAAAATAGCCCAGTGCTGAACAGGAAAAATGCACTGGTCATGAAGGGGTAAAACCTTCCGGAGGTCAAGATTTCCCATGATATGACTCCATTGTTAATTACATCATCCAGCAATCTAGCAGACGCTTCTCAATTAGGATGAATGGCATTCACTAAAACAAAACAGCAGACGCACCAACACATTCCCTCCTGTTGCTAAATTATAGTCTATGGATTATGGAGTCTACAGACTATGGTATATATATATATATGTGAGTACACCCCTCACATTTTTGTAAATATTTTATTTTATCTTTTCATGTGACACCACTGAAGAAATGACACTTTGCTACAATGTAAAGTAGTGAGTGTACAGCTTGTATAACAGTGTAAATTTGCTGTCCCCTCAAAATATCTCAACACACAGCCATTAATGTCTAAACTGCTGACAACAAAAGTGAGTACACCCCTAAGTGAAAATGTTCAAATTGGGCCCAAAGTGTGGCCACCATTATTTTCCAGCACTGCCTTAACCCTCTTGGGCATGGAGTTCACCAGATGTTCACAGGTTGCCACTGGAGTTCTCTTCCACTCCTCCATGATGACATCATGGAGCTGGTGGATGTTAGAGATCTTGCACTTCTCCACCTTCCATTTGAGGATGTCCCACAGATGCTCAATAGGGTTTAGGTCTGGAGACATGCTTGGCCAGTCCATCACCTTTACCCTCAGCTTCTTTAGCAAGGCAGTGGTCGTCTTGGCGTTGTGTTTGGGGTCGTTATCATGTTGGAATACTGCCCTGTGGCCCAGTCTCTGAAGGGAGGGGATCATGCTCTGCTTCAGTATGTCACAGTACATGTTGGCATTCATGGTTCCCTCAATGAACTGTAGCTCCCCAGTGCCGGCAGCACTCATGCAGCTCCAGACCATGACACTCCCACCACCATGCTTGACTGCAGGCAAGACACACTTGTCTTTGTACTCCTCACCTGGTTGCCGCCACATTTACTCCCAGCGCCCCACTTACATTGTTTTCATTGTATTTTTTCCTTATTTGCCTAGAGCAAATAAATGTGCACTGTCACTGAGCAAATGGTTATGTGTGTCCTTTATGAATAAACCCCTATGGCTACTTTCCACTAACCTTTTTATAGTGAGAGTGTGCGTTATCAAGCATCTCCATTATTGGTTGCTCCATGCTTCTGACCCAGATCAAAGGCAATGTTGTGGTGATCAAAGAAATTCACTGCCCACAATTCAGCCAAAAATCACCATTTGAAGGTAAATGTAAATTCTGAACTTATAACCATTAGTGTTTGACCATCGTCCCTGTTAAAAAAGGAGTTTCTATTCTAATAGCTTCCTTCAATGTATCAAGTGTTGTGATACAGCAATTGTAACCCTGAATATAAATGGAGGTTTATGTAGTGATCCACTTGTTGCTATGGTTTGTCATTTAACCACTTGACCACTGGGCACTTAAACCCCCTTAACAACCAGACCAATTTTCAGCTTTCAGCGCTCTCACACTTTGAATGACAATTACTCAGTCATGCAACACTGCACCCATATGAAATTTGCGTCCTTTTTTTCACACAAATAGAGCTTTATTTTGGTGGTATTTAATAATCGCTGGGTTTTTTATTTTTTGCGCTATAATTAAAAAAAGACCGAAAATTTTGTAAAAAAATTAAATTTTTCTTTGTTTCTGTTATAAAATTTTGCAAATTAGTAATTTTTCTTCATAAATTTTGGCCAAAATTTATACTGCTACCTATCTTTGGTAAAAAAAAAAAACAAATTAAAAAAATGTTTTAAAAGCCAGAAAAAAATTAATATCGCGTTTTTTATTTTTTGGGTCGCTAATAATTTATGGTGGTTTTATTTCGAGATAAACACACTTTTTTTCCTGCGTTTAAAGTATACCCACGTCACAACGTACTGACTCATTAACAGTAAGTTTCACACTCTCGCGACTTTCGACTTTTAACCAGACCAACAATTCCCCCAAATTCACGGGTCACCAGTTCACCAATTTACTGTTTGGTATCGT
>BLSH010314811.1:6850-20448 GCA_018402905.1 Glandirana rugosa | reverse complement strand
ACAGGACACAGTATTCAGCCCCAGCATCACAGGACACAGTATACAGCTCAGCATCACAGGTGGGGTAAATTGTAGCCAATATCCCAGGTGGGGTAAATTGCATCCAGTATCACAGGTGGCAATATCACAGGTGGGGGTAAATTGCAGCCAATATCAAAGGTGGGGGCACGTATGCAGCCAATAACACAGGTGAGGGCACTTATGCAGCCATTGACACAGGTAGGGGAACTTATGCAGCCAGCGACACAGGTGGGGGCACTTATGCAGCCAGTGACACAGGTGGGGGCACTTATACAGCCAATAACACAGGTGGGGGCACTTATGCAGCCAGTGACACAGGTGGGGACACTTATGCAGCCAATAACACAGGTGGGGGCACTTATGCAGCCAGTGACACAGGTGGGGGCTCTTATGCAGCCAATAACACAGGTGGGGGCACTATTGCAGCCAGTGACACAGGTGGGGCGCTTATGCAGCCAGTGACACAGGTGGGGGAACTTATGCAGCCAGTATCACAGGTGGGGTACATTGCAGAGACCCCCCCCCCCCCGAGGTCCGGACTTACCCCATCCAATAGGCAGGCAGGCAGGATTAATGCAGAGTTCGGCATGCAGAGAGTGGCTGTCCCTCATTGTCGGGCAGTCAGGGTCTCTGTGGGAGTGGGAGTCATGATCGCTGCCACAGTGACCCGCCCCCGGCCACCGCATCCAATCACACTGAGCTGCAGGCTCAGGGCAGCCAATCAGGCTATGTGTGTGCACCTATTCAGCGCACACACATAGACTTTAATGGTTGACCAATAGGCTCACTACTTGGCTGTCAGGTGCCAAGGTGTCGGAAAAAAAAGAAAATCAAAGTAACGGCGTCACCTGTAGGGGGGCCGGACTGACTTTTTTTTTCTCTTTAGCCAGCGGGGAGGCGACGCCCAATCGCCCCTCATACACCAGCCACCACTGATTATTTGGTTAGGGTACAGAGATCTTAACACCATTCAATGAGATTTTGATGCCTATAAGGACACAGTATGGCCTGATACTTTCAGCATATAACAAGGTAAACAACAGATATGTAGCTCTTAACCACTTGACCTCCAGAAGATTTTACCCCCTTCATGACTGGAGCATTTTTTTTCTATTTAGCACTGAGCTATTTTAACCACTTGCCGAGAAGCCACTGTCCTTTTACGGCGGCAGGTCAGCTTGTTCCTGCGAATCGCCGTAGCTGTACGTTACTCGCGGAAACGTGTGGTGTGGGCACGCGCATGCTCACTGGCTAGCGAGGGAGCCAATCAGTGGGTGGGGTAGACTCAATGTCCACCGACCACCCATAATCGCTCCCAAGACATTGCAGAATGGGGATCTGTGAGTGCAAACAAAGCAGATCCCCGTTCTGACAGAGGCGTTAAGTGAGATTGTCTGTTCCAAGTGTTCAGGAACAACGATCTCTCTCCTCCTCCAGTCAGCTCAGCCCCCATACAGTTAGAAACATCTCCCAGGAAACACATTTAACCCCTTGATCACCACTAGCGTTAACCCCTTCCCTGCCAGTGACAATTATACAGTAATCAGTGGCTATTTTTAGATCTGATCGTTGTATAAATGTCATGGGTCCCAAAAAGGTGTCCGATCTGTCCGCTGCAATGTGGTAGTCCCGCTAAAAATCGCAGATCATTGCCATTACTTGTAAAAAAAAAAAATAATGACAGAAATCTATATCCTATTTTTTAGATGCTATAACTTTTGCGCAAACCAATCGATATACGCTTATTGCTATTTTTTTTTACCAAAAATATGTAGAAGAATGCATATTGGCCTAAACTGAGGAAGAAATTTGTTTTTTTTTACATTTTTTGGGGGATATTTATTATAGCAAAAAGTAAAAAATATATATTTTTTTTTTCAAAAAAAGGTGATCAAATAAAACCAGCTCTATTTGTGGGGAAAAAGGGACATAAATTTTGTTTGGGTACAACGTTGCATGACCGCGCAATTGTCAAATAAATCACGCAGTGCCATATCGCAAAAAGATGGCCTGGTCGGTAAGAGGGTAAATCCTTCCGGGGCTGAAGTGGTTATCTTGCAAATGCGTGGTCATGCAACACTGTATCCAAATTAAATTTATATTTTTTTTTCACACAAATAAAGCTTTCTTTTTTTTGTATTTGATTACCACTGGTTTTTAATATATATTTTTTAAAGAAAATCCCAAATTTTTCCACTCTCTGTTATAAAGCATACCCAATAAAAAAAAAATTCAAAAACTACTTTCATCATAAAGTGAGGCCAAAATGTATTCTGCTGTCTTTGGTTAAAAAAAAATCCCAACAAGCGTATATTAATAGATTTGGGTGACAGATTATATATGCAGTGTGTGTATATATATATATATATATATATATATATATATATATATATATATATATACATATATATACAGTTTCTCACAAAAGTGAGTACACCCCTCACATTTTTGTAAATATTTTATTCTATCTTTTCATGTGACAACACTGAAGAAATGACACTTTGCTACAATGTAAAGTAGTGAGTGTACAGCTTGTATAACAGTGTAAATTTGCTGTCCCCTCAAAATAACTCCACACACAGCCATTAATGTCTAAACCACTGGCAACAAAAGTGAGTACACCCCTAAGTGAAAATGTCCAAATTGGGCCCAAAGTGTCAATATTTTGTGTGGCCACCACTATTTTCCAGCACTGCCTTAACCTTCTTGGGCATGGAGTTCACCAGAGCTTGACAGGTTGACACTGGAGTCCTCTTCCACTCCTCCATGATGACATCACAGAGCTGGTGGATGTTAGAGACCTTGGGCACCTTCACCTTCCTTTTGAGGATGCCCCACAGATGCTCAATAGGGTTTATGTCTGGAGACATGCTTGGCCAGTCCATCACCTTTACCCTCAGCTTCTTTGGCAAGGCAGTGGTCATCTTGGAGGTGTGTTTGGGGTCGTTATCATGTTGGAGTACTGCCCTGCGGCCCAGTTTCCGAAGGGAGGGGATCATGCTCTGCTTCAGTATGTCACAGTACATGTTGGCATTCATGATTCCCTCAATGAACTGTAGCTCCCCAGTGCCGGCAGCACTCATGCAGCCCCAGACCATGACACTCCCACCATCATGTTTGACTGTAGGCAAGACACACTTGTCTATGTACTCCTCACCTGGTTGCCGCCACACACGCTTGACATCATCTGAACCAAATAAGTTTATCTTGGTCTCATCAGACCACAGGACATGGTTCCAGTAATCGATGTCCTTAGTCTGCTTGTCTTCAGTAAACTGTTTGCGGGCTTTCTTGTGCATCATCTTTATAAGAGGCTTCTTTCTGGGATGACAGCCATGCAGACCAATTTGATGCAGTGTGCAGAGTATGGTCTGAGCACTGACAGGCTGACCCCCCCCCCACCCTTTTAAACTCTGCAGCAATGCTGGCAGCACTCATACATCTATTTCCCAAAGACAACCTCTGGATATGACACTGAGCACGTGCACTCAACTTCTTCAGTTGACCATGGCGCGGCCTGTCCTGTTAAACCGCTGTATGGTCTTGGCCACCGCGCTGCAGCTTAGTTTCAGGGTCTTGGCAATCTTCTTATAGCCTAGGCCATTGTTATGTAGAGCAACAATTCTTTTTTTAAGATCCTCAGAGAGTTCTTTGCCATGAGGTGCCATGTTGAACTTCCAGTGACCAGTATGAGAGAGTGAGAGTGATAACACCAAATTTAACACACCAACTCCCCATTCACACCTGAGAACTTGTAACACTAACAAGTCACATGACATGGGGGAGGTAAAATGGCTAATTGGGCCCAATTAGCCATTTTTGCACCCTCCCTTCCATATAAATAAACTGTCATAACAAACAACAGACAGTCGACGGGAGCCCTCCCATGGAGGAGGAACTGTTGCATGTTTTTTTTTTTTCGGGTTGTCGCTCGCCGTGATTCACGAAGCATTACAACAAGGACTCTTATTTTTATTTTTATTTTTTATTTTTTAATAAAGGACTTGTCCCTAATTGTCTCCTCTGGTTTTTTTTTTTTCATTTTTGACAATTTTGGTGAATTAGTGAGGGTACTATGTACCCGATACTAATTGACGTGGGGGGGTCGGGAGGGATCTGGGGGCCCCCTTATTAAAGGGGGCTTCCAGATTCCGATAAGCCCCCCGCCCGCACACCCCCACAACCACAGCCCAGGGTTGTGGGGAAGAGGCTCTTGTCCCCATCAACCTGGGGACAAGGTGCTTTGGGGTGGGGGCTGCAGCCCCCCTGCCCCAAAGCACCCATACTCCCCATGTTGGTAGCCTGGTACAGTTCAGGAGGGTGGGGCGCTCGCTCAGACCCCCCTATCCTGGCCGGCCAGGTTGCATGCTCAGATAAGGGTCTGGTTTGGATTTTAGGAGGGACCCCGCATCAATTTTTTTTTAATTTGGCGAAGGGTTCCCCTTAAAATCCAAACAAAATCCGTAGGGCCTGGTATGGACTGAGGGGGGACCCCACCCAAATTTTCTCTGTGATTTTTTTGTATATTGCCAGGGACCGGCAATACATTACAGCCTCGATAATAAATTACAATTTTTCCTTCACAAATGTAATTTTGCTCTGGCTATGTTCTACACATCACAGAGATGCGCCATTTTACAGGCAGACTAAGGGAACTCCCCAGTCGCATTATTAAAAGGAATTTCTCAATATTTTTTTTTTTTTTTTGCTTTTAAGCATTATTAACCACTTGCCGACCGCCGATCGGCATCTGACGGCGGCAAAGTGGCTCCGCGCGCTCACTGTGTCCGGGGAGGGCCAGGGAGCGGGTGCGGCGGCTTCGATTGCCGCCGGCCACCCGCGATGCCCCCCCCCCCCCCGGAGTGAAGGAACGGAGGTCCGTGTATGTAAACACGGACCTCCGCTCTGTGTGAGGGGGAAGGGCTGTGATCACAGCCTTCCTGTACGTGAAGGCTGTGACCACTTCCCTTCCCCAGCTAGGGCAGTCCCCATACAGTTAGAACACGCCCAGGGAACATAGTTAACCCTTAGAGCGCCCCCTGCAGGTTAACCCCTTCACTGCCAATGGCATTTACACAGTAATCAGTTCATTTTTATAGCACTGATCGCTGTATAAATGCCAATGGTCCCAAAAAAGTGTCAAAATGTTCCGACATGTCCGCTGAAATATCGCAGTACCGCTAAAAATCGCAGATCGCCGCCATTATTAGTAAAAAATTTAAAAAAAATAAAAACCCCAAAAATTAATTCTCATCATCCGTAAACATGACCACTTTTGCGCAAACCAATCAATAAACGCCGATTGCGATTTTTTTTATCGCAAATATGATGAAGAATATAAATCGGCCAAAACGGTGAAAAAAAAATGTTTTTTTATATTTTTTTTTTTTATTTGTATTTTAGCAAAAAGTAAGAAATTTGTTTTTTTTTGCAAAATTGCAAAATTGTCTTTTGTTTATAGCGGCGATCAGAAATGACGCAGAGGTGATCAAATACCACCAAAAGAAATCTCTGTTTGTGGGAAAAAAAGGACGCAAATTTAGTTTGGGTACAACGTCGCACGACCGCGCAATTGTCAGTTAAAGCGACGCAGCACCGAATCGCAAAAAGGGCTCCGGTCCTAAAGCTGGAAATCCTTCCGGTCCTTAAGTGGTTAAATTCACTGCTCCTGAAAAAACTATAGATTCAAAACCTTTTTTTTTCATTGATACATGTCCCCCGGGTCCCCATACACTTTTTTATGGCAATATAAACCTTTAAAATTAGTACTTTTGATTTTTCATGTTCAGGTCCCATAGACTTTAACGGTGTTCGAATGTTCGCACAAATGTTTTGCCTGTTCGCATGTTCTGGTGCGAACCGAACCAGGGGGGGTGTTTGGCCCATCCCTACATATAAATAGTAGATATGCTATGCCTCCTCAATTATTAACAATAAAAGATCATCAAAAGTACTGAACTGTCTCTAAGGAAAAAGATCAGAAATGTCCAGGTATTTTCTGTCACTCTCTATGGATGTAAAAGTTGGAGAGCAAAACAGAAAAGTATTGAAGTTTTTGAACCATGGTGTTGGTGAAGAACTTTAATGTTGTGGATATTAAGGAAAACAAACAAAAGGATTCTTCAAAAAACAAACCAAGCATTTCGCTTGAAGCACAGTTGACTTGGCTGAAACGGTCTTGTTTTGGGCATAAGAGAAGAATCAAGACTCTGGACAAGACAATTATGCTCTTAAAAGCTGCAGGGAAAAGAAAAAGCAGAAGATGGCCAGTAATAAGGTGCATGGATACAGTCAGACTCAGAGAAATTATTATTGTACTGTTGCTAAGATATAAGACCCAATCGGAAGACAGATCGTTCTGGAGAAGCACTATCAATGTTGTTGTAGGGAGGCAGCATTGCCTTGATGGCACAAAATTATAATAATAATTACTGTATATAAAATATTACATACTCTCTTTTTTTGCATACCGTCTGCAGCTCTGGCTTTTTCTTAGACAGTTTTAGAGTTTTTGAAACATTGTTTATAGAGCTCAGTAGCTCAAGCTAAAAAAATTCACAAAGTAAATGTATCAGAGCAGTGATTCCCTTATGTTCCCCACATACAGCTCTGCTAAAAGTTTCAATCAGAGACAGTGTCTGAAAGGAATCAACACATGCTTGTCTTTTTCATGCTTTAAAAATCTTTTGTCATTGGTGCACTTTGTATTAAATGTGTAATTATAAAACAAACATGTAAACAGGCTATTATAGAAAGGAGGTAAGGAAAACTCAAAATATGAATAGGAGAAAAGAAAGAAAGTGGAAATGGGACTTTAACCACTTCAATACTATGCACTTAGAACACTTTACTACCAGACCCATTTTCAGTTTTCAGTGCTGTTGCGCTTTGAATGACAATTGCGCGGTCGTGCGACGCTGTACCCAAACAAAGTTTTTATCATTTTGTTCCCACAAATAGAGCTTTCTTTTGGTGGTATTTGATCACCCCTGTGGTTTTTATTTTTTTGTGCTACAAATAAAAAAAGACCGAAAATTTTGAAAAAAAAAAAAAATTCTCTATTTTTGTCACAAAACTTTGTAAATAAGTACATTTTCTCCATCACTGGTGGGCACTGATAAGGCTACACTGACGGGCACTGATATGGCAGTACTGATTGGCACTGATGAGGCGGCACTGATGAGGTGGCACTAATGATGAGGCACTTATATGCAGCGATGATGAGCACTGTTAGGCGGCACTGATAAGCAGCACTGACGGGTACTGAGAGGTGGCACTGATATACAGCACTGATGGGCACTGATATGCAGCACTGACGGACACTGCTAAGTGGCACTGATGGGCACTAATAGACAGTACTGATTGGCACTCATAGGCGGCACTGATAGGTGGCACTGATGGGCACTGATAGGTGGGCACTGGTAGGTGGCAATGGTGGGCACTGATGTGTGGCACTGGTATGCATTGATAGGGGCACTGGTGGGCACTGATAGGAGCACTGGTGGGCACTGGTGGGCATATACGTTAATAGGGGCTCATTCCCTGGTGGTCTAGGGTGACATCTGAAGGTGGCACTGAGTGAAGGTGGCACTGAGCAGTATGTCACTTACCTGGTGGTCTAGGGGGGTCTCCCTGGTGGTCCAGATCGGCTCCCTGGTGGTCCCTGGTCGGCTCCCTGGTGGTCCTGGGTGGGCGCATCCATGGTGGTCCCTGGGCAGGCTCCCTGGTGGTCTAGGGTGGCGATCCAAGGGAGGGCTGTGCTGATAAATCATCAGCACGAACCCTCCCTGTCAGGGATGCAGCCGATCGGCTCTCCCCTCATCAGGTCTGCAGACCTGAGTACAGGAAAGTCGATAAACGGCTTTCCTGTATTACACTGTGACCAGCCGTGATTGGTCACGGCTGGTCACATGGTAAAGTGCTTCGGATCGAAGCACTTTACTGAGATCGGCATTGCGGGGGGTCAGACTGACCTCCCACACCACTGATCGCCGCGATGCGCGCCCCCCCGGGCGCACGGCGGCTTGTTATCCTGAGGACGTCATATGACGTCCAGTCAGGATAACTAAGCCACTTCCCGGCCATCATTCTGCATACGGCGGTCGGGAAGTGGTTAAAGGTGTTACCTCTCAAATGACTCAAATGAATTTCACATTGTGCTTCATCAGGAGAGTGAGATGATGTTAATTTAAATCTAAATCAGCAAACAATAATTATGTTAATATTGATACATGACCTTGCATTATATCGTATGTATCAATACAAAACGTAGATGAATCCACATAGTCCATAATGATACTATCAAAGGAGAATGTGATCTGTCAGTGTAAGGAACCCGTACTCCCCCCAACCAGATGAGGATACCTAGAGGAGCGAGGTGGCACACCTTGTGGAGGGTGTCAATGACTGTCTTCTGGACAACTGTCAAGTCAGCAGTCTTCCCCATGATTGTGTAACCTACTGAACCAGACTGAGAGACCATTTAAAGGCTCAGGAAATCTTTACAGGTGTTTTGAATGAATTAACTGATTAGAGTGTTACACCGTCAGTCTACAATATTCACATTATTCACAATATTCACATTTTTAGAGATACTGAATTTTGGGGTTTCAGTAGCTGTAAGCCTTAATCATCATAATTAAAAGAAAGAAATGCTTGAAATATATCACTCTGTGTGTACAGCTGCTGATTGGCCAAAGCATGCACACGACCTGAATAGTTTGGCCAATCACAGCACACTCTGCTGTAAGAGCCATGATTGGCCAAAGGCAGGGTGCCGTTTGCCATTCATGGATCAGGGGTCTCAGTCCATGCCCTATATAAAGCCGCTTGAACAGTGGCAGTGCGGGCAGCATAAGAATATATATATATATATATATATATATATATATATATAAAACACTGCATTCAGTGTAGACCATATACATCTCATTCAGTGTCTAGTATATAGAATCCGTTCAGGCAGTATAAGAATATACAGTATATGTACCTTATAGAGTATATATATATAATACGCTGCATTCATAGTAGACTATATACAGCTCATTCAGTGTATATTATATAGAGTCAGTTCAGGCAGTGTAAAAATAAATATGTACCTTTTAGAGTATATATATATATTACAATGCCTTTAGTGTAGACCATAATACAACTCATTCAGTGTATCGTATATAGAGTCATATACAAAATAAAATAAAAGGTTTGCAACTTTATATGCAACAACGACTGCTACAGAGTTTGTGTGTCTCCATCCCTGAATAATATGGAAGAAAAGGGGGAGGGGGGGTTGGGTAAATGTTGGGACTTTGTATGAAGCACATAACCAAAACCAATTAACCACTTCAGCCCCGGAAGGATTTCACACTTTAGGACCAGAGCACTTTTTGCGATTCGGCACTGCGTCGCTTTAACT
The DNA here is from genome assembly GCA_018402905.1 of Glandirana rugosa. NCBI lineage: Eukaryota > Metazoa > Chordata > Amphibia > Anura > Ranidae > Glandirana > Glandirana rugosa. The sequence continues at coordinate 11,015 of BLSH010314811.1, read as the reverse complement.
GACAATTGCGCGGTCGTGCGACGTTGTGCCCAAACGAAATTTGCGTCCTTTTTTTTCCACAAATAGAGCTTTCTTTTGGTGGTATTTTGTCACCTCTGTGTCATTTCTGATCGCCGCTATAAACAAAAGAAGAGCGACAATTTTGCAAAAAAACCCAAATTTCTTACTTTTTGCTAAAATACAAATCCAAAAAAAAATATAAAAAAACATTTTTTTCATTTATATTCTTCCTCATATTTGTGATTAAAAAAAATCACAATCGGTGTTTATTGATTGGTTTGCGCAAAAGTGGCCGTGTTTACGGACGATGAGAATTAATTTCTGGGGTTTTTATTTTTTTTTATTTTTTACTTGTAATGGCGGCGATCTGCGATTTTTAGCGGTACTGCGATATTGCAGCGGACATATTGGACCATTTTGACACTTTTTTGGGACCATTGGCATTTATACAGCGATCAGTGCTATAAAAATGCACTGATTACTGTGTAAATGCCATTGGCAGTGAAGGGGTTAACCTGCAGGGGGCGCTCTAAGGGTTAACTGTGTTCCCTGGGCGTGTTCTAACTGTATGGGGGCTGCCCTAGCAGGGGAAGGGGAGCGATCACAGCTTCCATATAGAGGAAGGCTGTGATCACAGCCCTTCCCCCTCTCACAGAACGGAGATCCGTGTTTACTTACACGGACCTCCGTTCTTTCACTGCGGGGGGGGGGCCATCGCGGGTAGCCGGCGGAGATCGAGTCCGCCGCACCCGCTCCCTGGCCCCCCCGAACACAGTGAGCGCGCGGGCGCGCCTCCGGCGGCGCACGTGCGCTCACAGTGCACGATCTCGCAGCCGCCGTCGTATGACGGCGTTTTGCGATATCGAGCCATCTTGTCATCATCAACCTGCGGTTGATGGTCGGCAAGTGGTTAAATCAATTAATATATGTTATTTAATGGTGCATATGAATGCAGTGTGACAGTAATTTGTATATAATAAATAACATAAAATAATTACATATACACACACACAAGTGTTCCTACATGGTACATGATATATTAAAAAATGTATTGAATGTAGCCCAAGCTGATATAGAAATGATAAATTGCACACATGATATTATAAAGATTAATTCAAGATTCTTCAAGGTAGTTTTATGGTGGACATAATAGTTGTGACGATACATCGGTAGAAAGCTCTACAGTATGTACGTTTGTACGTTTCGAGGATAACTTCTACTCCTCAGGAGCAAAATGCAACATAAGTATGTCTGTAACGCATATGTTTGCGAGGCTATTGCATTAGGATTGCACCCCAAAGCTCAGACACACAGCCTTTCTCTGCAGCCTCAGCTGCACTGGACAGTAAATGAAAGGGAAGTGCTCTGTGCTGAGTGGCTTCTGTTCATTCACAAACTGAATCATAGTAAGCACAGTTTACTTTGCCCAGTTATGGATGTACATAGTGAGCAAGTGTGTTCGCTGTGTCCATTTAGAAAAGGAAGGGGTGGTAAATTACATATTTACTAGCTACTTCCCCTGCTCTCCATCCTGAAATATACCCTGCCAGCAGCACTGTGGGGTGAGGGGCAACAGGGGGGGGGGGGGCGAGCCTGGGCAGTAGGGGAATCGGCACCGCACATAGTGATTAGGGTGTGCCCAGGCACACCTGGCACACCCCCTGCACACGTCTATGCTGTAATGTGATATAAATGCCAAATAATATAATAGCTGAAATAAAAGGAAGAGGGGGAACCATAACTTAATCCCAGCACTCTTACCTAAAAATAGGCTACAATGTACAACTACAATGGTTGGAGGCACTATGGAAACATCGACCCCGGAAACCGAGATGGCAATGCACACGGCGACACAGAGAACAAGCAATGAGCATAAATAAAGATATCATCCCCAATAAGTAACCGTGATTGCAGTAAGTGCTGAGTAAAGGCCCATAGGGCTTCTGTGAAAAAAGTATAAAATAAACCACTTCCCGCCCGGCCTATTGACAAATGACGGCCGGCGGGGGGGTTCATTATCCTGACTGGGCGTGTATTGACATCCTCAGGATAATCCGCGATCACGCGCCCGCGGGAGCCCACATCACGGCGATTAGTGGTCCCGTGGGTCACTCTGACCCACCGCATTACCAACTGAGGTAAAAGGCTTTCGTGGAAGCCTTTTACCATGTGTTTAGCCATGACCAATCATATCACACTGATCAGTGTAAATAGGTAGAGACATTTATCGGCTTTTCTTCTGCTCAGGTCTGCAGACGGGGGGCTGCGCTGAACATTTATCAGCGCAGCCCCCCTCAGGATCACCCCACTGGACCACCAGGGGGCCGACCAAGACCACCAGGGAGCCCCCCCGGGACAGCATAAGAATGCCGCCCAGGACCACCAGGGAGACAACATGGAGGCCGCCCAGGACCAACAGGGAGCCCCCACTAGACCACCAGGTAAGGGCAATACAACGCACTGTAGGGATGGCACTGTGCCCATATATGATGCCTGCCAGTGCCATCCCTAATAGTGCTATATGCACCAGTGTCCACCAATGCCACCTATCAGTGACCACCTGTGCCACCTACCAGTGCCCACCTGTGCCACCTATCAGTGCAACCTATCGCTGTCCACCTGCGCCACCTAAAAGTGTCACCTATCAGTGCCCAGTAGTGCCACCTATCAGTGCCCATCAGTGCCCAGTGCCACCTATCAGTGCCGCCTATGCGTTTCCATCAGTGCCACATATCAGTGCCATATATCAGTGCCCGTCAGTGTTGCTTATCAGTGCCACCTATCAGTGCCCATCAGTGCTGCATATATGTGCCCCATTGTCAGTGCAAACGTATCAGTGCCACCTCATCATTGCCAATCTGTACTGCCTCATCAGTGCCCGTCAGTCTGTCCTCATCAGTGCCCATCAGTGTAGCCACATCAGTGCCCGTCAGTGATGGAGAAAATGTACTTATGCAAAGTTTTGTGACAGAAACAAAGAAAAACTTTTTTTTTTCAAACATTTTCGGTCTTTTTTTATTTGTAGCGCAAAAGATAAAAACCGCAGGGGTGATCAAATACTACCAAAAGAAAGCTCTATTTGTCATTTAAAGCGCAACAGCACCGAAAGCTGAAAATTGGTCTGGGCAGGAAATGTTCTAAGTGCCTGGTATTGAAGTGGTTATTACAAAGAAGGAAAAAATTAAACAGACCATAGAACAGGAAATGATTGTGCAGTGAAAGCAGGTGAGTGACTCACCATGGAAGGGTGATGAGATGAGGGATAGCACATAAGAATCATAGATAGAAAACCAATTATTACCCTTAGTAGGAAGTGGAAGGCAGAGTCCAGAGATGTGCATGGTGTCAATCACAGTGCAAGGAGCAGACTGAGTGTGTGCTGCATTTAGTTAGATTGCTGGGATTAAGTTATGTTTCCCCCTCTTCCTGTTATTTCAGCTATTATATTATTTGGCATTTATATCTCATTACAGATATACAGTACTTATATCGCATTTTGCTCCTGATGAGTGGAAGTTATCCACGAAACTATTATGTGTCCACCATGAAACTACCTTGAAGAATCTTGAATGAATCTTTATAATATCATGTGTGCAATTTATCATGTATATATGCAGCTTGGGCTACATTCAATACATTTTTTAATATATCATGTACCATGTAGGAACACTTATGTGTGTGTGTATATGTAATTATTTTATGTTATTTATTATATGGAAAATACTGTCCAATTGCATTCATATTCACCATTAAATAACATATACTAATTGATTCAATTGGTTTTGGTTTAACTTAGTTAATCATATACAATAAATTACCACTTATACTTACGTTAACCTGTCATAAAAGGTATATTATTTATTGTATTTTATTAATGTATATGTGTGTGTGTATTCACAAGGATGTACCATGTACTATATAATTTTTTACATAACTTACATCGGGTTCGACGTATATATGTACTATTTAACGTGTGTACTATAATATTTCTAAGTAAGTTCTAAGAAGTTCCATCAAAGTACCACCTGTGTATTATCAAAGCACCTATTGAAGGTGAGTAGTCCTCGTTTTACGCTATATTCATGACATATAGACATTACTCTATATTTACGGTTTATTATATTATCGACTTTATTGTCCTTCTCCCCCTTTGTATTGAATTAGG
>BLSH010314810.1:994929-1011303 GCA_018402905.1 Glandirana rugosa | reverse complement strand
GTCCCCAGGGTCTATCCCATATGTCTCGGGGTCCATCGTCATATATCCCACGGTCCATCGTCATATGTCCCCAGCCCCTGTATACTGCTATCTGGGACCCCTGTATACTGCTACCTGGCACCCTATATACTGCTACCTGGGGCTCTGTATACCCTATCTGGGACCCCTGTATACTGCTACCTGGCACCCTATATACCGCTACCTGGGGCTCTGTATACCCTATCTGGAACCTCTGTATACTGCTACCTGGCACCCTGTATACTGCTACCTGGGGCTCTGTATACCCTATCTGGGACCCCTGTATACTGCTATCTGGGACTCCTGTATACTGCTATCTGGGACTCCTGTATACTGCTATCTGGGACCCCTGTATACTGCTATCTGGGACCCTGTATACCCTATCTGGTGACTGTATACCCCATCTGGGACCCTGTATACTGATATATGGTGATTCTGTATACTGATATCTGGGACTCTGTATACTGCTATCTGGGGCTTTGTATACTGCTATCTGGGACTCTGTATACTGCTATCTGGTGACTCTGTATACTGCTTTCTGGTGACTGTATACTGCTATATGGTGACTCTGTATACTGCTATATGGTGACTGTATACTGCTACATGGTAGCTCTGTATACTGCTATATGGTGACTCTGTATACTGCTTAATGGTGATGCTGTATATACCACTATATGGTGATACTGTATATACCACTATCTGGTGATGCTGTATACCCTATCTGGTGATTCTAGGCTGTATACTCCTGACACAAGGGGTGGAAACTATAATGGGTGGGGCTTATGAGAAGTGGGAGGGGTCAAAAAGGAAGGGCGGGGTCTGGCACCCCCCCCCCATCCTAAAATTTCACCAGCTGCCACTGGCGGGATTCCTCCTGCCCCTGAAACCGCCTGATTTGTGACATGCCCACCAGGTGGAACTCGACTTTAGCGATGCTGTAGCAATGGAACATGCACAGAGGGCCGTCAACAGGTACTTGTGTGAGTATGGCACAACGACAGGCTCAGGCCGGTTCTGATTTTTTTCCCCATGCCAATGGCTGCTCATAAAGGATACATGCACTGTACTGTCACCATTTGAGGAGGCCACAAGGATTGTGAGCCATGACAATGCATGCATCAGTGACACAATCCCATTGTGTTCCTGCTGGAGCCAACTCTGTGTGGCATTATGTACAGGGCACTGGAGGCAGAGCAGTGGGGGGAAGAGGAGGACTTCCTTTCCTCTCAAGGCCCACTTTATGCAGACAGAGAGGAGGTGGATTCTGGCAGTCTTGGATGCATTGAAGCAGAGGAAGACATACGTCACAGTAAGAGATGGTTTTCCGTCCCCAGAACCCTTGGGAGTAGTACATGGCTGGGAGGAGGCAGTCCCAGATACTATAATCCTGAGTGACCCCGAGGAGTCTGCTTCTCATGCCACAAATGTGTGGTGCATGGGCTCCCTCATGCTTCAAAGCCTGCGAAAGGACCCAAGAATACGTTCTGAACTGAATTTATTCTCTCTTGAGTAGAGGACATTAAGAGGGGATAAGATCAACATGTACAAATACTTAAGTGGTCCATATAGTGAACTTGGTGTTGAGTTATTCACTTTAAAATCATCACAAAGGACACGGACACGCTTTACGTCTAGAGGAAAAAATGTAATCTCCAAATACGGAAAGGTTTCTTCACAGTAAGAGCTGTGAAAATGTGGAATAGACTCCTACCAGAGGGGGTTCTGGCCAGCGCAGTAGTTTGCTTTAAAAAGGTCTGGAGTCATTCCTAAATGTACATAACATAACTGGCTACTAACATTTATAGGTAAAGTTGATCCAGGGAATATTCGATTGCCTCTCGGGGGATCAAGAAGGAATTTCTCCCCCCGCTATAGCAAATTGGATCAGGCTTTGCTGGGGTTTTTTTTGCCTTCCTCTGGATCAACTGTGGGTGAAGGATTGTGTATATGGGATTTAATGGTTATATATATATATATGTATGTGTGTGTATATATATATATATATATATATGTGTGTGTGTGTGTGTGTGTGTGTGTGTGTGTGTGTGTGTGTATATATATTTTTTTTTATTGGTTGAACTAGATGGACTTGTGTCTTTTTTTTTCAACCTGGCTAACTATGTATAAAGGAGAAGGATCACTATTGGTTGGCAACCCTCCTTGGCCACTGTTACAAGAGGAAAGTCTCAGAATTCATCCCGTCCCCACAGAGAGTGCAGAAGATTAAATCTCTTGAGGACACCTTAAAGAGGAGTTTATCAAACACTTTTCCAGACTCTAGTAGGTCACAATGTCATGGAAAACCTGGTTTTGAGGCTTCTGTTGATCAAGAGAGGAGCGGTAGAGAAGGCAGACCCTAAGTGATGCATTTCACAATTTTTTTAGTCCTCACCGCCCAGGGCTGTCAGCTTCCACATCCCATCGGCAGTGTCTGCTTCACATGGTGGATGATTATCTAGGGGCGAAAACAAAGATGGAGAGTTTTCCAGTCGATGATCTACTGGCTTACTGGGCCATGAGAAGAGACCACTGGCCAGAACTTGCCCAGTGTGCACTTGAGCTGCTGGGCTGCCCTGCATCCAGCGTGCTTTCCGAACAGGCATTCAGTGCTGTTGGAGGTTTTGTTACTGTTAATAGAACGTGTCTATCCACAGACTCCGTGGACCATCTGACATTTATCAAAATGAATCAATCCTTGATTACCAGCAGCTATGAAGCCCCTGATGCTGATGTCTCTGATTAAGTGTTTTTGGGATGTGGAATCTCTGCAGGATTTCTAGGCTGCCTAGTGTTGTGGATGTTGATTTAATCTGGAAGAATGTTTTTGGTGTAGGTTTCATGGGCACAATTAACACCCAAAGATCAATTTTTCCGCACCTATTCGACAGGTGCATATCATTTAAATTTTTGACAGCAAGGCCAATTCTTGCTTTCATCAAGAGTACCTCTATAAGGTTACGGTATGAAGGTGCCACCGACACCCAATGCCCAATATTTCCACACCTGTTACTTCTATCCAAAGTCTGTGGAAGAGACACCAAAATATACAGTATCTCACAAAAGTGAGTACACCCCTAACATTTTTTGTAAATATTTTTTTCTATCTTTTCATGTGACAACACTGAAGAAATGACACTTTGCTACAGTGTAAAGTAGTGAGTGTACAGCTTGTATAACAGTGTAAATTTGCTGGAGACTGGGCCGCAGTGCAGTATTCCAATATGATAATGACCCCAAACACACCTCCTAGATGACCACTGCCTTGCTAAAGAAGCTGAGGGTGAAGGTGATGGACTGGCCAAGCATGTCTTCAAACCTAAACCCTATTGAGCATCTGTGGGGCATCCTCAAATGGAAGGTGGAGGAGTGCAAGGTCTCTAACATCCACCGAGTCATATGTGTTACAAGGTCTCAGGTGTGAATGGGGAGCAGGTGTGTTAAATTTGGTGTTATCGCTCTGACTCTCTCATACTGGTCACTGGAACTTCAACATAGCACCTTACTGCAAAGAACTCGCTGAGGATCTGAAAAAAAGAATAGTTGCTCTACATAAAGATGGCCTAGGCTATAATAAGATTGCCAAGATCCTGAAACTGAGATGCAGCACAGTGACAAAGACCATACAGTGGTTTAACAGGACAGGTTCCACTCAGAACAGGCCTTGCCATGGTCAACCAAAGAAGTTAAATGCACGTGTTCAGTGTCATATCCAGAGGTTGTCTTTTGGAAATAGACTTATGAGTGCTGCCTGCATTGCTGCAGAGATTGAAGGGGTGGGGGTGAGCCTGTCATTGCTCAGACCATACGCCACACACTGCATCAAATTGGTCTGCATGGCTGTCGTCCCAGAAGGAGGCCTCTTCTAAAGATGATGCACAAGAAAGCCCGCAAACAGTTTGCTGAAGACAAGCAGACTAAGGACGTGGATTACTGGAACCATGTCCTGTGATCTGATGAGACCAAGATAGACTTATTTGGTTCAGATGGTGTCAAGCATTTGTGGCGGCAACCAGGTGAGGAGTACAAAGACAAGTGTGTCTTGCCTACAGTCAAGCATGGTGGTGGCAGTGTCATGGTCTGGGGCTGCATGAGTGCTACCGGCACTGGGGAGCTACATTTCCTTGGGGGAGCCATGAATGCCAACATGTACTGTGACATACTGAAGCAGAGCATGATCTCCTCCCTTCAGAGACTGGGCTGCAGAGCAGTATTCTAACACGATAACAACCCCAAACACACCTCCAAGATGACCACTGCCTTGCTAAAGAAGCTGAGGGTAAAGTTGATGGACTGGCCAAGCATGTCACCAGACCTAAACCCTAAACTCAAACTATTGCTGCGCCACCCTACTAGCATATAAACATAAAGTGACTGATGCCCTGTGATAAGTGCGAAAAATCATACACTTAAATAACACATGCTATGCTGTATATAAAACATGTAATGAATACATTAGTCCATTCGAAAAGTCCATAAAAAATAATAAATAAAGTGCTCAGTGCTCCACAGAAGTGCTCAATTGTATTCCGTTGTGCTCAGTGCCAGCCCCCTCTTGTGGCCCCACTCACCAGAAAACATAGACCCCCAGCTTTTCAGTCTGGGGGTCAAAACTGACTTTTGACTGGTGATATGATGTCAATGACAATGCAGAGGATCGTTTCTATCAAGTTGCTACGGCACCACTTTTCCACATATTATCTCAAAAGGAAAAGAACAAGCTCCTTAGTGAAGTACTTTCTAAAAGGTTTATTTGCGTAGAGTAAAAACTTACAAGAAATCTGATAAATCCCGCTTTGACACAAGAACAGTCAGTGTAAACAGTGTGCGGCGTCTGGCTCCGGCGTGCGTTTCACCACGAGCGGACGTGAGGTCAATGAGTACGGAGGACCGGAGATGACAACGCGTTTCGCTCTCCACAACGAGCGTCATCACGGACCTAAACCCTTCTTAGCATCTGTGGGGCATCCTCAAACGGAAGGTGAAGGAGCGCAAGGTCTCTAACAGCCACCAGCTCCGTGATGTCTTCATGGAGGAGTGGAAGAGGACTCCAGTGGCAACCTGAGAAGCTCTGGTGCACTCCATGCCCAAGAGGGTTAAGGCAGGGCTGGAAAATAATGGTAGGCACACAAAATATTGACACTTTGGGCCCAATTTGGGCATTTTCACTTAGGGGTGTACTCACTTTTGTTGACAGCGGTTTAGACATGAATGGCTGTGTGAGTTATATTGAGGGGACAGCAAATTTACACTGGTATACAAGCTGTACACTCACTACTTTACATTGTAGCAAAGTATAATTTCTTCAGTCTTGTCACATGAAAAGATATTATAAAATATTTACAAAAATGTAAGGGGTGTACTCACTTTTGTGAGATATTGTATTTCTTTGCATTTTGAGGGTAGGTGTTTTGTAGTACAACACTGTTTGTTTTTTTTCACCTATCACGTTATTTTTATTATTTATATTTATTAGGACACCCAATATGTGGGAGTAGATATTTACAAAGTAGATATTTGATTCCTCCATCACAGGGGAGGTGTATTGTGTAGTTCTAATTTGGATGCATCACTTAATGTTTGGATTGGAGAAGCACAGCAACATTAGGGGATCAGGTAGCGCTACACCACATATATTTCCATCATTCTAGATATATCCTCACTGCTGGAGGACATATCACATGGTGACGGCTGCTGCCGCCTATATATTCCCTATACCATTGCACAGAACTTGTAGTCTGATTTATATTTTTAAATAAAGTCTTGTTTCCTTATAATGCCACTAAAATCAATCTGGAGTTTCCATACCAGGTAAAATGAGCTACACTCAGTTCCCAGATATATAGAAATGAGCAGAATGCAGTTTTTTTGTGTGCATTGCATGACTAATGTGCAGCTGAGATGTTAGATCACAGAAAAGAGAGACCTTGGGGGGAGAGCAAAACACAGGTGTATCCTGTCTCCATGCCCATCGTTCAATAGGAGATTGTAAAAGTTTTAATGAACGGTCTCAGAAGCTTTTCAGTCGCTAAGATTCATGTTTTCAGGTCTGGTTAAAGGTACACACTAGCTGAAATGAAAAAGGCACACCAGGAACACAGCATACCGAGCAGTTGAGTTTTTTATCCATATATTGCTGTAGCAGACCAATTCTTTCTTTTATAATAATAATTTTATAACTCTGTGACCCTAGAACACACCTGCTGGTAATGTTGAAACACTTTCCATTCTGACTGTCAAGCCTCGTACACACACTTAGATTTGCGGATGACCAAACGTCCGTTTTCTGTTGGATGCTAGTCTCATGTCTCTCAAGGTTACTAACCATATAAAAATTCTCCTATGACCGAATTCAGTGTCAGAAGTGACCAGTGGCGGCTGGTGAAACTTTAGGATGGGGGGCGCCAGACCCCACCCTTCCTTTTTGACTTCTCCCACTTCTCATAAACCCCACCCCTTATAGTTTCCACCCATTGTGTCAGGAGTATACAGCCCATCAATCATCACCAGATAGGGGTATACAGTCACCAGATTGGGGTATACAGAGCCACCAGATTGGGGTATACTGAGCCGCCAGGTAGGAGTATACAGAGCCAGCAGACAGCGGTATACAGAGCCACCAGATAGGGGTATACAGAGTCACCAGATAGGAGTATACAGAGCCACCAGATAGTGGTATACAGAGCCACCAGATAGTGGTATACAGAGCCACCAGATAGTGGTATACAGAGCCACCAGATAGGGGTATACAGAGCCACCAGATAGGGGTATACAGAGCCACCAGATAGGAGTATACAGTGCCACTAGATAGCAGCATGCAGAGCCACCAGATAGGATTATACAGAGCCACTAGATATGGGTATACAGAGCCACCAGATAGGAGTATACAGAGCCACCAGATAGGAGTATACAGAGCCACCAGATAGGAGTATACAGAGTCACCAGATAGGAGTATACAGAGCCACTAGATAGTATACAGAGCCACCAGATAGGGTATAGAGAGCCCCAGAGCGCAGTATACAGAGCCACCAGATAGGGGTATACAGAGCCCCAGAAAGCAGTATACAGAACCACCAGATAGCAGTATACAGAGCCACCAAATAGGGTATACAGAAGTCCAGAGAGCAGTATACAGAGCCACCAGATAGGGGTATACAGAGCCCCAGAGAGCAGTATACAGAGCCACCAGATAGGGCAGAAGTAGGCAACCTCGGCACTCCAGCTGTGGTGAAACTACAAATCCCATCATGCCTCATCCTCTAAGATTCATACCTGTGATTGCCAGGGTTTTGCAATGTCTCATGGGACTTGTAGTTTCACCACAGCTGGAGGGCCAAGATTGCCTACCCCAAGATAGGAGATACAGAGCCCCAGAGAGCAGTATACAGAGCCACCAGATAGCAGTATACAGAGCCACCAGATAGGAGTATACAGAGCCACCAGATAGGAATATACAGAGCCACCAGATAGCAGTATACAGAGCCCCAGAGAGCAGTATACAGAGCCACCAGATAGGGGTATACAGAGCCCCAGAGAGCAGTATACAGAGCCACCAGATAGGAGTATACAGAGCCACCAGATAGGGCAGGAGTAGGCAACCTCGGTAGATTAAACTACAAATCCCATCATGCCTCTGTCTCTAGGATTCATGCCTGTGATTGTCAGGGTCTTGCAATGTCTCATGGGATTTGTAGTTTCACCACAGCTGGAGGGCCAAGGTTGCCTACCCCTGAAGTAGGGTATACAGAGCCCCAGAGAGCAGTATACAGAGCCCCAGAGAGCAGTATACAGAGCCACCAGAAAGGGGTATACAGAGCCCCAGAGAGCAGTATACAGAGCCCCAGAGAGCAGTATACAGAGCCACCAGATAGCAGTATACAGAGCCCCAGAGAGCAGTATACAGAGCCAACAGATAGGGGTATACAGAGCCCCAGAGAGCAGTATACAGAGACACCAGATAGGGGTATACAGAGCCCCAGAGAGCAGTATACAGAGCCACCAGATAGGGGTATACCGAGCCCCAGAGAGCAGTATACAGAGCCACCAGATAGCAGTATACAGAGCCACCAGATAGGAATATACAGTGCCACCAGATAGAAGTATACAGAGTCACCAGATAGGAGTATACAGAGCCCCAGAGAGCAGTATACAGAACCACCAGATAGGGGTATACAGAGCCCCAGAGAGAAGTATACAGAGCCACCAGATAGAAATATACAGAGTCACCAGATAGGAGTATACAGAGCCCCAGAGAGCAGTATACAGAGCCACCAGATGGGGGGGTTTTCAGTGTCACTATCATCTCTCTAGTGGGGTCCCGCTCTGCGCATCTGGAGGGCGGCAGGAGCCCCTCAGCCTTGACTGCTCTCTCTTTTTTTAGGTGGATTCTTGGAACTTGGTTGGAACACTCCCTCTCAGCATCGCAGTGGTATGGTCTGTCTGGACTCTGCGTGCGTCCGTCACTGACTGCTCCACCACCGCGCTTCCTTCTGCCTCCGCCATACGCCCTCCACTCACCGCTGCGCTGCTGTAGAACCAGCCTTGAGGCCTGCCCACGCCCGCCATGTGAGTACTGTGTTTTTGTTGGAACTTGGAATGTTATTGGAATGTCTCTCAGTCTGCTGCCTGGCCGGCCCCAGTGGCGTCGCTATGGGGATGGGGGGGGTGCGGTACGCACCAGGGTCACACAGGGTGACACCCGCCAGAGGAGTGATACCAAGCCGGCACTGGGTCTTGCTGTTGCATTGAGAGGGGCAGCTGAGCAACACACCTAAGAGCCAATGCAGCCTGGCAAGCAGGGACATCCATGTGGATGGAGCCGTGCGCATCTGGGGGGGTTCACATAGGGGGAATGTAATGGAGGATTATGCTGAGTATGTTTACACTAGGGGGGGCACTGGGGGGAAGGGAGGTCTCACTGTTACATTGGGGAGATTTACACTGGGGGGATTACATGGTGAGGTTCCACTTTTACACTGGGGGGATTACATTGGGGGGGATTACACTGGGGGGTTCCACTTTTGCACTGGGGGTTCCATTTTTACACTGGGGGGGATTACATTGGAGGGTTCCACTTTTACACTGGGGAAGATTGCACTGGGGGAAGATTACAATAGGGGGATTTACACAAGAGGGGTGCAATAGGGGATTATGCTGGGGGATTTACATGGGACGGGATTACATTGAGGGGGTGCTTTGGGGCGGTACACTGTGGGGATTTACACAGGGGAGTACAAGGGGGATTGCACTGTGTGGGATTAAACTGGTAGAGTACACTGGGGGGCATTTACACTGCAGGGGTTTTAAACTGGAGGGATAATACTATTACACCAGGAGGATTACAGTGCGGGGGATTTACACTTGAGGGATTACACTGGGCTACTAAGTTTAAAATGCTGAGGTCTATTTTTTGGACCAGTCCGAGCACAGGGGACACCATCAAATAATAAGTGATATCCGACTATAATGGTGTCACCCCCATCCGTGACAGTGCACAGATCGGCACACCAGCACTGACTGCATAATTTAAAGGGGCTGATTTGGGGTGCCCACTGTGACCGTGCGCTGCCGGCCTGAAACTAGCCTGCCTTGTGCCCTGCAGGGCACTGTGGCAGGCTAGAAAGGAGAGAGAGTCTACTGCCCTCTCCCGCTGGGGAGGGGGGGTGTTCGTGGTGATGATGTTGCTGCTGCACTGAAATGCATGGCAGCACTGGCAGTGTCATGTGTGTGTCCTCCTCACCTGAGAAGAGCGCTGTCAGTGTCACCTTGTCTAGGCTGATAGCGAAGAAGGGGGGTGCTTAGATGATTTGATATGGGGGGGTGCTATTGCTGTGTGTCCACCACCCACATATAATAGCTGAGTGAGCTGACTGAACTGATAAAGGGGAGGGGGTTGTTGCTGTGTTCACCACCCACCCAGGTATAGTTGATGAGCTGGTCTGAAAAGGGAGAGTTGTGTGGGGTGTCCACAGCCCAGGTGTAGACAGACAGTGACGCACACCCACAACTTGTTGCCATCAAATCCGTCCAGATACATTTCAGAAATCGCCAATATGAAGCGAAATCGACCAAGTGGGTTCCAGCAATGAAAAACGAAGAAGACAAAAGAACAGTCAGCTGAGGCAATGTCTGGATCCATTTTAAAATATGTCACGCCTTCAACATCTACTGCAGTAGGAGAAAGTGCTGAAGGCATTCAGTCTGGTGAATCCAAGGGAGAAATACCAGAAGTATCTTCTCAAGAACATTCATTTATAAAAAAGCAAGAATTGGAGAAGATCAACTTATCTTCAAGCAGTGATAATGATGTAGAGGAAGGAGATGCCAGCAGAAGCCTCTCCCAGCAAGACTCTGATGCAGAAGCAGAGGAGACTGATAAACTATCAGTTTATTCTGATATTGCTGCTTGGCCAGTTCCAGTTCCAGATGGGTCAAGAGTGGACCTTATTAAGAGGGGAAGTGAACCTTTCCAAAACAGAGATGGGCCTTTCAGTGGTGTTGAAAGACGAGGAGAGAATTCAAAGGGGAAAAGTCGACAGCTCCCCACTGCATGGTTCTATAAGGCACTGCCAAATGGTGAAAAAAATTCTTAGAACCTGGATGGTGTACTCTCCATCAAAAGGAAGTTTGCTTTGTTTTTGCTGCAGACTGTTTGCTCTTGATGAAAAAGTAACATCCAGTTTTGTGACCGGGTTTCAGATATGGTGGAAGCTGAATCCAAAGGTGTCTGATCAAGAAGCTTCTGAGCAGCATCTTACCTGCTTGGAGAAATGGAAGACCTTGAGAGCAGGACTGAGGTTACAAAAATGTGTTGATCATGTCCACCAAACAACAGTGGACAAAGAGAAAAAGAAATGGAGAGATATTTTGCATCGCCTCTTGGATGTAACCTTGTTTTTGGCTCAGTAGAATCTTCCTTTTCATGGTCATAGATAGACCATGTCATCAGCAAACAAAGGAAACTTCCTGGAATTGGTAGAATTGCTCTCAAATTATGATCTAGTTTTAAAGGAACATTACATGAGGCTGAAACATGCTATTGTATCTGGGAAGAGAATGACTTCTTATTTCTCTCCAAAAATGCAAAATGAATTAATTTGTCTTCTGGGGAATAATGTGAAAGAGAAAATAGTGGCTGATATCAAGAAAGCAAAGTACTTTGGAATTCTTTTTGACAGCACCCCTGATGTGTCACACACTGATCAGATGTGTGAAGTGATCAGATATATCCATATTGAAGGTGACAATGTTGAAGTAAAGGAATCATTCTTGGGCTTCTTTCCTATTGCTGGAAAGACTGCTGCTGAGCTCACAGAAAATATCCTGCAACATCTGGAGGAAGATGGACTGGACATAAGCCTTTGCCGTGGTCAAGGATATGATAACGCTGCAACTATGGCAGGGATTCATGGTGGTGTTCAGGCAAAGATAAAAGAGATTAATCCCAAGGCTTTGTTTTTCCCATGTGCAAACCATTCTCTGAACCTTTGTGGGGTGCACTCATTTGGAAGTGTTGCTTCCTGTGTTACTTTTTTTGGAACATTGGAGAGAGTGTATTCCTTCTTTTCAGTTTCTACACATCGTTGGGAATTGCTGATAGAAAATTTAGGTGTGACAGTGAAAAGACTTTCCCAAACAAAATGGAGCGCTCATTATGATGCTGTGAAGCCAGTCAGAGAAAATTTTGAAAAACTGACTTCAGCCCTTGAAAAGCTGTGTGATCCCAAAGAAAATGTGGACACAAGAGGATCTGCTCAGATGTTGCTGCATGCTATATGTGATTTCAATTTTTTGTATTATCTTTCTTTCTGGTGTGACATTCTGGAAGAAGTTAATATCACACAGAAGTATTTGCAAACAGTGGGACTCACTCTTGAAAAGTGCATTGTGAAGCTACAAGCTCTAATAGCGTTTCTTGCAGGTCAGCGGAATGAAATGGTGGAAAAGGCTATTTGTTATGCAACTACCACTTGTGAGGAAATAGGGATTTCTATGGAGAGAAGAGGGAGAGTAAAGCTCCGGAAATCAATGCCAGGAGAGAAGGCAAAGGATGCTGGTCTCACATTGTCAGATGAAATGAAAAGGGCTATGTTTGAGTGCCTTGATCGGTTTCACCAAGAGTTGGAAATTTGCACTAAGGTAATTGCAAAAATCCTTTCAATGTTTGCTGTTATTCTACCGAACACTCTGGTTGTTGCAACAGAAAAAGATCGCCAGAATTATACTCCAAAATTGACTGAGGTTTTTTTGACGAATTTTCTAATGAAGACATTGTGTGGAGACTGAACGCCTTCGGAGGCATTTGGAAGCTGCCAAGATCAGCATTGAAGAGGCAAAGAAATGGACAATTTTGCAGTTCCTGCAGTTCATTGTTAAGTGGGATTTTTGTGAATCTTTGCCTAACTTGTCACTGTGTTTTATATTCTTTTTAACTCTCTGTGTGAGCGTTGCTTCATGTGAAAGAAGTTTTTCAAAATTAAAATTAATAAAAAACGTATTCCATTTCACCATTAGTGAGACAAGATTGACAAATCTGGCCATACTTTCAATTGAACATGAATGTACAAAGAAGATTAACTTTGATGCAGTCATTGATCAATTTGCGGAACTGAAGGCTCGAAGGCAGAGGATGTGAATGAATCCTTTCAATATAGACTGAGTGGTCTCTTTGGAGCTTGGATCTGTTTTGTGTTTATAAAAAGCAGTATTATCTGTTCGGTAAATGTTAGAAATATATAATTATAAGTAAATAAGTTAATAATTTATTTTCCATTGTTTATTATTTTAAGTTGACAAAATTTACAAATTTGTTCAATAAATATTCTTGAAAAGATTTCAAATTTATGTGGGAGTTTTTACATTTTTTTGGGGGGGTGCCAGATATAGGATCCGCCCCGGGTGCCAAATGCTTTAGGTATGCCCCTGATACAGAGCCACCAGAAAGAAGTATACAGAGTCACCAGATAGGAGTATGCAGAGTCACCAAATAGGGGTATACAGAGCCACCATTTTGGAGTATACAGAGCCACCAGATAGGAGTATACAGAGCCACCAGATAGGAGTATACAGAGCCACCAGATAGAAGTATACAGAGTCACCAGATAGGAGTACACAGAGTCACCAGATAGGAGTATACGGAGAACACCAAATCACCACTATACCATGGGAGTTGCGGCTCTGACAGCAGCCCCCGACACCCCCCCAGGTGCGGCACTTACAGGGTGGTGGAGAGAGAGGGCCTTCATGTGTCTGTCCTCTCTTCTCCACAGTACAAGCACGCCGGGCAGCAGCGTTGGCGGACAGAGATGTCCCCGCTCCTCATGCTTTCTCCTTCCTGTTGCCAAAGCGCCACTGGGCATCCAATAGGATTGCCTGGCGCTTTGGCCAATCAGGAGACAGGTCTGACCGACCTGCCTCCCGACTGACAGGGAGGTTTTGTAGTGTGAAAATAGCGAAAATTCACTCGCTATTGTCACACAAATGGGTGGGATCGGGGGCTCTCTCTGCGCCCCAAAACCCACCCTTTTTTGAAGTCTATTTGGTGCTTCACACCTAATCAGGTGCTTCAAAAAAAAGACACCCCCTCCCACCCCCGCCATAGGAGTCCATATGTCTGGCGTCCTGAAAGGGGCCGGGCGCATTGATAGGAAGGCAGCAGCAGGGATGGGGGGGCGGCACCCGTGTGCCCTTAATGCACAGGCCGCCCCTAGAAGTGACGTAATGTGTTGAATAGCTTTGTATGTATTTTTTTGTTTCTGAGCATGTATAGTCTTGCTCTTATGTTTTTTTTTGGATAAAAACCATACTAATTATACGAAAATCGGATGTTGTGGTCACATCCGACAAAAATTTTACAGTCTGCACATCCAGCTTTTCTCTTCTGAAAAGTGAGAATCGACTGTCGAAAGGACCATACTAACAGTAAGAATTGCAGATGATCGGTCGTGGTACGAAAATTCCCATGCAGATTTTGTATCATGTGTACGGGCCTTTAGCCCTTGTTCACACTGAACACGGCTTTGAAATCGTGCACGTTCATCTGAACTCGCACGATTTCAAAGCTGCATTTCAGTCCGACTTCGGTGGCGACACGAAAGACATATGTGCAGGTTCAAGTCGCCAAAAGTAGTGTAGGGACTACTTTTTAAAATGCGCTGCAAATGCGACATGACATTGATCGGGACGCTTATATTGCCGGCAATAGGCCCCTCATTTGACATGCAATTTCACCTTTCAAATCGTGCAGATGTGAATGGGGGCTCACACACAATCCCTGAACTTCATAAAGACTGGTACAGATAGATTTTTGCAAAAGAGCATTCTAAATGTGGTGCACCGTGCACCAAATTCATGTACCTCTCTGGAACCTTTTCCTGAATTTGGCACACGCTGTGCCACTTTGAGAACACACGTGAGACATTTTCACAAAATCTATCCTCTCCAGGATCTCTCTCTGAATGCCAAAAGAGAGTTGGTCTTAATTAGCTTCATTTTTCCAAGATGCAAACTGTTGGTATTTTATTTTGAATATGGTGTAGGTATTGCGCCTCAATGTAAAGTGACACATGTTAGAACTACCTGAATTTGGCACTAGTTGCTATCAGAACCAAAAGTGTTGCAGATGCTTCATGAATTTGTCGTAACACATTAACAAGTGGGATTAACGCCAGAAAAGTGGCGCAGAAGTTTTATCAAATTCCACCCAGAAAGCCTTGAGTAAAAACATTGCCAGTGCTAAAATGTTTTCTATACCAGTTAGATTTGAACCTGCCTTTGAGGTTTAATGCTTATTGGTGATGCAGAAATTAGAGAGAAGGGAAATTACACAGTAATAGTACAGACATCCAAAAGTACACCCCTATTGCCTTCCTTCTGATCCTATAGCTTCTGATCCTAAAGCTGTGTATTTATTCTGCCGGAAGTTTTTTTATTTATTTTTATTTCAGATTTTGTTTAAATTTTTCTTTTTACCAGTACATAGATATTTACACAGAACACATAAATTACATATCACAAAAAAAAAAAAATTCTCCCTTCCCTTCTTTTCCATTTTGTAATGATCCACAATCCTCACACAATATATATGGGACCTATTTTTATCCATACCCCTATATCTACACAATCCTAGACCCTAGCTCGATACCAAACCCATATGTTCCAACCACGCTGCCCAAATAGAATCAAATCTCTCAGAGGAATTTCTTAAAAAGAAAATATGCCTCTCATATGAAATACACTTATTAAGATCGAATATCCAGTCAAATATAGTTGGAGGATATGGGGAGATCCACTTAAGGGCAATTTGTCTCCGAGCCTCAAACAGCGCATGTAATACAGTAATTCGCTTTGGTGGCTTGAGCACTTAATTGTCAATATATCCCAATAGACATGTTAAAGGATCCACTGAAAGATCCACATCTAGTATCCCATTAAGTGTGCCCAAAACCTCTGTCCAGTAACCCTGGAGCTTTGGGCAGCGCCTTAATAGGTGTATCAAGAACTCAGAATTGCTGCATCTAGAGCAAATTGAATCCGCTTAGACCAATATTAAAACACAAATTCCGGGGTCCTATATGACCTATGCAATATGAAAACTGGGTTAACCTGTGCGAAGGTGAAGGAGACACAAGGGGAAGACCCAAAATAATCTTTTCCCAGACATTATCAGAGATAGGACCAATATCCCGCTCCCACATTTCCCTATCTGGCTGGTGGATCTTGTGAGAAGTGCACTCTAATAGAGACAAGTAGGTAGCGGAGATAATGCCTATAGTAGAGGTTGCCTGAACCACCTCCAACACTGGCACTTGAGGAAACAAAACAGGGCAAGAAGAAAATTGGGCATGAAGAGCATGGTGCAGCTGAAAGAATTGGTAGAAAAACCTCTGGTTCAGAGGAAAAGAGCATGGTGCAGCTGAAAGAATTGGTAGAAAAACCTCTATATGACCTATGCAATATGAAAACTGGGTTAACCTGTGCGAAGGTGAAGGAGACACAAGGGGAAGACCCAAAATAATCTTTTCCCAGACATTATCAGAGATAGGACCAATATCCCGCTCCCACATTTCCCTATCTGGCTGGTGGATCTTGTGAGAAGTGCACTCTAATAGAGACAAGTAGGTAGCGGAGATAATGCCTATAGTAGAGGTTGCCTGAACCACCTCCAACACTGGCACTTGAGGAAACAAAACAGGGCAAGAAGAAAATTGGGCATGAAGAGCATGGTGCAGCTGAAAGAATTGGTAGAAAAACCTCTGGTTCAGAGGAAAAGAGCATGGTGCAGCTGAAAGAATTGGTAGAAAAACCTCTGGTACAGAGGAAATTCCCTTAAAAGCTGATCAAAAGGTTTCAGTCACACCC
>BLSH010314810.1:969080-985147 GCA_018402905.1 Glandirana rugosa | reverse complement strand
ATGTCGCGATTTTTATGTCGCTCTTCTTTTGTTTATAGCGGCGATCAGAAATGACGCAGCGGTGATCAAATACCACCAAAAGAAAACTCTATTTGTGGGAAAAAAAGGACGCAAATTTAGTTTGGGTACAACGCCGCACGGAAGCGCAATTTTCAGTTAAAGCGACGCAGTGCCGAATCGCAAAAAGGGCTCTGGTCCTAAAGGGGGAAATCCTTCCGGGGCTGAAGTGGTTAATTTGCACCTTGCACTGTGCACCTTACATAATAGGTCTTTATGGATTGTTTGTTTATTAATTGATCAATTTCTTGGTCTGTCGTATCATTTTTGTTAATGTTACTTGTGTGACACTTGCATTTTAATTATTGGTTGCGCAGCTTTTTCGATTTTTCCAGTGTTTATTTGGGTGGTATCCTAATTAACTGCTGCAACTACATCTAAAGCATTTCACAAATATATTTTTAGCGCTGTATACACATTTTATATGCATTGATGAATCCCTGGTGAAATTTTATTTCAGGCTGGGAATGAAACAATATATCCCCAGTAAAAGGGCCCGCTATGGGGTGAAAGTATATAAATTGTGCGACTGAACCACAGAGTATGTTTACGCCTTCAAAGTCTACGAAGAGAAGGACTTCCAGCTG
The DNA here is from genome assembly GCA_018402905.1 of Glandirana rugosa. Taxonomy (NCBI): domain Eukaryota; kingdom Metazoa; phylum Chordata; class Amphibia; order Anura; family Ranidae; genus Glandirana; species Glandirana rugosa. The sequence continues at coordinate 984,503 of BLSH010314810.1, read as the reverse complement.
AATCCCCCTAATTGCCCAGACTACTTAGGTACAAGCGGTAAAATCGTTTGGCAACTCATTTATCCGCTCCTGGACAAAGGCTACCACCTGTATGTGGATAATTTTTATACCAGTTTACCCTTGTTCCGGAACTTCTACAGGAAGAGTACACCAGCTTGTGGCACAGCCAGAAAAAATCGGATGGGCTTTCCTCAAAGACTCGTCAACATGAGGCTTGGAAAAGGAGAGACAGCGAGTCTGCGGAATGAGGAAATTCTGGCTGTGAAGTGGAGGGACGGAAGGGATGTGTATATGTTATCATCTATACATAACAATTCATTGGTAGAGATCTCCAGCAGAAATGGCCCAATACAGAAACCAACCTGTATCCATGATTACAACTTGTACATGGGAGGAGTCAACCTAAACGATCAAATGTTGGAACCCTATTTATCTACCAGAAGAACATACCACTGGTATAAAAAAGTTGCCCTCTATTTTCATTTGGCCATATACAATACCTATGTCATATATTGCAATTCCACAGTAAACCCCAAACCCTTCCTTGGCTACCAGGAGGATATAATCACCACACTTCTATACCCCAACGGCCCACCAGAAAATATTAGATCCAATGTGTGTAGTAGACTCTCTGTTAGAAAAAGATTGTGCTGTGAACGTGTTTGCATTTGATTGTGATTTCCTCTAGTCCCCGAAGGAGGCGGTCCGGGCAGCTCTATTTAAACACAGTGCTTCCTGTGAGCAAGTGCTGTCCGTTCTACAGCGTTTAGTGTGAGTTCCTTGCTTCCTGATTATCTGATACCTGTTCCTGTGACCCTGCCTGCTTTGACCCTGCTCTAAACTCTGCCTGCACCGACCCCAGCTTCCACGACCACTCTTCTGCCTGCTCCCTTGTACCTTGCTGCCTGAACATTGCCGACCCAGCCTGCACCCGACAATCCGTCTGCCTGAACCCTTGTACTGCACCGCCCGCCAGTTACCGACCCGGACTGTCTCATGACCCTTCTGCCTGCACGAGCTCCAGCGGACATCTACCTTGCATCAGTGACTGTCCAGCCCTCATGCCCCCCCGTGCTCCTGAGTTCCCTGTCTGCACTACCAGGGACTCACGAACCGGGGCCGCAAGAGAGGTACCCCCTGCATAAGCCAGACTCCATCCCCAGGTACGCGACAGTAACGGATAGCCATGCCTGAGTCTGCGCGGGGGGCCTCTCCTGTGAACGAACTTTGCTCTCACCTGGTCGGGCTGACCCAAGCCATACAATCCTTGCAGGAGGACTACTACCGGTTAGAGAGATGGCTCCAGGAGCTCACCACGGGCCAATCTAGAGCCTGCACCACAGTGACCATGACCTCTGAACCTCAAGTACCCCTACCGGAACGGTTCTCAGGCGACCGCACCAAGTTCCGGGCCTTCCAGGTCTCTTGTGAACTCTATCTTGCTCTCCAACCCAGCACCTACTCCTTGGAGACTACGAAAGTGGGTCTTGTGATCTCCTTGTTGCTGGAAGAACCCCAGTCTTGGGCACACCGCCTGCTGGAACAGAGGCTCTGGAAGTCTCTAACCTGACCTCCTTCTTCAAGGCTATGGCCTGCCTCTATGAGGACCCACATCAGGACGCCATGGCGGAAGCTGCGCTCCATGCACTCCAGCAGGGCCGCCGCACGGCGGAGGACTATGTGGCCGAGTTTAGGCGCTGGAGTGCCGACACGGAGTGGAACAACGCTGAGCTCCGTCATCAGTTCCGTTTGGGTCTCTCTGACCCACTGAAGGATGAACTGGCTCGAGTGGGGGTACCCCCGACTCTGGAGGCATTAATCGAGCTCTCGATCCAGATTGACAGGCGTCTCAGAGAACGGGGAGCTGAGCGGTCAGCCGCGTCTTCACGACTTACTTGGAGGCAACCCCGGGCTCCCACGCTCGCTACAGTAGCTTCTGCTCAGCCCGAGCCTAAGAAATCAGGTATACTCCGTTCTCCCCTCACCCAGGACGAGCGGCAATACTGCCTAAATCACCGCCTGTGCCTGTACTGTGGAGAACCAGGACACATAGTGGGGTCTTGCACGGCCAAGCTTGGTCAACGCACACCACCTGACCCTTCCTCTCTTCCTTCAGCTCCCTGACAAGACTATCCGGATTGCTGCCATCATAAACTCGGGTGCCTGCAGTGGGTTCATCGACCGGTCCTTCATGGCCCAGCATCAGATTCCTCTACGGCCAAAGTCTCACGGACTGGTGGTACGCCTGGCTGATGGCACCAACATCAAATCGGGTGTGGTCACCCACGAGACCTGTCCCCTGCCTTCTACAACTTTGGATGGTCACCAGGAGTTCCTCTGCTTGGATGTCATTGCACCCCCCCGTTCCCTATTATCCTGGGTATACCCTGGCTGCAGGCCCATAGCCCCAGCATCAACTGGGCTACAGGTGAAACCAAGTTCCAGTCATCCTATTGCCGCCAGCACTGCTTCCCAGTGACTAAGGAAGCTGTTCCTACGCTGCTCAGTCTGGACACAGATGCAGACCTAGACATCCGTCAGTTGGTGCCTTCGGTGTACCACAGTTACCTAGATGTGTTTAGCAAGAAGGGCGCGGAACAGTTGCCGGCCCACAGGGCATATGACTGCCCTATCGAGCTCCTCCCCGGAGCCGAAGTTCCTTTTGGAAGGATTTTCCCTTTAACAGAGCTGGAACTGGTGGCCCTCAAGGCCTATATAGATGAGAAAACTACAGAAGGGGTTCATCCGACCCTCTACGTCACCCGCAGGAGCGGGAATATTCTTTGTAGAAAAGAAGGATCACACGCTGAGACCTTGCATTGACTACCGCGAACTAAACAAAATAACGGTGAAAAACCGCTATCCTCTCCCCCTGGTCCCAGAGCTCTTCCAGAGGTTAGGAGCGGCGAGAGTGTTCACCAAGCTGGACCTCCGCGGAGCATATAACTTAGTCCGTATCCAGGGGGGCGATGAATGGAAGACCGCCTTCCGAACCCGGTTCGGACACTTTGAGTACCTGGTGATGCCCTTTGGGCTCTTCTGCCTGATCCCTTGTACCTTGCTGCCTGAACGTTGCTGACCCAGCCTGCACCCGACCATCCGTCTGCCTGAACCCTTGTACTGCACCGCCCGCCAGTTACCGACCCGGACTGCCTCACGACCCTTCTGCCTGCACGAGCTCCAGCGGACATCTACCTTGCATCAGTGACTGTCCAGCCCTCGTGCCCCCCCCCCCCGTGCTCCTGAGTTCCCTGTCTGCACTACCAGGGACTCACAAACCGGGGCCGCAAGAGAGGTACCCCCTGCATAAGCCAGACTCCATCACCAGGTACGTGACACTCTCCGAGCGCCATTTCCCCGATAAAATACCTCCCAGACCAACGGGCCAAAAACGCCAGAAAAAATGCCGGGTGTGCTCTAGTAGAGGAGTTAGAAGAGACACCACTTATCATTGTGCCCAGTGCCCTTCCCAACCAGGTCTATGCATAGGTGACTGCTTCTGGCATTGTCACACCCTAGTCAATTATTGATTCCTCAGTTCCTTTTTCCAGTTCGCACCCCTTATGCCACTGCCTGCTCTTGAACTGCCCTGGCTTGTTATTCGACCATGCTTCTGCCTACCGATTTTGTACATACTTCTGCCTGATCTGGAACTGCCCTTGGACTGTTTGACCACGTTTTTTGCCTACCTCTTGGACTCATCTTGTACCCTTCAACTGGAGTAGTGGGATTCACAACACAGGGGTCTCACATATGTGAGGGGCTCCAGAATGTTTTTCTCTGGAAGAAGAAAACATTGTTTTTGTTTTCTCTCTCCCAGATTAGGGTCTGGAGACTCGGAGGCTTCAAAGAGATTGGGTGGGAGAAGCCTCTAACCCATCCCCATTTAGCCCTGACCGAGGCCGTCTTCCTCCTGCTGCCTGTAGGACTTATTGCCATAATGTCTCTGCCTGCCAGATGAACTGGCCATACCTCTGCTGCTACCTGGACTATGGACCATGTTTCTGCCTGCTACTAGGACCAATATTATGGCACTGTTGACAATATCTCTGTCTGCACTGATCTTGGACTGTATATGGACAGTATCCTTGCCTGCTGCCTGGACAATTGCGTTAGCTTTCCTACTACCAGGACCAATATTTTGGCACTGTTGACAATATCTCGGCCTGCACTGACCCTGGACTGTATATGGACAATATCCCTGCCTGTACTATGGACAGTTTTCCTGTCTGTTGCCTGAACAATTGCATTTGCTGTCGGTTGCCTGGACAATTGTGTTCGCTGTAGCTGACCAAGTCCCTGCCTGCTGCCTGGACCAGTGCTATCCTCCTGTGGACAGCTGCTATACTAAAACCACAGGTAATCTTTTGTTTACCCTTTACTCAGCATAATGTATTTTGGGGTGTAATTCTTGATATTTGTAATGCTATGTGTCCTTAGAACATCTGACGGTCTTCCTTGCATGTTGGGCCTCTGTATGATGCCAGGCTGTGTAAAAGTCTCACACATGTGGTATCGCCATACTCAGGAGGAGTAGCAGACTGTATTTTGGGGTGTCATTTTTGCCATGTACATGCTATGTGAAGGAAATACCTTATAAATGGACAGCTTTGTGTAAAAAAAAAAAAATGCGTTTTCATTTTTTCCCCACATTTTCCAAAAACTTCTGGAAAAAATTGAACCATTCAAAAGCCTCATAGATTATACGTTGGGGTGTTGGCTTCCCAAAATGGGGTCATTTTGTGGGCGTTTCCATTGTCCTGGTGCTCCAGGGCCTTCAGAATTGTAATAGGTGGTCAAGAAATGAGATGTGTAATTTATGCTTCTAAAACGCCTGAAGGTGCTAGTTCAATGTTGGGCCTCTCTATGTGGCCAGACTGTAAAAATGTCCCAGACACAACAACATTGCTGCCAGAGCCTGGCTGGACTGTTTGCTGCCCTTAATGTCCTGGCCATTCTTTAATTGTGTTGAAAAGGCAATAATAAGCCCCGGTTCACACTAGGATGTGGTGCAGAAAACCTGCAACACATCTCACGCACAAGGCTGTCTTTAACTTGGGGCAAAAGGGGCAGCTGGCCTGGGCCCAGCCCCAGTCATTGTTGTGGGGCACAAAGCAGCGGCCTCTTGCACCTGCACTGCCCGTAAAAAAGATGGCGGCCAAATACTACTGGGGTGGAGTTGGACTACAGCTGTGCGGCTTGGTTCCAGGCTTGGTGCTCCGTCATCTTTTCCAATTCCCAACCAACCACTGCCTTACCTGCCATCACGTGACCTCCACATCCCCCTAACAGCCAATCACTCCACCCCTAACAACCAGATCTGTGATCAGTGGGGAGGAGAGGTAGGGACGGCTCCTCCCTCCTCTGTAAAGTCCATGCTGAAAGTCTGGGACCTGTCCTCATTGCCGGTGTCACACAGTAAGTAAATGACATGTGTGGGGTGTGGGGACACTGATAGCACCTGCGATGGTGATCAGGAAGGACCATCGTGAGTGTTCAACAGACAATGTACAGGGATAGGAGATCAGACAGTACATGGATGGTCTCTGACCATCTCTTGTAGTACAACTGCAGTCTCTGACCATCTCCTCAATATGTCTGCAGTTTCTGACCATCTCCTGTAGTATATCAGCAGTTTATGACCATCTCCTGTAGTACGCCTGTAGTCTCTGGCCATCTCTTGTATGCCTGCAGTCTCTGACCATCTCCTGTAGTATGTCTGCAGTCTCTGACCATCTCTTGTACACCTGCAATCTCTGACCATCTCGTGTACTATGTCTGCAGTCTCTGACCATCTCCTGTACTATGTCTGCAATCTCTGACCATCCCCTGTACTATGTCTGCAATCTCTGACCATCTCCTGTACTATGTCTGCAATCTCTGACCATCTCCTGTACTATGTCTGCAATCTCTGACCATCTCCTGTAGTATGTCTGCAGTTTCTGACCATCTCCTGTAGTACGCCTGCAGTCTCTGACCCTCTCCTGTACTATGTCTGCAGTCTCTGACCATCTCCTGCACTATGTCTGCAGTCTCTGATCCTCTCCTGTACTATGTCTGCAGTCTCTGACCATCTCCTGTACTATGTCTGCAGTCTCTGACCATCCCCTGTACTATGTCTGCAATCTCTGACCATCTCCTGTAGTACGTCTGCAGTTTCTGACCATCTCCTGTAGTACGCCTGCAGTCTCTGACCATCTCCTGTAGTATATCTGCAGTCTCTGACCCTCTCCTGTACTATGTCTGCAGTCTCTGACCATCTCCTGCATTATGTCTGCAGTCTCTGACCCTCTCCTGTACTATGTCTGCAGTCTCTGACCATCTCCTGTAGTATATCTGCAGTCTCTGATTCTCTCCTGTACTATGTCTGCAGTCTCTAACCATCTCCTGTAGTATGCAGTCTCTGACCATCTCCTGTAGTACGCCTGCAGTCTCTGACCATCTCTTGTACGCCTGCAGTCTCTGACCATCTCACGTAGTATGTCAGACAGTAAATGATATGCACAACCCTTTGGTGTGTCAGGGGCTGCAGTTCAGGCCTTGAAAACCTCATCAGTTAACCATCATTGGGATGCAGTCTCAAACCAAGCTATACATCCACACAATAAATGGAGTGTATGAGAGTCAGAACAAGCTGTTCTGGTTTAAAGTAGACTGTTCACCATGAAGGCCTCTTTCACACACACTGCAGTCCCAACTTTCATAGCTGTGTGTGCTCTGCTCATTGCTAACAACACATTCTAGGAGTTTTCTGTCTATTGGTGAGTCCCCCACCTCCCCGATCCATGGTGTGCAGGCAGTGAGGAGATGATGTGCTGTAACCTCTAGCATTCAATCAGTGAGCATTAATAATGTGCTATAACCTCCAGCAACCAATCAGTGAGCAGTCATGATGTGTATGGGGGGCGAAGAAAAGGTTTGCCCAGGGTCCAATCAATATTAAAGGTGGCCCTGGTACTGTACCACATTCAACACCACAATCTACAGCGGGTGTCAGTGAAATCTTAACGACAACCCAAATGCAGTGTGCTTGCCTGCCCCAGATCTATGTGATCCGGTTTCAATGTGTTCCTAAAATTGGTGCATGCACGACTTTGGTGTAATGCAGTGCAATCTAAGCCCATTCAAAATTAATGGGCTCAAATCGCACTGCACTGAATCGCATGTGAATTGCACAGAAATGTGATGCAGTTCTTGTGTGACTCATAGCGTGAACCAAGGCTAAGGGTAGTTCACACCTATGCATGCGGTGTGGCCTGCGTTTGCGTGGGAACGGGCTGCTGTCCCTGCGGGAAATGCAGCGAAAAGGTCCTTGCACCTTTTCTAAAAACACAGCTGCAGAAAAAACACATTTTAAATTAATTTTAAATTAAAATAAAGAACATGTTATATTCACCTGCTCTGTGCAATGGTTTTGCACAGAATGGCCCTAATCTGTCACAATAGAAAGCTGCTTGCTACGGGGGCACACAGTGTATGCTCGCTCCTGTGCTGCTTGGTTCTACCCCCCACCCCCGCTTCACCACTTGGCACCTGCTGCTGAACCCCGCCCCCAGGAGAAAAAATTATCTACGGCCCTGGGTGGTTGAGAAATGAGATGTGTAATTTATGCTTCTAAAACGCCTGAAGATGCTAGTTGAATGTTGGGCCTCTCTATGTGGCGAGGTGTAAACATGTCCCACATCACCATACTCAGGAGGAGTAGTAGAATGTGTTTTGGGGTGTCATTTGAAGTATGCATATGCCATGTGAGAGAAATAACCTGTTACAATGACAATTTTGTTGAAAAAAAAAAAATCTTCATTTGCCCAAAGAATTGTGGGAAAAAATGACAACTTCATAAAACTCACCATGCCACTTTCTAGATACCTTGGAATGTCTACTTTCCAAAAAGGGGTCATTTGGGGGTTGTTTGTACTTTGCTGGCTTGTAAAGCCTCGTACACACGGGACGACGATCTTACGTACGATCGTCGCAAATCGTATGTTGGATAATGTAACTTACATACTGACTGCACTACACGATCGTACGACCACAGAAAGAACGTTCAGGTGCATGTAATTCGCATCCGGCCGTTCCTGACTTCGGAGCATGCGTGTTTTGCACAATACAACTTGTTGTACCAACTTCTCTGTACACACGATCGTATGAGCGCTTGTTGGTACGACCAAGTTTTGTAGTTTTCTCATACAACTCCCTTGTACGACCGTTGTATGTTCGATTCGTTCTAATCGCCCATACGAACGATCGATATCGCATACAGCGGTCGTTAGTACGACCTGTTGTATACGATCGTCGTCCCGTGTGTACGAGGCTTTAGGGTCTCAAGAAATGAGATAGGCCGTCAGTACATCAGGTGTGATCAATTTTCAGTGATTTGCACCATGTTGTAGACTCTCTAACTTTCACAAAGACCAAATAATATACACTAATTTGTGTAATTTGTACCAAAGATATGTAACATTATAAATTGTGGCCAAAATTTATGAAGATAAATTACCAATTTGCAAAATTTTATAACAAAAATGAAGAAAAATTTGTTTTTTTTTCAAAATTTTCGGTCTTTTTTTAATTATAAAAATACCACCAAAAGAAAGCTCTATTTGTGTGAAAAAAAGGATGCAAATTTCATTTGGGTACAGTGTTGCATGATTGAGTAATTGTCATTCAGTGTGAGTGCACTGAAAGCTGAAAATTGGTCTGGGAAGGAGGGGACCTTAAGTGCCCAGTAAGCAAGTGGTTAAAGACCCTTAGGGTTCTTGCCATAATGTGCAATAATGTGTATTTGAACATTATAGCACACTTTGTCCCTCTGTCACCACCGCTGACATCCTGACTAGGCAGGGATGATGTAACTCCTGCGAATGTGCGCAGCATGCCAAAATTGTATGCTGGGCTGCACATGTGTAGCCCAGTGTACAACTGGAACAAAAAAGCTAATGTGAATGGAAGGAGCTTTTATGGCAGAAGAGACATACAGGGTATTTTCTTGCTTAAAAATCTACCAATAAAATATCATTTTTTTCTTAGGGCCCATTCACACCTGAGCGTTTTGTAGCTTAAATATGCCTGAAGCCTGAAGATACAAAACGCTGGAGAGGAAAAAATCAATGATTCTTTATGGAGATGGTTCACATCTCCACTCAAAAATGCCTGAAGCCAAACGCCCTAAGCTCAAACTACTCCCGAAGGTATTTTTATTGCACAAACTGGACGTTTCTGGCCAATTTGTATTGCCATTCTATCAATGTAAAAGCGTCAGTCTTGCTTACAAAAACACGCAACAAAAAGCTTCAAAGACGTCCAAAAACGTGTCGCTCAGGTGTGAATGCAGCCTTAGAAGTGAATTCAGTCCTGCTTAAACTGCTCTTTAAGTTAAAACTAATTTTATGTAGAATACAGGTAACCCGTCAGTAAAATTTTGCACTGTAGGTGCAAATCAGAACACCTGAAAAAAAAAAAAAAAACATCAAGCTGAATGAGCTCATAAGAACTCAACTCAGACAGTCTCCCCATAGCACCTATCTGATATATGGGCTGGTCCTTACACAGATATTGCTTTGCAAATGATCAGGCAGTTTTGTTTGGAATGTACCCTTTGTGACCTAGACATCCACAGCACTAATATTGAATGAAATGACATGAGATGTTGGAAATATACAACTGATCTTTAAGTGCCTTGCTTGATCAAAGGAAACTACTAGTCTACAAATATCCTCTTTAGAATTAAAATTAAACCTATTTACCAAGCTTTTATCAGCCCACTCATCTCCAGCTCCCCTCTTTAATGACCTGATTCAAAAAGAACATTGCTTCCTGTGATTCTTCATCTATACCATCCAATTAATATGTCTCCTCATTCAGCATAGTTTCAGGAAATGCTAGTCTTTATATTCAGTCTATTAATATTGTTTCAGATGGCTCTACACCTAGAGTAAGAAGGATGTGCTTGATTATTGACCTTTTCATTATGGATATGGATGAACATTTTCATAACGGATAGCAGTAAAAACCTGATAGGGGTTTAAACCCTCACCACTATCCAAAGCTAGCAAAATAAACAGTTTTTAGCCTAACACACACTTTAACGTAGAACTTCACAGGGGAAGTGCCATCTTATGCCCCCCCCCCCTACATTTGGCACATACATTTTTCTTTTGGGGGTGGGGGGGGGGGTTGGGTCAGGTATCTAGATTTGAAAGGCACCCACTCCCACTTCCACTTGGATCGCCTATGCAAATGGAGTGGAAGTTCAGCCCCCTCTCTTTGCCCACAGCATTCTGGGACCTTTGGCGTGCCCCATTCATAAAGTGCAGCATGGCTTGTGCATGCACAATGGGAAGCCAGCTGTGATGCCGCAAGGAGTCACAGCCAACTTCTCACAAGAAACATGCCAGAGCAGTGGACTTACGTGAAGACTGGCAAAAAAGCAGCCTGGCTGAGGACAGTGCTGGATTACTAGACAGTGAAGTGTCCTTTTATTAACCACTTCAGCCCCGGAAAGATTTACCCCCTTCCTGACCAGAGCACTTTTTGCGATTCGGCACTGCATCGCTTTAACTGACAATTGCACGGTCGTGTGACATTGTACACAAACAAAATTAACGTCCTTTTTTCCCCACAAATAGAACTTTCTTTTGGTGGTATTTGATCACCTCTGCGTTTTTTACTTTTTGAACTATAAACAAAAAAAGAGTGACAATTTTGAAAAAAAAAAATTTTTTTTACTTTTTGCTATAATATCCAAAAAAAGTAAAAAACTAATTTCTACCTCAGTTTAGGCCAATATATATTCTTCTACATATTTTTGGTACAAAATATCGCAATAGGCGTATATTGATTGGGTTGCGCAAAAGTTATCACGTCTACAAACTGCGGGAATAGATTTATGGCATTTTTATTTTATTTTTTTTACTAGTAATGGCGGCGATCTGCAATTTTTATCGGGACTGCGATATTGTGGCAGACAGATCGGACACTTTTGACATTTTTTTGGGACCAATGACATTTATACAGCGATCAGGGCTAAAAATAGCCACTGATTACTGTATAAATGTCACTGGCAGAGAAGGGGTTAAACTGTAGGGGGCGTTCAAGGGGTTAAGTGCATTCCCTCACTGTGTTCTAACTGCGTGGGGGCTGGGCTGGCTGGGGCATGACAGATCTAATTGTTCCCGATTACTGGGAACAGTAGATCTGTCATATGTCCCCTGACAGTACAGAGATCTGAGGTGCTTACACTGGCAGATCTCCGTTCTGACTCTGTAACAGGCGATTGCGGGTCGCCGGTGGACATTGAGTCCGTCCGGCCCTGCAGGCACGCTCCCGCATGCAGCTGCGGCTGCGCGAGCCGCCATACAGCTACGGCGATTCGCGCAGCAGTGCCATGCGCAGTAGGCGTCACTACCGGGTTCCCTTATCGGCAATGGCGGCAGCAGCACCTGACAGCAGATGGAAACATCGGCTGGGGTGCCAACATCGCTGGATTCCAGGGCAGGTTAGTGTCCAAATATTAAAAGTCAGCAGCTACAGTATGTGTAGTTGCTGACTTTTAATTTTTGGAGGGGGGGGCAGAACTCTGCTTTAAGGTTAGGCTAGGCTAAAAAGGTACTATAAAATTTAAGCTGGCCATGCACTAATGAACCAGCTGAAATTCGATTAGTGGGTGGCACTGTCGGCCCCCGCTCTGTCTAACATTCCTCAAGTGAAAAATTTAAGGAGCTGGGCAGAAATTTGTCTACTGTATAGCATTTGCATATAGCCAAATGCAGGCGCTGTTCACGTATTCTCACAGCCTGCAATGCTAATTGTCAGAATACAATAGCCATAGCAGGAGATTCTTCTATTTGCACTGTTTAGCATGGATGGAGGAATCTGTTACATAGGTGGTGTCAGGAGGGGTGGCTGTCTCGGGTCCAGTGGTCCAGTGGTCTCATTTTAGGTGGGGTGCGTTTCTGCTGCTGTAGCTATATGCTACAAGAGTAGGGATAGTGAATTCGCTACAGGAGTAGTGTCAGTTTAGCTTGAAGTGGCAAGCCAAATCTGGGGAGAAGGAAGGAGCCAGGACGAGATGTGGGCTGAGCTCTACCCTCCTGTCAGTGCAGTGCTTCTGGATACAGGAGCTAACACCAGATCTGTGTCAGATTGGAACTGTGCAGGCTTTTCTTACCAGCCCCCTATCTCTTCTCTAGACTGCTCCTGTCCTGGCAGATACCCTACAAAGTTCTGATTTGACAATCCATGGCATTGCTAGCGATGATCATTCAGGGCATATGCTCCACTTCTCCTACAGAATGCTCCAGGTCCCTATTGTTGCAATGTGCTGTGGTCTGATGAGACCAAGATAAACTTATTTGGTTCAGATGGTGTCAAGCGTTTGTGGCGGCAACCAGGTGAGGAGTACAAAGACAAGTGGGTCTTGACTACAGTCAAGCATGGTGGTGGGAGTGTCATGGTCTGGGGCTGCATGAGTGCTGCTGGCACTGGGGAGCTACAGTTCATTGAGGGAATCATGTATGCCAACATGTACTGTGACATACTGAAGCAGAGCATGATCTCCTCCCTTCAAGGACTGGGCCACAGGCAGTGGCATCACTAGGGGGTGGCTTCTGAGGCTATAGCCCCGAATCTGGGGCCCATAGCTTTGAGTCTCTTACCCAGGGCTGGCGCTAGCAATAGGCAGCGTAGACATCTCCAGAGGGCCCAGGAGGGACTTTTTTGTTTTCTTTTTTGGGTGGACTTACCCAACAACCAACGTTGGCGCCGCATTAAATTCCCGGCTTCCAGTCCCCGCTGCCGCCGGTGGAATGATACCGGCTTTCTCACTGCCTGCCTCCAGCTCGAGCTGAGGGATTCAGCGACTGAAGAACAGTGGCAGGCTCAGGGTAGGCTGGCAGCGATCAGTGCAGCAGGCAGAGAAGCTGCAAGTCTATGTCCATCCGCCTCTTCATCTCTAACACACAGATGCAGCAGTCAGCCAGCAGGAGGGATACTGCAGAGAAGTCCCAGAAAAGGTAGAGCACATGCACACCTTGCCCCCATGCCCTGGCTGTTACCTATGATGCAGGGAAATGTGATCATCATCATTATCATCATGATAGGCACACAGCTTTGAGCCACAGCACCTGTAATGTGTGATGATCATGATGATAATGATGATTATTGAAGGACAGTGAAATACATCCTAAAGCCTGGTGCACACAGATAGTGTTTTGTTTTTTGTTCAACCCAGTGGGCTGAATGAAAAAAAAAACTGAGGAGCTCACTGTACTATGGGATGTTAGTACAGCGATCTCCCCACTGAGCTATCCCCCCACCAGAACATACTGATCAGTGCTCGCAAGCATTGAATGCCAGTCGGCTGCTGGTTTTCCGCATTAGGCTGACTTCTGTTGAACAGGTTGCTGTACACACTGGCTGAATATCGGACGGTTTCTGTTTAAACGGCCGATACTCAGCCCATGTGTACCAGTCTTTAGGCCCCTATCACACAGAGTGGGCTCCACTTTTCTCAACTGGGGATCTGTCCACTGATCCCCTGCTGAACAGAGCAGGAGGATGACAGGTCTGTGTCCACTCAGTTTGTGCAGAGCAGACACAGACCAAGCCTACTCTGTTCTATAGGCAGTCAGGTGTAAATGGACTTCTCTGTCTGTTTACATCCAACTGCCATCTGATCCGCCTAAATGAAAGGGATAAATATCTCTTGAAGACTAAGCTGCATTTTCTTTTGGGTGGGCATAGGTGGGGTCAGGGGCAGTTGGGGGCCCCCTCAGGTAGGCTGTACAGGGCCCCATGATTTCTAACAGCGGCCTTGCTTCCTGGTCTTCTGGCTGGGTTCAGAGGTGCAGGAGCGGGCCTGGCAGCAGAGCCATGAAAAGATATATATTACAGTATTTTGTGACAAATAGTATCTCACAAAAGTGAGTACACCCCTCACCTTTTTTGTAAAAAATTGATTATGTCTTTTCATGTGACAACACTGAAGAAATGACACTTTACTACAATGTAAAGTAGTGAGTGTACAGCTTTTATAACATAATGTAAATTTGCTGTCCCCTCAAAATAACTCAACACACAGCCATTAATGTCGAAACTGGTGGCAACAAAAGTTAGTACACACATGTGAAAATGTCCAAATTGGGCCCAAAGTGTCAACATTTTGGGTGGCCCAATTATTTTCCAGCACTGCCTTTAACCCTCTTGGGCATGGAGTTCACCAGAGTTCGAGGATTCCATTTGAGGATGCCCCACAGATGCTCAATAGGGTTAGGTCTGGAGACATGCTTGGCCAGTCCATCACCTTTACCCTCAGCTTCTTTAGCAAGGCAGTGGTTGTCTTGGAGGTGTGTTTGGGATTGTTATGTTAGAATACAGCCCTATGGCCCCGTCTCCGAAGGGAGGGGATCATGCTCTGCTTCAGTATGTCACAGTACATGTTGGCATTCATGGTTCCCTCAATGAACTGTAGCTCTCCAGTGCCAGCAGCGCCCCTGCAGCCCCAGACCATGACACGCCCACCACCATGCTTGACTGTAGGCAAGACACACTTTTTTTTGTAATAAAACACATAAAACACTGCGCTAAATAAATACATACACAAAAAAAAAAATATATATATATATATATATAAATATATATAAATTTGTGTGAAACCAAAATCAGCAGCTGCTATGAATATATGTGAATAGAAACCAAAATCCCTTATAACACCAAGGATGATAGCAGCGCTATTTGTTCTCCCATATAAAATACAGAAGTGCAAAATAAACAGTTCACATATAAAGTGCTATTGCTCCATATAGTCCAATTTTGTGAAAAAGATAGAACATCTAGTGAATCCACTCTGATGATTCCTCCACCTGTGTCACCGCGTGCAAACGAACACACTGAGGCTCACCAGAACAGTAAAGATACCGTATTTTTCGCCGTATAAGACGCTCCGGAATATAAGACGCACCCAATTTTAAAGGAGGAAAATCTAGAAAAAAAAAATTCTGAACCAAATACTGTAGTAAAATATTTTCATCACGTAATGTCCACCATTGCCCCCACTCATCACTGTAATGTCCACCATTGCCCCCTACTCATCATCACCATCACTGTTCCAGTGCAACATTGCCCCCCACACTAATAATAATAGCCAGTAGTTTAACATTGCCCCCACACTAGTAATAATAGCCAGTAACATTGCCCCCACACTAGTAATAATAGCCAGTAACATTGCTCCCACATTAGTAATAATAGCCAGTAACATTGCCCCCACATTAGTAATAATAGCCAGTAACATTACTCCCACACTAGTAATAATAGCCAGTAACATTGCCCCCACATTAGTAATAATAGCCAGTAACATTACTCCCACATTAGTAATAATAGCCAGTAACATTGCCCCCAACATAGTAATAATACTCACTGTTGCAG
>BLSH010314810.1:916827-928743 GCA_018402905.1 Glandirana rugosa | reverse complement strand
TGCACACCCTCACTACAGAGACCCGAGACCGGTGAGTGTAGCGGCCTCGGCACATGGGCCTTCTTTGTAGTCCCTGTAGTACGGCCGAGGGAGTCGCGACTAGCACAGCCCGACGCCCCCGGATCAAGATTCCATTCATAAAGTATTACACGATCATACGTAGCGTATGATCATGTAATACGATAACAGAACATCCCCAAAAAAAAAGCACCTAAATGATGGCGAAATAGTCCAACCAAACCGTTCTTCCTGGAGAGCATTTAGGTACGACTAATGATGATTACTATTACATAAGTAGTCGTTTTAGAACCTATATCAGGGAAAACCGAACCCGAACGATTTTTGAAATGTCCGGGTCCGGGTCCGTGCCACGGACACCCGAAAGTTCGGTACGGACCCGAACGTTACAGTCCGGGTTCGCTCAACACTAGCCGAAACATATAACTGGAAACTACAGACCAGTCAGTTTAATATTGATATTATGTAAACTATTGAAGGGGATAAAAAGGGACTATATCCAAGATTTTGCTGATGAATACATTATCATTAGTAGTAATCAGCATGGATTTACGAGAGGTCCTTCTTGCCAAACCAACCTGATAAAGCGGTAGTAAATCCACGAAAAAAAAACCCCTACAAGACAATAGCATAATGTACTAGTATGCGATGCATACTAGCACATTATGAAATACTTACCTTAGAACTAGGCCCCCGCAGCCCGACACGATCAGCGCTGAGGGAGCCGGCATGATGTCCCTGATGTTTCTTCCGGGTACACGGCTCCGGCGATGTGAGTGGCCAGAGCCCAGAGACATCACTCCCACACGTGTGCGTGCACGGGAGCTCTTCACTCTGGCAGCAAGCTCTGATTTTCCAGCAGCATCCGCTGGATCATCACAGCGCATGCGCTGCTGACATCAGCGGCTGCATGCAGGGCGGTTTAGGAGATATTCATTTTACCCACAGGTAAGCCTTATTATAGGCTTACCTGTAGGTAAAAATAACAATTGGGGGTATACAACCACTTTAACATGCTATGAGGAAGTGAGCTGCCATCTAGATAAGGGAAGGCCTGTGGATGTGGTGTACCTGGATTTTGCAAAAGCATTGGATACTGTTCCCCATAAACGCTAAATGTACAAACTGAGGTCTGTAGGCATAGACGATAAGGTTTGTACATGGATAGAAAACTGGTTGCAGGAGCGCATCCAAAGGGTGGTGATAAATAACACATACTCAGAATGGTCTGGAGTGGTAAGTGGGGTGCCAATTCTGTTTAATTTATTCATAAATGATATAGAGGATGGGATAAATAGCTCAATCTTAGTGTTTGCTGACAATATAAAGCTAAGCAGGGAAATAACTTCACAGCAGGATATAGAAACTTTACAAGACGACCTCAATCAAATAAAGTGGTTGGCAACTACATGGCAAATGGGGTTTAACGCTACCCCTTCAAGGGTCTTCTGTCCCACGCCAGTGATGACTCACCCTCACCTGGATCCAAGTAACACCAGTACACCTTTTAAACTTTTAGCTGGGCTTTATTAGAACTAGCAATAAGCCCTAAAGGGATAAACTGATTAACAGGATACCAATATTAACTGCAATGATATAATACAACCGCTCAGCAAATTAAACAGGTTTGGTGTTCATTCACTTTAACCACCAGTGAGAGGCCTTGCATGAAATGCACTGAGTGAGTGGTGAACGAGACTGTCAGTTGCACAATTCAAAAATAATGTTCAACAATTACCAAAAGTGGTATTACTAACTGTAAGAGCCTATCTAGATCTTGTAGGTTCTAGCTAACCACTGGCCAGTGGGAATTCTATTCACACACACGCACAGAGTCTGCCTGTGTTGGGGCCCTTAAAGTCCTGTGAGTACTTGTAATCCACAGGATGAAAAGGGGTATCTTTGCAAAGTGTCACAGGGTAACAAAGGTTAACAGATGTGGTGTTCCACTTTCAGATAGAGCTGCATTAGCAGTAAATAGGATCTAGCAAGATTAGGCAAGATCCACTCACACAAGGATGGCAGAAGATCTCTCGCCATTAGATGCACTTGATATATCTTCCTTCCAGCAATTGGTACATTGATCGCTGACTGGATGGCGATGGAAGCAACACAGGCCACAGCATTTTCTAAACAGGAGGATGATGATGATGACTGCTGCAGCACTGAAATCCATCTCTTGATGTCACTGCACAGTTAGCACATCTTCAGAGGCCAGGCAAAAAGGCAGTATAACACACTGCAAACTCCAATCTCAAGTCTGCACCTCCCTTTAGGAGAGTCATGGACAGGATCACAGGCCCTGGCAATCCACAGGAGAAAAGCAAGATGGCCACTTCCCCCTGTGTGGCTGCCACCATCCCAATCTGTTGTCCTCTCCCTCTCTCTTCCTCCTGGTGTCCCCTCCCCCAGCTCTCATAGGCTGCTATCCAATCATGTCCTTCCTTGCCTTTGTTTTTAGGGGTGGGCTTCCTTCTTAGCTACAGCAGTAATCAATACAGTCTCTCATCCAAGTCTCTGAATTATCAGTTTAGCCAGGAAATGCAATGCAATGTTTCAGAGAGCAATACTCTGCATATATCACAGAGGCAACACTAAGCCGGTGCTACATCCACCCCCTTCCAAAAAATCTTTGGTCCCCCAAAGAGAGAAATGAGTGCAGTTAATAATAACTTAACATTTGTACAGTAACCATACACATGGACCAACAGCTTAGGCCTGTGATCTTAGGCTGATTTTATGACATTTCCTAACAAACACATTAAGTAATGGAAAATGTCACCAACGTGTTTTGGGAGATGGGTTGGGGACATAAGTCACTGGTACCATCATAGAATGTGCCTGAGAATCGGGAATTCTGCAAGCAGTGGGGATAGCTTCTTCTGAGCTTGTTCCAGGGTGTCATATGTTAATCTGAGTGGGGGCTCACTGTTCTCTTAACTCTCGGTTCTTTGGGCTCAAGATGAGTCTCTTCACAGGATTCTCCATCGGGTTTAAGGTGGCTTTCCTCAAATAGTTCTCCTTCGAGTTCAGAAGTACTCCCATCCGGAAACCCTTCATCAGGCTCGTGGACTAATTGGTAGGCTTGCTCTACTAGTTCTGAATTGTCTTGCACCTGAGATACAAATTCAGGTGCATCACGCCTGAGCACGCCTGTTAAGAACCATGAGCGCAGAGAGAGAGCACACAGAGGCCGATCACACAAAAACCTGACACACAGGCATTTATTGGGGATCTTTGGGGTACAAACAACAGGAAAACTAGCTCACACTACACACAGAAGACACAGCAAGGGAAAGGGATCTTCAGGATGCAATCTGGGACACAAAAGGAGGACTAGTCCATAGGGCTAGCAATCCAGGGGCCCAGGCCGGACGAAGCTTGGCCCGACAGGGGTGAGCACAGCAGGGGTTAAAAGTCCTTGGCACAGGCAGAGGGTGGCGCAGCAGGGGTTAAAGTCCTTGGCACAGACAGAGGGTGGCACAGCAGGGGTTAAAGTCCTTGGCACAGGCAGAGGTGAGCACGGCAGGGGTTAAAGTCCTTGGCACAGGCAGAGGGTGACACAACTGGGTTAACCACTTGCCGACCGCCGACCACAGTCTGACGGCGACAGAGTGGCTTGTTATCGCTGCGATAACTAGTGCTGTGAGCGTGCGCCGCCGGAGGCACGCTCGCACGCTCACAGTGTCCGGGGGGGCCAGGGAGCGGTTGCGGCGGACTCGATCGCCACCGGCTACCCGCGATGCCCCCCCCACAGTTAAAGAACACAGATCTCCGTTCTGTTAGAGGGGGAAGGGTGATGATCACAGGCTTCCTGTATATGGAAACCGTGATCATCCCCTTTCCCCAGCCAGGGCAGCCCATACACAGTTAGAACATGCCCAGGGAACATAGTTAACCCTTAGAGCGCCCCCTGCAGGTTAACCCCTTCACTGCCAATGGCATTTACACATTAATCAGTGCATTTCAATAGCACTGATCGCTGTATAAATGCCAATGGTCCCAAAAAAGTGTCAAAATGGTCCGACATGTCCGCTGCAATATTGCAGTACTGATAAAAACCGCAGATCGCCACCATTACTAGTAAAAAATTTTAAAAAAAAATAAAAACCCCAGAAATGAATTCTCATCGTCCGTAAACGCGGCAACTTTTGTGCAAACCAATCAATAAACGCCGAATGCGATTTTTTTTTACCAAAAATATGAGGTAGAATATAAGTCAGCCAAAACCGATGGAAAAAAATGTTTTTTTATATTTTTTTTTTTTTGGATTTGTATTTCAGCAAAAAGTAAGAAATTTGGGTTTTTTTGCAAAATTGCCGCTCTTCTTTTGTGTATAGTAGCGATCAGAAATGACGCAGAGGTGATTAAATACCGCCAAAAGAAAGCTCTATTTGTGGGAAAAAAAGGACGCAAATTCTGTTTGGTTACAACGTCGCACGACCGCGCAATTGTCAGTTAAAGCGACTCAGTGCCGAATCGCAAAAAGTGCTCTGGTCCTAAAGTGTGAAATCCTTCCGGGGCTGAAGTGGTTAAAGTCCTTGGCACAGGCAGAGCTGAGAAAGGCAGGGGTTAAAGTCAGTGCACAGGCAGCTATATGGCACATAAAGGGGAAATGACCTTCAGGGAAGTAGCAAGGGGTAACAGTCCATGGAGTGAGGATATAGCACATCAAAAGGGAAACCATTCACAGGGCCACAATACGACCCAGCCGTGGGAATGCTTCTCAGAATGGTAGCCACAGGGGTGGAAGGGACAGAAAGGTTCAAAGACTCACGCTGTGGAAGTCCAACTGTCCTGAGGAGTGAATGGAAGTGGTCTTGGCATCAGGGGATCCATGCGGGACACAGGAGATTAAGTCTTTGGTACCCAGAGCAGGGTTGACACAGCAGGGCAGTATGTCATCCACATAGGCAGGACACAGGAGATTAAGTCCTTGACACATAGAGCAGGGTTGGCACAACAGGGCGGTAAGCCCTCATCGCCGGCAGGGAATAGGGGGTTAAGTCCTTGGCACATCCAGGATACAGGCTAGTACACTGGGCAGCAATGGGGTACCGCAGGAACATACTCCAGACTCATAGGTCAACAATCCAGGCACAGTGAGTAGCAGGCCACAAGATGGTACAAGAGACTCCAGAATCACAGTACAGGCACAATGACGGATGCGCAGCAATAGGCACAGCAAAGGTTCAGGGACTCACCAGTCAACAGCAGTTCACGCATCATTTCTAGTCTCCTAAGGAGACTTGTAGCCATGATCTACTCTGTCCAACATTAAAGTAAAAACCTGACCAGTCTGCCCCCTTCATTGTTAACTGTGGTATTTTGAATCCAGTGTCACACCTTCTGGTGCCGATGCATCTGCCTTTATCCTCAGCAGGTTACAATAATTTATGCTATCTATAATATATAGACTTACCTTTTGAAGGAAATTTTTTTTTTTTATACTCACCCTAAGACGCTTGTTGCTAGGTGGTCTCTGTAATCTGCCCCATTAGGTCCTAGGCTCTTCTCCTCACTTCCTGCTTCCCCTGGCCTCCTGGGAGATGTGACTCATAATTTCCCAGAAGTCAGTGGGCTTCCCTGTACTGTAAAATCGTGTTATTTCCAGACAGGAAATGACACGATTTAAGGCGGACCGAGATCGAGGAGTGCATGATGGTTACCCACCATGCACTTCTTTCAGGAAGAGATGCCAGGAGACTGATGGGCTTCAGATGCCCTCACCTAAAATGGAAAAGTCCAGCAGTGAGAGAAACTAAATTGTGAGTAAAAAATACATGTAATTACGGTTTGCAAGTAATGAAACAAAAGGTTACATCTATTTAGTATTAAAAGAGTGGATGCCAAAAAAAATTTCTGGGTGGAACTCCGCTTTAATGAGGGAACCACAAGTCCGACCCCCTGTGGAGACACTGCAGCTCACAAACCAAATTATGCAGATATGTTGACTGTGTTACATATTGCATCTGAATTAGAGATTTTCCAGTTTTATAAAACAAAATAAATATTGAAAAAAATCAATATTTCTGACCTTCGTCACAACCCCCCAGGGCTGATTAGCAGTTGATGTGGAGGGAGTGGCATTCATGGGCTCAGATGGCCACAACCATCCTACCTCCAGATCATCATCACTGTCATCTTCTAGTGTTAAGACCTGGTAACTGTAACTTGCCTTGAAGAAGATGGTTTGGGTAATGAAGTCTCAGTTCTCACAGGTACTCTGACAGCTTCACTCAGAGGCAGTAGATGGTTTCGATGCGTGGTCTTCAGGGGCCCTGTCTTCCCATTAGGCCAGATTTGGTATACAGAAAGACCAGGCAGTTGCTTACAGAGGACATATTGTTGAGAACTTGACCGCTAACTTATGCTTTTCCAGAGAGACCCAGATTCCTTAGCAACACCTTGTCCCCCGGCTGTAAATCATGAATCCTAACTTTCAAATCATAATTCTTCTGGTTCCGCTAACCTCTAACATCAGAAGCTTCTTGTGCCTTTGCATAGGCTGTCTTTAGATTATTTCTGTGCCTATACACATAGCCCCTGTAGGATGTAGCTGACAGACGAGCTTCTCTTCCAAACATCAGTCTATATGGTGAGTAACCCGTTGTGTCCTTTTCAGTACTATTATAGGCATGAACCACAGCAGAAATGTGCCTGCTTCAATGCTGTTGTCACGTACCTGGTGGTTGAGTCTGACTTATGCGGGGGCAACCTCTCTTACGGCCCTGGTTCAAGAACCCCTGATAGTGCAGACAGGGAGCTCTGGAGCACAGGGGAGCACAAGGGCTGAACAAGTCTCTGATCGTTGGTGTAGGTCTGCTGGAGCTCGTGCAGGCAGAAGGATAGTGATGCAGGCCGGGTCGGTAACTGGCTGGTGGTGAAATACAGAGGGATCAGGCAAACAGTCGGGTACAAGCTGGGTTGGCAACGTGCAGGTGGCAGAGGTACAAGGGGGTCAAGCAGAAGAATAGTCGTAGACAGGCCGAGGTCAGGGCAGGCAGATAGCAGCAAAGTCCAAAAGGAAGCCGGGGTCACAGGAACAGGAAGTCTCCCAAGAACAAACGCTGGGGGTCACAGGTGCAGGAATGCTGCAGGGTGCTGTCTGCTTAAATGGCCGTTTTGGCTCCATTGCCGCGCACGGGCATGCCAGCGGCCAAGGATGGTTCCTTACAGCTGTTTTCTGTCAGATGGAAGGGTTCCAAGCATGCCAAGGAGGGTACAATTAAATCTCTCTGGCTGAGGATCCCCTTGAGGGTGGTAAGGTGTCGTTCTCGATTTCTTGATGCTCAGACGATCCAACAGATGTTTAATGAACCTGCTTTCAAGGTCTCTACCTTGGTCAGAGTGAATTCTCTGAGGTAAACCATAATGGACGAAGAATTTCTCCACTAACACTTTGGCGACGGTAGCAGCTTGTTGATCTCTTGTTGGATAAGCCTGGGCATAACGGGTGAAATGATCAGTCACTACCAACACATTCCCTTGACCACTCATGTTGGGTTCCAGGCACAAAAAATTGATGCACACCAGATCCATGGGACTTTGACTCTGTAGATGACCCATTGGGGCAGCTCTGGAAGGCAAAGTCTTTCTCTGGATGCAGCGGAGGCAGGAGTGACAGTAGCTTTCGATTTCAGTTTGCATACACGGCCTGTAGAAACGATTCCTAACTAACTTAAATGCTCTATCAGGTCCCAAGTATCCATTTTCATTGTGTAATGCATTCAGCACTGTCCCCCTATGCTTCTGCGGGAGGAACAGCTGCCAACTCTCCTCTGTATCATCCAAGGGGCCCCTTTGGTAGACCACCCCATCTGAGAGCCGCAGTAGATTCCAGTCCTTGTGAACAAATTGAGCCTCCTTTGGGGGGTCTGCTGTGAGTAGAAGTTCTGGGCGACCGCCCTCCAAGGCTTTCAAAGTCAGAGAACAAAGAGGATCTTCTGTTTGATCCTTTCTCAAGTATTTCTTGGAAAGGGTAGGCAGTCCCTCATCCCTCACTTGGGTCAAGTCACAGTAGAGCTTTGGGACCCCAACAGTGGTGACTCCAATGGCTTTGGCCCCTGTCACTCCTCTGGCTCAGTACTCAATCCCTTGACCTAAAGCCTGTATGACTTCTGAAACTAGAAGGTGCTGCCAACCATCGTCCCATGGAATCCAGCTTGGCCGTGGTAAGGACATAGGTGAGCGGGTTATTATCCGTCTGATTTCGAATTCTGCACCATACAGGTATTCTTTCAACTTGTCCACGACAGCCTATTCCAACTCCAAAAATTCCAACTTGTGGGTAGAGTAATTTCTTTCAGATAGAGTAAGGCTTTGACTCACATAAGCAACAGGTCTAAGACGTCCATCATGTTCTTGATACAACACACCACCTAGGCCTTCTCTGCTGGCATCAACATGGAGCTCATAGGGCTTGCGGGTGTCAGCATAGGCTGAAACTGGGGCATTGGTCAAGCTCTGTTTCAATTGAAGGAAAGCCTCCTCACATTGATCAGACCACTCACCCTCTATAGACTCCCGAGACTTTCTCACTCCACTAGTTCACCGGACTACTTCCGCGACCTTTTGCTCTCCTTCATCATCTCCAACCCGCAAAAGTTCAATGAGCGGTCTGGCTATTTTGGAAAATCCTTCCACAAACCTCCTGTAGTAGGAGCAGAACCCAAGAAAATATCTCAGCTCTTGCACATTTCTGGGCCTGGGCCAAGTGGTAATTGCTTCCAACTTCTTGGGGTCAGTGGCCACTCCCTCCGGTGAGACAACATCCCCAAGGTAGATGACTGGTAGAACTGGCACTTCTCAAGAGACAGCTTCAACCCCTCTTCACAGAGTCGCTTAAGCACCTACTCTAGCTGCTCCTCATGTTCTTCCAAAGTCCGTCCAAAGACAATTATGTCATCTAGGTACACTAACACTTCAGTTAAGTTCATGTCACCAACAGTCTGTTCCATCAAGGGTTGGAATGTAGCAGGGTCTCCAGACAGACCCTGTGGCATCCATTCAAACTCAAAGAATCCCATGGGGCAGATAAAAGCGTTTTTCTCTCGGTTATCGGGATGCATGGGGATCTGATGGTACCCACTTCTCAGGTCCAACACGCTGAACCATTTGGCTCCTGAAAGGCATTGCAGGTCATTTTCAATTCATGGAGTGGTGTACTGGTCTGGGATGGTTCTTTTGTTGAGTGTGCAATAATTGATACACATCCTTAATGACCTATTTTTCTTCCTCACCACCACAATGGAAGAAGCACAGGGACTTCGGGAATCCCGAATAATTCCCGTCCTCTTCAACTCCGCAATGTGTTCTCTAAGGTCATCTAAATCTGCTAATGGAATCCGTTGAGACCTCTCTCGGAATGGCCTATCTTCTTGTAGCCGAATATGATACTGTGCACTCTTTGCTCATCCCACGTCAAACTCGTTTTTCAAGAAAATTTTCCTCTGCTTTAAGAGTTGTGTTTTTGCCCGTTCTTTCCATTCAGATGTCTTAGGGGAGCCTTTTGGATAGAAATACTCCTCTGATAATTGTTCCTGGGCTTCCCTTCCTACACCATGTTGTGTGATGGGTGTGGCTGGATTTACCTGCCCTATCATCATTCGGGCCCGAAGCTTCACTGGAGAATCAGTAACATTATAAACACTGACAGGAGCCTTTCCATGGGTTCTCTGTAAGGACTTCATAGAAATGACTTCCGGAATCAGTTCCAAACCCGAATTTGTCTTCTGTGGGTCACCTTCAAGGATAACATAAGGACCAGGTTGGCCCCAATTCAGTTTGACTGAAGCCCGCAGACATGCTACGTTACCTGGCTGCAAAACCTTTTTCGTCTTGTCCAACTTCCACAATTTTCCTACTCCCTCTGTTGGGGCCTTTTGATCTTGGACCAATTGCTGGTACACGGAGCGCAACATTGGATGTACACTTTTGGCTGCAGTCTCACCCTCTGAGACCTGAGGGGTGAGTAACCGTTGAACCAAGTCAGTGTTCGTCCCCACAATTATGGAACTCCGATTAGCCCCTGGAGCGCATACAATGGCCAATGTGTCGGAAGTCTCTGGCTACCCAACAACAGATGGGCCAAATTTAATCTTAACTGGAAGATATCTGTCATAGGGGAGCTTCTTAGTTCCTATACCCCAGATCTCTAGACTTTCTAACTTCTGCAAGGGCAGGTGTATTAGGTTTTTATTATAGAAATCACGGTAAATTAGAGTCACTTGGGCACCAGAATCTAGAAGGGCTTTTGTGTATACACCTTCCACCTGAACTGGCACTATAGGAGAAGCACCCACCAGCCTGTCAGGGAGCTGGCTTAGCTGTTTTGATGCAGCTTGCTCGGCTGTTTGGGCTTGAATCCCTCTTTTGGCCTGTGACCGCTTCCGTTGTCGTCTAGACCGATGGTTTTGAGTGTGGTGTGCACCGATCTGCTGTGATCTGGGACCCGACTCTGAGAGTAGCTTGGGCAGCCTAACTGAGGCTTCAGATGAGGCTTGGTACAAAGGTTTAGGCCTTACCCACCTTTCGTTTAAGACCTGGGAACTGAAGTGAGCTGACGTAGGTTAGCACCCGGCTGGCTCCCTCACCAGTGCCCTCTGAAGTTTCCCGCCGGCTTATGATGTTCTCTTCGTGGCTTTGGTGGGCTGGGACAGTCACGTTGATAGTGACCAATACCCCCACAATTATAGCAGACCGCTGAACTAGAAGGTTTTCCAGCAGGAACATTTGGTTTTGCCTCTGCCCTGGTTGGTTTCAATGTCTTTTCCCCCTCTGGTATGGCAAGCCTGGCAGACAGTGATGTCATCATCTCCATCATCTGTGACATCTGAGTTTTCAAAGCCATTACTTTGGACTGGAATTCCACTATGCCCATGGTCCCTACTTCTATGGTGAAAGCTGCATGTGAAGCACTAGCAGTTTTTTTAGCCTTAATTAAAGCCTCCTCCTCTAGGATAGCTTTGCCTAATTTGGAATAAGTCAATGGCTTGTTCTGGTCTCTAGTCCAAAATTTCAACATTATGGGATCCAGTGGGAGTGCTCCTTTAAGAATTTGATCCAACAAAGCTTTGCTTGCCTGGCTCGGCTCCATGCCTCCTTTTAGAATGTCCTTAACCACTTCCCAACCACCCTATAGACAAAAGACGTCCACAGGGCGGTTGCATTATTCTGAGAGGACGTCTATGGACGTCCTCCCAGAATCGCGCTTCCCGCGCGCACCTGGGAACATCCGTGACCGCCGGGTCCAGGGGACCTGACCAATCACGGATCGCGGTGAATGGCCGATGTGAGGACGGCGCGATCACATGTCAACAAGCCGGCGGAAGCGCTGGCTTTTCTCTCTCCTCTCCGCACCGATCGGTGCATTGCGAGAGGAGAGAGGGGGGAGAGAGGAGGTGCAGCAGTGCTGTGGGCTTTGTGTAATGCCCACAGCACTGCTAAGTGACAGTTAGCAACCGCAACCCCCACCATCCATCAATCACCCACCCAGCCATCCTCACCCCATCCATCCACCCATCCATGCTCAGCCACCCATCCATCCTCACACAGCCATGCTCACCCAGCCATCCATCCATGCTCATCCATCCATCCATGCTCACCCATCCATTCATACTCACCTAGCCATCCATCCATGCTCACCCACCTAGCCATCCATCCATGCTCACCCACCCAGCCGTACTCACCTAGCCATCCATCCATGCTCACCCACCCAGCCGTACTCACCTAGCCATCCATCCATGCTCACCCACCCAGCCGTACTCACCTAGCCATCCATCCATGCTCACCCACCCATGCCGACCTACCCACTCGTACCTACCTACGATCCACTCATGCCGACCCACCCACTCGTACCTACCTACCGATCCACTCATGCCGACCCACCCACTCGTA
>BLSH010314810.1:887453-903313 GCA_018402905.1 Glandirana rugosa | reverse complement strand
TTTAGTATCACACAGTGCTGTGATACTACACATAGTACCATCCTTGGGGCACCCGTGATTTTAGAACCGATATCTGGTGATACATGGGTGTACCTCTCCATTATTAATCTCAAATCGCTTGGAGACCTTCAAGCCCAAGACGACCAGGCAGGCTTGAAGCCCCGTTTCAGGCCCAGGCCTGCCTTGGGCTTGCTAGCGTGCCTGTTGCTTGGTGTAACTTTAGTTACCCCTGGGTTTGAAAATCCGTGTTTTTCAGGACCTTTCGGGATCTCCCGACGTTTTCCTTCATTTTACCCCCATTCCCATCCCGTTCACGGGATGTTTTTTTAGAACAGTTATATGGCTTCTACCGTTAATTAATACTTTTCAGACACAGTTTGAAGATGAGCCACATTCACCTCCATTTTTGCTTTTTTTATGTTTTTATTTTTTTTTTTAATATTTAAAGTTATTTCCCTGTCCCCATTTTTTTGTAGGGCACTTGCCCTACCCTTACCCCCATTTTACTTCCTTTTGCAGCCCTCTAGGGCTTTCCAGGACTTTTTGTGCCTAAAAGTTTGGGTCCCCATTGATTTCAATGTGGTTCGTTGTCCGTGCGATCGTTCGGGTTCCGTCCGGACCCGGACTTTGCCCCGAAGTTCGGACGGACCAGCAGAACCCGAACTTCCAGAGGTTCGCTAAACTCTAATTATTACCTCTCCATGTGGGTACATAGTGGTCTATAGCCAAGATTTTAGTGCCCACGGGGTTCCTACCATGATACACATCATAGTGTCGTGACACACTATGATTTGGAAAACCCTTACGAATGTTGGTCAGTTTCAAATCCTTAAGAGAACGCAAAGATATTGTGGTTAGGCCCGCCGATAAGGGGGGTGGAATTGTTGTTTTGGATCGAGTGGCCTACCAAAATGAGATGGAGAGGTTGCTCTCGGATGGGGATACATATCAACTTTTGATGGGTAACCCTACGGTTAAGTTTAAACGTGAGTTGACAAAATTAGTTGATTGTGGAGCTAAGGAGGGCATAATTTCAAAAAAGGAAAAGGCATTTTTGATACCGGTGGCCCCCAGAATACCGGTATTGTATTATTTGCCAAAAGTCCACAAAAGTATGACCGACCCCCCTGGAAGGCCTATTGTGAGTGGTATAGATTCCATCACCTTCAGGGTGGGTCGGTACATTGACACCTATCTACAGCCTTTGGTGACTGGTACGCCCTCCTTTCTTAAGGATAGTACACAGGTTATCAATTTTTTGCAGGGTGTGGAGTGGAGGGAGGGCATGATTTTGGCGACAGCCGACGTGCCCTCCCTCTACACCATTATCTCCCACAGGCACGGTATGGAGGCGGTAGAGAATTACCTAAAATTGGATGTCTCCTTGCCTCCAAAGCAGGGAGCTTTTATTTTATCCCTCCTTGAGTATGCCATGAATCATAACTACTTCTGGTACGGTGGTAATTACTACCTACAGACCAGAGGAGTTGCCATGGGGGCAAAATATGCCCCTAGCATGGCAAATTTGTTCATGGCTAAGTTGGAGGAGGACGTTGTCTATGCGGACTATAGAACCAAACTTTGTTTCTGGCTCAGGTACATAGACGACGTCCTCCTCCTATGGGAGGGTGACCTACCATCATTGGATTCTTTTATTTCCACCCTCAATAGCAATGATAGAGGTATTAAGCTGCAGTACGAAGCCAGTACCTCTAAGATTCACTTTTTGGACCTCAACATTGAAGTACAAGATGGGAGACTGGTAACCTCTACATTTTTTAAATAGACCGATCGTAACGGTTTCATTCATATAGGCAGTTGTCACCACCCTAAGTGGTTGGACGGTATCCCGAAAAGTCAGTTCATTCGCCCCCGTAGGAACTGTTCGAATGTCAATGTTTTCCAGAAGGAGGCTGAATGTCTCAAAAACAGGTTCCAGGAAAAGGGTTATGCCCCTGAATTGATAGATAAGGCCTATGAGGAGGTTCTCAATATGGACAGAAATGTCCTTTTCGCCCCTAGACAGAGGGATATAGATCTCAAGTTCAATTGTCCTATGATTACAACATATAGTAATCAATACCAACAAGTGACTAGAATTTTACGTAAACATTGGGGGTTGCTGGGTAATGATCGTATTCTGGCACCCTTATTGGGTGATAAACCCACTTTTTAAGGGAGCTCCCCTTTTAAGGTTAACTGTGGCACCAAATATTGTCGAACCCCCCCAAAAAAAATCTACGTTCTTTCAGAATATGAAGGGTTTTTACCCGTGTAAAAAATGTAATGTCTGTAAGGTTAATTCTGTGAGGTCCAAGTGTACTACATTTTTTTTCTCCACATGATGCTAAATCTTATCCGATTAAATCTTTTATATCCTGAGGTACCAAGAACGTGGTCTATTTGCTAATTTGCCCATGTGGGTTGTACTATGTTGGGCGTACTATACGCACCCTCCAAGTAAGAGTCAATGAACACCTGACCAACATTCGTAAGGGTTTTCCAAATCATAGTGTGTACACTATGATGTGTATCATGGTAGGAACCCCGTGGGCACTAAAATCTTGGCTATAGACCACTATGTACCCACATGGAGAGCTAATAATGTTAGAAGAGAAATTTCTAGGATGGAGACCTTTTGGATATACTCTCTGCGTTCTTATGCCCCTCATGGTCTCAACATTGAGTGGGATGTTAATGCTTTTATAAATAATGCTTAGCCTGTTGAAATTTTACTTTTATATTCCTTCTTTTTTTCTTTGTTTAATAGCTTTTATACAAGTAATTTTTAAAAAAAATAGTTGTTCTGGTTTCTGGTCACTAGATGGCGCGTGTCCTCCGCTTCCCGGTCCTATTGTATAAATCAAACATATTTGTCGTTTTCCTTTTGTTTTGGCTTGGTTGCCAGTGTTAGGTCCTCAGGGAATGTGTATATTTACACATTTCCTGCTTTTAAGAAAACGGGCCATGTTCACAAAACTTTTTTTCTTTTTGAAGTGGTAGTTCCTGTAGAGCTGGATGGTTGACTAGCATTACCGGAACGCCTCTTCTATTGTCTCTGAATGAGCGTTTCCGGAGGCGCTGGTTAGGTGACTGGCACCGATGGAACGCATTCAATTTCCACCCATTCCCGGTCATATAGGGGCAGCGTCGCCTGGTGGCCACACCCCTGATGACGTCATTGATGGCGAAACTCTTTGGGTGGATGCTAGGCGACGCTCGCTACACGTGACCGGGAAACTGAGTTGCGGGCGCCATCTTGGATTCTGGACGCCGGACAACTGGTGTCACTAATGCTGTTTTTAAACTCTCTAAATGTGAGTAATTTTCTGTATATTTTATACAAATAAATTTTACCAATACCATCTGCACTATTGGATCTCTATATCTATTGCATGAACCATTTATCATCGTTGGAGACCTACTGATGACATCTGACATCAATTTTTCTATCAATTAGATGAACAAAGCCAGTCATGTCTGGGTCCAGCCTTTACAACAAGCGTAGCCACCAAAGACAGGAAGTGTCACAACTCTAATGGGGTCTGGTGACAGGTGCATACCACTGGAGTGCGAATCGCATCAAGGGAGTGTAGCGCACCACAAGGTTGTGGACCTATGGCTGACTGCTGCTAAGTAGTACCGGTTGATATGGGGAGAGGGCCCCCTAGAGCAAGGACACTGAAACTCAGGGAGCTAGTGCATCGGTTTCCCCAGGGCGCGGAATCTAAGAGTCAGTGGGTGTTCACCAGAGCCTCTAGTGGTGAGGATGGATTTGGCTGCAACTGGATCCAGGTCGTGGCCCCCAGGGTCCCCTAGCTCACTCTCGGGCTGGCCCCAGGTGGTAGAGGGGGAGCAGCAGCACAGGAATAGTAAGAATAGTTAGAAGAATAGCGAAGGGTCAGGACAACCAGAAGACAGGAGAAACCAAAGACAAGCCAAAGATCAAGGTATGAGGCAGAAAGGGATAGTCAGACAAGTCAAGGATCAGAACACCGACAAGACTCAGAGCAACTGAAGGAGACAATCACACACAAGCCAAACACGGACAAACTTTGATCAACAATGAGACCTTGGACTGCCAGGTATTATATCCTGTTACCAACTAAGGCCTGGGGTGGAGACCAGCTGAGGAGGGCCTACTAAAGCACACAGGTGAAGGAGGCCCAGCCTTTAACTGGACACATGCAGAAAAGGTAGGAAACACATAAGACATGAACGTTTGCTGAGGTTTCAAGACAGAATGTATACTATGACAGGAAGTGTTTTATTTTCAGGATTATCAGGAGAAAAAAAGTGAAAAAAGATTCAAAAAGAAAAGAAATGCATCTATTATGTCTAAGGGCAGGCAAGCTGCAATATATTACATTTTTTAAAACTTTACTGTGCTTTAAATTGCAGTTTATTTTAATGATATAGTCCGTTTAGTTGCAAAGTAAATTATTTAAATTTTTTTTAGATTTTTGCAATTTTAAAATTGGTCGTTATGAAGTAGAATTCCACTCCAGACTAAATTGTCCTTCTAGTGCTAAACTTTATATATAGTTTCCATGCCTGAGTATCAGTGTCCAGATGTGCCTTGGCTACCCTGGTCAGTAGTAACATGACACATAGTTTTATAAGCAATGTGTGATTCTCAATTTAATAAAAACACATTTTTATTGTTTATTTCCTCTGGTTTCTACAGCAACTACCTTACACCACAGGAAAGAGATGCCGGTATGTGAGTGTTTATAGAGTGACGAGAATCATGATACCTTCCCTCACAGGACATAACAGGTTTTGTTGCCTCATAATTAAATATGTACTAAATAGATCCTAATAAAACATAAAAAGGTGTTGAAAGTCTCATGCAATACTTTCCTGTGGTATATACTCTTATTCCTTGACAACGCACATTTCTCTAATGTCCCCAAAGAGGCAGTAGAAAAATTGGCCATCAACTCACAGATGATGTAGGTTAATTTTTACCTAATTTGGCTGACATGTCTATATGGTCTATAGTTTATTATGAACATACATTCCGGCACAGGTAGCGCAGAAAATAAGCTTGCCAATCGCCATCACTGTTGTCCTACACATGACCATTAGGGATGGGCCGAACGACCCCCTGTTCAGTTCGCACCAGAACTTTCGAACTTCAGGAAAGTTCGGAACTGTATAATGAAGTCTATGGGAACAGAACGTGAAAAATCAAAAGTGCCCATTTTGAAGGCTTATATGCAAGTAATTGGGCATACAATTGTTATGGGGGTACGGGTACTGCCCTGGGTGAATCATGGAAAAAAAAGTTTGTAAAAAAGGTCATTTTTAAATGAGCAGTGAAATATTGATGTTTAAAGCGAAAGCATAAAAAGGAAAAAATCCTTTCAATATAGTGCCTGGGGGGTCCCCTTAGTCTACCTGTAATGTGGCATATCTGTACCGTGTATAGAATCTGCTGCAGCAATAATTGCATTTATAAAGCTAAAAAAATTACATTTTCCCTGCAAGCTTCCTTTATTTTGTAAGCAACGGCTTGGGGAGACAGTCTGTATGAAGAGGCCACAATGTAGTGCACTGGAAACAACATTAGAGATTTTTTTTATAAATTCTGGTGTCTCTTCCACAGACTTTGGATATAATTAACGGGTGCGGAAAAATGGGTCTTTGGGTGTCGGTGCCACCTTCACACCGTAACCCTATAGAGGTACTTTTGATGAGAACAAGATTTGGCCTTGCTGTCAAAAATTGCAATGATATGCACCTGTCAAAGAGGTGCGTAAAAATTGGTCTTTGGGTGTCGGTGACGTCTTCACATCGTAACCCTATAGAGGTACTCTTGATGAAAGCAAGAATTGGCCTTGCTGTGAAAAATTGCAATGATATGCACCCGTCAAACAGGTGCGGAAAAAATGGTCTTTGG
Organism: Glandirana rugosa; assembly: GCA_018402905.1. Lineage (NCBI taxonomy): Eukaryota > Metazoa > Chordata > Amphibia > Anura > Ranidae > Glandirana > Glandirana rugosa. Next base: position 897,408 of record BLSH010314810.1, on the reverse strand, counting down.
GTGTCGGTGGCACCTTCATACCGTAACCCTATAAGAGGTACTCTTGATAAAAAAAAGAATTGGCCTTGCTGTCAAAAAATGATATGCACCTGTCAAACAGGTGCGAAAAAATTGGTCTTTGGGTGTTAATTGTGCCCATGAAACCTACACCAAAAACATTCTTCCAGATGAAATCAACACCCACAATGCTAGGCAGCCTAGAAGTCCTGCAGAGATTCTCCATCCCAAAACCACTTAATTGGCAACATCGGCATCAGGGGCTTCATAGCTGCTGGTAATCCAGGACTGATTCATTTTGATAAAAGTCAGATGGTCCATGGAGTCTGAGGACAGACGCATTCTATGATCAGTAACAAAACCTCCAGTAGCACGGAACACCGATTCGGAAAGCATGCTGGATGCAGGGCAGCCCAGCAGCTCAATAACATACTGAGCAAGTTCTAGCCAGTGGTCTATTCTCATGACCCAGTAAGCCAGTAGATCGTCGACTGGAAAGCTCTCCATCTCTGTTTTTGCCCCTAGAAAATCGTCCACCATGTGATGCAGACGCTGCCAATGGGATGTCGAAGCTGACAGCCCTGGGCAGCAAGGAATAAAAATTGGAGAAATGCATCACTTAGGCGGCCGCCTACTCCACTGCTCCCCTCTTGACCAACAGAAGCCTCAAAACTATGTTTTCCATGACACTGTAACCTACCAGAATCAGGAAAAGCATTCAATAAACTCCTCTTTAAGGTTTCCTCAAGAGATTTCATCTTCTGCCCTCTCTGTGGGAACGAGATGAGTTCTGAGACTTTACCCTTATAATGGTGGTCAAGGAGGGTTGCCAACCAATAGTGATCCTTCTCTTTTATGCCATGTATTCTTGGGTCCTTTCGCAGGCTTTGAAGCATGAGGGAGCCCATGCACCGCAAATTTGCAGAGTTATGAGAAGCAGAATCCTCGGGGTCACTGAGGATTACAGTATCAGGAACTGCCTCCTCCCAGCCACGTACTACTCCCAAGGGTTCTGGGGATGGAAAACCATCGCTTACTGTTTGACGTATGTCTTCCTCTGCTTCATTGCCTCCGAAACTGTCAGAATTCACGGAAGGGGGCAGAAGTTGGAGAGCCAGCAGCTTTGACAAGCTTGCATTTAGATGCTGGGCATGGGGGTGGCAAGGAATGTATTTTTTTTCCGCTGCAGCAGATGGGGCAGAGAAATTTGCTGGCTATAGTGTACGGCTGGTGGTGTGCTGCTGGCAGATGTGCTGCATGGACCTGGGACACCCTGCGCTATACCATCATCCCTGTCAGTGGAGGCTGCTGAGAGGTCATGAGGTATAGCATGGGCAGACTGAGGTGAGTAAGGAGGGGGAGGGACAGATCTGTGCCCCTTTTGTGTGGCTTTTAGGTGCTCTTGCCAATGAGCAGAGTGGTGGGAGATTAAATTCCTTATGTGGTACCCAACTGGCTGGTGTTTTTGCCACGTTTGATGTGCTTGAGACAAAGTTTGCAAATAGCAACAGTGCCACATGTACTAAAAAAGGCCCAGACAGCTGGGCTGTGGGAAGTGGGCTGTGAGACAGCTCCACAATGTGATGGAATAGGGTGGCTTCTCTCTGATCTTCCATGATGGCTGCCTTGTTGGGGTTGTGCCTCACCCTCACTTTCCTCCTCTGCTCTATCTGGCATCCAAGTCGTGTCAGTGACCTCATCATCATCATCTCCATCCTCATTACCACTGGAGACAACTTGGCTATACGCTGCGGCTGGGAGAACATGAATGCCAATTTGTGTACCAGTATTCTCCTTCCTCTCTGTAGGCTAATGTTCCTGTCTTCATCAACCTCAAAACCAACATCTGAATCGAGTAATGGCTGTGCATCCTCAAGTAGCAAGTGGCTGATGCTGTATTCAAATAACTCCCCTGACTCCTCCATGCCTGATGCTGAGGCTATGGCAGAAATAGCTGTGGTCAAGGAGGCAGGTTTAGCCACTCTGGCAGCTGCAGGGGACAGCATGCTAGTCTATGCTTGGGTGACGGAGGATGAGGAGGATGAAGGTGGTTTAGTAAGCCAGTCCACCACCTCCTCTGCATGCTGTGGCTGGAAGGCACAGGCAATATCACTAAACAGAGGAAATTATGCCTGAGGACTGACCACGTCCACCTTTGCCTGTGAACACATATGCTGCTGGACCCCCTACAATGCCATGGGAATGTATGCCTCTCCTTGTCCTCCCAGACATGATGGGGGGTGCTTATTAACCAAATGTAATAAAGATGTGAAAATGAGTACGTGGATGCACTTTAATCAATGGAAAGTGATGTTTGGTGCACTTTAATTTGAGTACTCACTGCACAGAGAAGCTCCACAGATGCGCTACAATATACTGCAATATTCTGCTTGAAATGTGCAGTAAAGCACAAAACTATATGGCATTAAATTTGCAGTAATGCACAGAACTATATGGCGTTAAACTAGCAGTAACGCAGTTAAATGTATGGCGTTAAACTTGCTGTAATGCACAGAACTATATGGTGTTAAAAAAAATGGTTAATTTTGTGGTGGATGTGGCGCTGCTCTGTGAAATTGGTGTGGTATATCCTCTTTAAGCCCAAAAAAAGTGTTTCTGCCCTATTTTATGCACTGGTGTCTCTCCTTAAATAATAACACATATATAAAATGAATAATGGTGTGTAGGTGATTATTCCACTTCAATTGTGTGCCCGGTGAGTCCACTCCCTGCTCCCCAGTGGTTAGAAAACTCACCAGATGACAATCCTCACCAGGGGGTGCTAGCATAGTGGTCTCAGATGTTCCTATGTAAACCTCGTCATCCAGGCTTCCCTCATAATCTCGTACATGAAAAAGAGAGTAACCGCTTCCTTGTGTAATATATTAAAACTTTTTAATGTGTTTAAACAAGTAGATCCACTCACATTTGTGAAGATGTAACAGGCTTGTATCACTAAAATAGTTCCCCAGCCTCCTGGGTCAGTCCGCTGTGTTGTCTGCGTTCCAATGTAGATTCACTGCTGACACCGGAAGTGACGCATAGCGTATGGCGATGCGCTGCGCGTTTCGTCATTGGACGTCTACTGGAGCGTCCAGTAGACGTCCAACGACGAAACGCGTAGCCCCTCATCATACTAGCGGGAGGTGGGCCCCTCATACTAGTAGACGACGGGTGGCAGGCCCCCCAGTGGCAGAGCTCCAGGGCCCAGTCACAGGTGCAACTGCTACAACCCTGATTGTTCTGCCACTGCTTTATAGTAGACCTTAAATTTGAACTATTATATTTTTTAATGTGGCCATATAGATAGCCACCTCTAGCATTTGTAAAAAATCCAAAGCCATTATAGTTCAAAGCACTTGCTATATGTTTTCTTTGGCTGCAACCAGCTGTTTGCTTCAGTAAATCTTGCAAACATACTTCATGCAACCCTTTCAAGTCTAGTACCTTTCATCTTAACTATTACTCTTGAGTCCTAAACATGCGTTGTCTTGTCTTGTTAGATTTTTGTGATAAAATAAACACACTCTCAGCGAATCGTGTGGTGCTCCTTTTCCCCTGTATAGATTTTCTATAAAGTACCCTCTAGGCAGTGGTCCCCAAACTGTGGCCCTTGAGCTGGATGCTTCTGGGGCAGTATTTTTCCCATTGACCCAACAGATGGGGCACAAATTCCCCCACTGACCCCAATAACAAGGCATACGTTTCTCCCTCAGACACCATTGATGGGGCACTGACTTGGAAGCTATGGGTATCGACGGCTTCATCAGGTGAAGCCGGCAATACCCATAGCTGCTAAGTCAGTGTAGCAAGAGCAGAACACAAGCTTGTGGAACCACAGGTGCCAGCCGACCTACAGCAACAAAGGCATGCATTCTGATACTGCAGCACAGCAACATCCTGAGATGACCTGACACTTCTGAGTAGAGAGTACGATCAGCTGACGTGATGCTGACACATCCCGTTGCAGTGACGGCGGCTGAGACGCGATTGAAACTTCTCTTTACTGCTGTTCAATGTGTACATTTTACGTCTGATTGAATACCCGAGGGGGGAGGGGCTTGTGTTTTTACAATAAACGGATTGTTGAACGTTATCACACTATGCGGCACTCTCCTTTGTTTACCATGTATACATGATTTTGATTGACGTTCCGGGGTCGGAGGTCCTATTAAGTGACACACTGCTCTGTTGCCTGTGCATGAGAATGCTAGGCCTCTCCATTTGGTGAGTTTTTGTCCATGTGGGGAGAGGTCGGCACCCTTATTTGATCACGTGGTGTGGTGGAACGAGGAACCGTCTGTCAGTTTGCCTTCCATTCAGTTACCTTTGGATCTTCGCTGTTATGGACTGTTATAGGATTCTATAGCACTCTGCGTTGCCACCTAATCCCTTTAAACCCGAACACATATGAACTACACAGCTTCGGAAGCTAACTTAATGCAGATAAGGCACCAAGTGAGTTTAATTACCACCTTAACCAGCCACAAAACTTGTGTAATTAATATGTGTTCGGTTTTAAAGGGATGAGGTGGCAACCCTACCATGCACACATAGGCTGGGAGTTTTTCAGCTGTAAAAATACTATAACGTCAAAAAAAGCCCCAAAACACAGATAAATGCTCAAAAACGCGGCTCACCGGCGTTTTTTAATGTTTTTGATCAAATTGACAAAGAAAACGCTGAAAAACGTTATTGCAAAAACATTGAAAAACTCACTACAAAGCTACTGACGTTTTTATAACGTTTTTAAAACGTCCTGTGTGCATGAAGCCTAAGGCGTCATGTACACTGCTGCTGGTAAACAGACATTTAGGAGCAGTTCGGCTGCCCCTGAGCTCTTCTCTGTGTTATCTTATCAGTACACGTACACAGGGTCGTTTATAGTAGTTTCTAGGCAGTTGAGTTTAGAAGCATTTTTTGGAGAGCAAAAAATTGTGTTCAGGGTGGATGTTCAGAGGCATTTGAAACGCCAAATGCCTGTAACAGCGAGCTACCGTGTTTAGCAGCATTTTGTTTACAGGCGTTTTTCATTTAAAAAATTAAAAAAATGTTTCTAGGTGCAAACGCAGCTAAATGCTGCATGTAAACGCAGCAAAACAGATGTTTTTAGACGTCGGTTACTATCTGTCAAGTTGAATCGTTCAGGGATGTCCCGTGTACATGAAGCCAAACAAATATCATGCAAGGAAAGTATTACAAGAAATACCACTGTAACATATGGTAAAAATAGGACAAATATAAGGTGCTTGTAAGGTCAAGCCAACCTCCCCATGTGTTTAGGGTGAGGAATTAGTCAAGCGGTATCTAAAGCCTCGTACACACGATCGTATGTTGCATAATGTAACTTGCATACTGACTGCACTTCACGATCGTACGAGCACAGAAGAACGTTCAGGTGCATGTAATTAGCATCCGGCCGTTCCTGACTTCTGAGCATGTGTGTTTTGCACAATACAACTTGTTGTACCAACTGCTCTGTACACATGATACAACGGTCCTATGAGCGCTTGTTGGTACGACCAAGTTTTCTAGTCTGTTCATACAACTCCCTTTTACGACCATCGTATGTTCGACTGTTCTAATCGCACATACGAACGATCAATATCGCATACAGCAGTCGTTAGTACGACCTGTTGTATACGATCGTCATCCCGTGTGTAAGAGGCTTTAGGAGGTTAGAGAAACTCAGTGATACAGCACATGGGATTTAGGGTATTGGAAAAGTCGGGACAAATGTAAGCAAAGAGAAATTAGATGGCTAAGCCCAGGTTCACACTGAGTGCGGCAATGAAATGGTGCAAGTTCTGCTGAACTTGATTTCAGGGCTCTAGTCCTGAGGGAACAGAGTTCCTGCATTTTTTCCACAGCAGGAGCTCAGTTCCCGTTAGCAGCCGCGTCCCGCAGGCCTGGCAGTGGATTCATTAAGCTAATCCCCCACTGTGCACCTCTTTAGAAAAAAAACATTTCCGGGTCCTCTGTGTTCAGCTGGCGTCGGGGAACAGAAAACGGACTATTTCTTCTTTTCGGCTTTAGGCGGATTAATCTGCCGCAGAGCTCCTGGCCATCTAGAGCCGAAAAAGAAGAATTAGCCCGCTTACTGTACCCCGGCGCCAGCTGAACCCAGGGGACCTTGAAACTTTTTTTTTCTAAAGAGCTGCACAGCAGGGGTGGGGGATCTTGGATGAGTTCCCACACTTTTTTCCCAGGACTTGACCCCTGCATGATTTCATTCCCGCATGTCAGTCCCGATTTCAGTCGCGAGTTTCTGCACAGATGCCTATACAAATCGCACCTGTAAATCGCAAAAAGTAGTACAAGAACTACTTTTTGAAATCAGTGCAGTGCCACAAGTGCAGCGTCGCACCGACTAGGACGGTGCCATTTGTGGCTATTGCCGCCGATGTCAGATCGCATGCCAAATCGTGTCAGTGTGAACCAGGGCTAAAGGTTAATTGAAGGAAGAAATATAAATTAGGGTGGTGCAAAAGTGAAAATAAAAAAAGGAAGTAGAGAAAAATAGAAAATAGGGCTCAGATGGTGAGTTTTCAATAAGCTAAATTTCTTTTATGACCACTATATGAAAAATGAGGTTAATCATAAGTAAGACCCCTTTCACACTAAGGCGTTTTTGAGGCGTTTTTGCTCTAAAATAAGCACACCAAAAACGCTCCCCATGCATCTCAATGGATGCTTTCACACCGAGGTGTTGCGCTTGCTAGGCGTTGCTAAAAGTCCTGCAAGCAGCATCTTTTCAGCTTGTTTTGTGTGCTCAAAATAGCGCTTCAAAAACGCCCATGTCCTTTGAAAATAATGGTTAAGCGCTTGAAAAACGCTTGAAAAGCGCTTGAAAAGTGCATGAAATGTGTACTGAGGCTGTGGAAAGGTCACATGATTGAAACACAAACGCTTGAAAAGCCCTCGAAAAGCGCTTAAAAAACGCCATTAGAGGGGTGCTATTTATAGCGCTAGCTCTTCAAAAGCGCAGCAAAAACACACACTAAAATCATGGCATTTTACAGGCTTTTTTCCAACGCCTTGGTGTGAAAGGAGCCTAATTCCATTCTGCTAACATTGTTTGAAATGCTTACATTCGCTAAATTACTTTGCTAACCCCACACTGTCCCTATCAACCCCTGTTAACTTCAACATTTTATCTTCTCCATCTGATTTCTTTTTTTTCTATCCTCCACCCCCATCTAGACCCTACATAGATTATAGGGACCACCTGCTATCTTCGGGATCCCATGCCAAGTAGTTGCTTTGCTGCATAGTAATCATAGAGTCAGCAAATACTAGGCATTCTCTGGTGGAGAGGTGGGCAGTGACACCTAACTCCAGCCAAAGTGGTGACGCATTACATGACTAGGGTAGATCAGAGCTCACCACCAAAACTTAACCATGCCCCCACCCCCCAGTATTCCCCAAACTCCACCTTCCCCGATTTAGAAAAAAAAACGTAACACTTAAGTGGGGTAAAATGGCCGAAATCGGCCTTTTATTCAACATAACCTTTATTTAACCACTTGCTGACCGGCGTCTGATGGCGACAAGGTGGCTCGTTATTGCAAATCGCCGTCATATGACGGTGGCTGCGATAACTAGTACTGTCCGGGGTGGGCCAGGGAGCGGGTAGGGCGGACTCGATCACCACCGGCTACCCACAATGGCCCCCCCGCAGTGCGAGAATGGAGGTCCGTGTATGTAAACACGGATCACTGTTTTCATAGAGGGGGGAAGGGCTGTGATCACAGGTTTCCTATATATGGAAGCTGTGATCACTCCCTTCCCCCTGCCAGCCCAGCCCACATACAGTTAGAACACGCCTAGGGAACACATTTAACCCTTAGAGCGCCCCCTCCAGGTTAACCCCTTCACTGCCAATGGCATTTACACAGTAGTCAGTGCATTTTTATAGCACTGATAGCTGTAAAAATGACAATGGTCCCAAAAAAGTGTCAAAATGGTCTGACATATCCGCCCCAATTTCGCAGTACCGCTAAAAATCGCAGATCGCCGTCATCACTAGTGAAAAATAAAAAAAAATAAAAACCCCAGAAATTAACTCTCATCATCCTTAAACACGGCAACTTTTGTGCAAATCAATCAATAAATGCCGATTGCGATTTTTTTTTAACCAAAAATATGAGGAAGAATATAAATCGGCCAAAACCGATGAAAAAAATATTTTTTTATATATTTTTTTTGGAATTTGAATTTTAGCAAAAAGTAAGAAATATAGATTTTTTTGCAAAATTGTCGCTCTTTTTTTATTTATAGCGGTGATCAGAAATGATGCAGAGGGGATCAAATACCACGAAAAGAAATCTCTATTTGTGGGGGGAAAAGGACGCAAATTTTGTTTGGGTTCAACGTTGCACGACCACGCAATTGTCAGTTAAAGCGACGCAGTGCCGAATCGCAAAAAGTGCTCTGGTCCTAAAGTGTGAAATCCTTCCGGAGCTGAAGTGGTTAAATAACAAACATAATCATTTTCTTAATCCAGATACAATGACTTGAGATCCTTGAAAGTACCATATATTTATAACGTTTTTGTGTCTGAGGCACCAAATAGCTGAGTCGCGACCCCAGCCGCAAAACACTGGCCAACCCTAACCCAGCTGACCTCAGCCACTCAGGGTTCTTAACACTACCCGGTCACTATGCAGTGAACCGTATCAACTCGAGGACACCATACCTCCCCACTGTTTACCCAATGACCAGACTTTAGACTGCCGTCAAGGACCCCAAACCGCCACAGTGACACAAGTGTAAAGCCCTACACTTGTGCACCCCTCCACATCCGAAAAGCCTGCTGTAAGCCATCCTTCAACCACAAAAACCACAGGTCAGTACCCACAGCATTAAGGTGGACGTCACCATAGAAACATAGAAAAGTGACGACAGAAAAAGACTGAGTAGTCCATCGAGTCTGCCCCTTATTTATGTAATTTTTTTTTTCAGTTTTTTTTTTTTCACATTAACCTTGTTGTCTGACTATAGATGTATGTTTATCCCAAGCATGTTTTAAGCCATTTACTGTTGACTGTCTCACAACCTCTGTGGTAGTTTATTCCAATGATCAACCACCCTTTCAGTGAAATAATACTTTCTAAGATTAGTTTTGAACTTCCCTCCAATTAGTTTGAGGTCATGTCCCCGTGTTCTTGATTTTGGTTTCATATTGAAAAGACTGCCCTCCTGAACCTCATTTACACCCTTGATGTATTTAAAGGATTCAATCATGTCTCCCCTCTCCCTTCTTTCCTCCAGACTGTACATATTAAGTTCCTGAAGTCGCTCTTGATATGTTTTATCCCCCAGACCTTTCACCATTTTTGTTACCCGTCTCTGAACTTGTTCTATCTTATCAATATCTTTTTGTGAGGCCTCCAGAACTGGACACAGTATTTCAAGTGAGGTCTCACTAAAGATCTATATAGAGGAATCAGAACCTCCTTCCTCCTGCTGGTGATCCTTCTACTGATACATCCCAGAATTCTATTAGCTTTTCCCACTGCCTGGTCACACTGTTTGCTCATTTTGCAATCATCTGAAATAAGCACCCCCAAATCGTTTTCTTCTGTAGTGCTGGCTAACACTGTACCCCCAATGCTGTACTCGCTAAGGGGATTCTTATTCCCTAGATGCATTATTTTACATTTAGAAATATTGAACTGCAGTCTCCACTGCTTTGACCAATCTTCCAGCAATGCCAAACCATGTTCCATGTTCCATAGACACCCCCAGGGATATCAATCTTATTAACCTGTCCAGATCCGCGCTATAGACAAAAGACGTCTACAGCGCGGATCTGAAAATCCGGGTGGACGTCCATGGACGTCCGCCCCTTCACACGCCCCCTGCGCGCTCTGGGCGGCGCCCCCTGCGCGCTCTGGGCGACTCGATGTCCGCTCCTGACCCGCGATCGCCTTACAGAGAGATGTGTATAAGAGAC
>BLSH010314810.1:873935-887262 GCA_018402905.1 Glandirana rugosa | reverse complement strand
TGGTCTCAAAACCTGGTCCCACCAGGACACCTGTATCGTATAGAACTAAAGTCGTTCCGTAAACTATGTCAAGGTGTATTACTAGCTTATGTTTTCAACATGCTCGATCCTGAATTGGGAACCCACCAAGTCACCTATACGTCAACCGATTTCCTATCTAGGGTCCCACACCAACATTTACCCCAAGTGAGTCTCGTCTCTGGTCAGTGATCACCCCATGGTGTTCCGAGACATGACCCAGGACAAGATAAATTGGAAATACATTCACTATATTTATTTCCAAACAACCCGTTCTATACAGAGAAACGACTACTATGTTTCCACAAATTGGACAACGCCACACGACCGCGCAATTGTCATTCAAAATGCGACAGCGCTGAAACCTGAAAATTGGTCTGGGCAGGAGGGGGGTTTAAGTGCCCAGTAAGGAAGTGGTTAAACACCTTTGTATCATCAGCAAAGAGACATATCTTGCCCAACAAACCTTTATTTATATCACTTACATAAAGGTTAAATAGAACAGGACCCAGTACAGAGCCTTGTGGTACCCCACTAGTGACTGGTCTCTGCTCTGAGTGAACCCCATTTACAACCACACCCTGGGATCTATCCTTTAGCCAACTGCATATCCACTGAACCACCCAAGGGTTAAGTCCTAGCTCGTACAACTTTTGTATTCGATCATTATGTGGAACTGTATCAAATGCCTTGCTGAAATCAAGATATGCTATGTCCACAGGACCACCCTGGTCCAAAACTCTGGTAATATAGTCAAAAAGTTCAATCAGATTTGTCTGACACGATCTGCACTCAGTAAAGCCATGCTGCTTTGGGTCCAGTAAGCTGTGTATTTCTAGGTGATCAATGATCCTTCTTTTTAGAAGTGATTCCATTACCTTGACTACAGTTGATGTTAAACTCACTGGCCTGTAATTGCCAGTTCTACCTTGCTGTTAGAAGAGATTATTTAAAAGATTTTTTAAAGGTCCGACAACTATATTGCAAAGTTCTCTTAGAACTCTGGGATGAATAGCATCAGGGCCCAGTGCTTTATTAGGCTTTAACCGAGCCAGTTCCTCAGCTACCTCTGTCTCCAGAAATCCTAGAAATGAACCATCATTACTAGAACCAATATTATTCCCTAACTTCATTAGTGCAGTCTATTTCTGAGAAGACTGAACAGAAGTAATTGTTTAAATGGTTTGCTACATCCTGGTCTCCCTCAACATATGTGTTGTGCCCAGTTTTCATTTTAGTGATCCCATTCTATTTTGTTCTTCTATCACTAATGTACCTAAAAAGGGTTTTATCTCCTTCCTTAATAGACTTAGCAATTTCCGGAGCAGCTTTTGCAGCACCGATAATGTGTTTGGCCTCTTTTTGTCTATTTTTATACTCCTTTCTGTCAGCTACACCTCCTGTTTCCTTGAATCTTCTATATGCCATTTTTTCCTTTACTATCCTACCTACCTCTTTGGTGAACCATATTGGTTTTTTCTTCCGTTTATTCTTACTAGCTTGCCTGACACATAATCTAGTTGCCTCCACGATGGTAGAATTTAATAGTGCCCATTGATTCCTTACTTCTGTCATTTTACTCCAACCTTTCAGTTAATTTTTTAGAAATTTCCCCATTTCAGCAAAATTTGTCCTTTTAAAATCTAAAACTTTTGTTTTTGTATATGATTTTTCAGTTCTTGTTTTAATATCAAACCAAAGACATTGGTGATCACTAGAAACCAAATTCTCCCCACCTCAACATCAGACAGTTGATCCCTATTTGTCAGTACTAGGTCAAGAATATGATTACCTCGGGTTGGGCTTTTTACTAACTGTTTTAAAGAAACCCCATACAGTGCTTCCATTACATCCTTGCTCCTGCTTGTAATAGCAGTTTGAGAATTCCAGTTAACGTCAGGCATGTTGAAGTCACCCATAATCAAAACCTCTCCCTTCATTGCCATTTGAGTCATCTCATCAATCAACAAGTTATAATCCTCACTCTGTCCTGGGGGTCTGTATACTACTCCAATTCTAAGGGAAGATCCCTCCCTGGTTGGAAGGCAGACCCAGAGGGTTTCAAGTATTTAATTCGTTTTTTGAATTAATGTTAGTTTTATGCCATTTTTTACATATATGGCAACTTCACCTCCCCTCTTCCCTACTCTGTCATTCCTGTATAGTGTGTACCCTGGTATAGTTATTTCCCAGTCATTTGAATCCTTGAACCATGTCTCTGTAATTGCAACAAGGTCCAAGTTGTCCCTAGACATAAGAGCTGTCAGTTCACAAAGCTTGTTGCCTAAACTACAGGCATTAGTGCACATGACATGACAAACATTACTTTCAACTGCTTTCTTTATTACCACCAGAAACTTAAACTGAAGTGACCACCTCATCAGCCCAGTCATTACCAACACAAACACTCACATTTGTTTTAACCTGCTGGGGACAGAAACTCTCCTCAACAATTACATCTCTGCCCCCATTTCTCAGTTTAAATGCATGTCCAAAAAGTTCCTAAATTCCATACCAAGAAGCTCAGTGCCCTTGTGTGAGGGATGCAGGCCATCTCTCTTGTAAAGTTCAATATCCGACCACCAAGTAGCATCATGTCCAACATAACCAAAACCTTCAGCTTTGCACCAATTCTTTAACCAAACATTGAACTCTGCTATACAAAGTACTTTCTCGTGTTGTCCATTATGCACAGGTAAGACCTCTGAAAATGTAACAGTACACCCTAACTGTTGAAGATCCTGGCCCAAATCCTGAAAATCCTTCTGCACAGAATGCACATCATTCTGGGACAAATCATTTGTGCCAAGGTGCACAACAACATCAACATTGCACTCTTCGCTAGCTTTTTTGACAATTCTTACAATGCGCCTCTTATCTCTCCTAACAGTAGCACCAGGCAAACACCTTACTTCCTTTGACACTTCCACGTGATTTCCTATAGCAACACCTCTTACAATTGAATCACCAACAAGAAGATGACTTCTCCTTTTAGGAGCCTTATCCACAACACTTGCCTGGTGAGCAACCTCAGATAAAACAATTACTTTTGGAATTGCAATTTTTTTCTCAAGCTCCTCCATGTGCAGAGAAGGGTTGCCAATCTCATAAGCAGCTATGTTTGCAGCCTTTGTATCTGCTTCTAGCTCAGAAAGAACACTATAGGGGTTATGCAGTGTCAAACCAAAAGCTACATGTTTATGGTCCACAGGCCTTACTCTTCCAGACCCAACAGTTGTCCACACTGCCCTTCTCCTACGCAGTCTTTGCTGAAGAGGTGGATTATTGCAGGGCAGCTCAACACAACAAACTGGCTTAGACAACCTCCTGATCTCAGACTGCAGAGCACCTCTCAGAAACTGCGACGTGTCGGATTCCAAATCCAGGCATCTGATGACCAGGTCTCCATTCCTAATCACAAACCTCCCCACCTCCTTATTCACCTTGACCCGAGCCTTATTAAGCCTCTACACTGATTTGGTCACCCGCCATGAAGTGCCCACCACAATGTCCGACCAGAGTATGATCATACCAGGAAACAAGCTTCTAAGCCTGATAAAATCAAACATTATATCTCTGATCAGCTCCCTTGAGGACCTAAGGCCCAAATTATTGCCCCAGCTTTCAAAATAAGAACATCAGGTGCCCCGTCCAAACTAGCAAAACGGTTAATCTCAGGAACCACCCGGCTCCAAAGCATACCCCGGACACCGATCCATCTAACACTTCCCACCTCCCGGGGAAGACCTAACTTCCTACCATTGGGCCTAACATCTGCCCTCTTGGCCCCCGAAATACATAAGAATGCCCCAGGATCCAGATGAGGCATCTCCAACCTGAAATAAAACAAAACAAAGTACCACCCACCACACCGGAAAACAAAGAGACAAACAACATGAAACAGAAGGATAGAAAACTGAAAAACCCTGCCCGTCCACTGAGGGCCTAGAGCAAGTGGGGCCTTACATACAACCTGAATCTGTTAGACTCCCACCTGCTGATCTGTTTAACCACACTCTCATCCAATCCCCATCAAGACGCCTGGAAGGAATGAGACGCATACTCTGAGGGGTTAAAACCCGCCACTAACAGGCATTTGCAGAAAACTGACACAAATTGAAACCTGGACAGGAAAGAACCATCCTCCTGCACAAACAGGGCACTGCTAATCTGCGACTGCAACTGAAAGAACTGCTCCAAAGCAAAAACCGGACAAAGACAAGGACCATTACCCTGTAATAACTCTACCCGCACACCCTTGCCACTCTGGTCCGTCTTGGAATGATGAATCCTAGTCTGGACAGAGGACGACGTGACTGCAACATCACCTATGAGCAACCCCCCTACCACCCGTTTAGTAGGACTGACCAGTTCGCCAAGGCGGAGAGCTCCGAAAAATGCCAGAAAAAAGGCTGCCCTAAACAGAGATTGTTTGTAAGCTGAAAAAGAATCTGACTGCAGATGGTCTAAGATAGAACTTAAGATGGATAATGAAACTGGGCGACGAGAATCGCATGAGCAGCAGCAACCCTTTATTGCCTGCCTCACCACAAAAGCTTTTGTAAAATCCCAGACTCTGACCAATTTGAACCAGAAAGCTAGGCCCGCCAGCTTGCGATCCACTAATGCAGCAGAAGAACCCCTGGTAAAATTACGAACAAAAAAATAAAGAACCATAGAAGAAGCATTAACCCCAGAGTCCAATCCACCTACCTCATCCAACAAAGAAATCCATTCTCTCCAAGCGGTGGAATAAGCCTCCCACGTAGCGGCACTCAGGGAATCCCGAATCAATCCTGCGGCGACTCCAATGCTATCTTCCACAGCCGCCAAGGACAAGGCATTCCATGTTGCTTTGCTGCCGGTGCCAACACAAGAAACCTGTCCCACTGCAAACAAAACAAAGCATCTGCTTGTCAGGGCTGGGCTCAGCTCTCCCTTCTCAGAGCAAGGTGATCATCAGAGGGTTAATCGCCAGCCTCAGCTTCTACTGTGTCTCACCTGATGACCATATTCTGCCTCGTTAAGCCAGCTTTGCTGCTACATAAACTTCCTGGATCAGATCGCAGGTGCCTTCGTCTTGGTCAACATCTCTGGAGAAATCTCTGCTGTGTTTTCCTGTGATAGATTTTGCCTGTCTGACTTCCCTTCTGGTTCCTGGATTCAAGACCCTGCTCGGCTGACTCCCCTCCTGGCTCCTGACCCTGCATGCTGTTGTTTGACCTCGCTGATCTCTGGACTCCTGTTTAACAGTTTTGCTCTGACTATCCGCTCTGGTTACCGAACCCTGGCTATGTTTTGACCACATTTACTCTGTTTATATCATTTTACCTTTTTTATTAAAAAGTGTGATTTTACTTCTGTCTTGGTCTTATTCATGGTTTCTGACACCGCTACTTTGTTGCAAATCCCAGGAAATATGCATGGCATAAATGAAAGCATTCAATCTCAGGCACAGTTAACTAAGAAGCATAACTAAGAAGGCGCACCACTGGCAGGGAAGAGGCCTATATTTTATCGCATAAATCGCACTTTTTTGTTTCAAAAGGCATCACCCCAAATCTCAACCGCTAGTACTATTGTAAACCGTTCCAAAAGTATCAGGTTCTTTAACCACTTCAGCCCCGAAAGGATTTCCCATGTTAGGACCAGAGCACTTTTTGCGATTCGGCACTGCGTCGCTTTAACTGACAATTGCGCGGTCGTGCAACGTTGTACCCAAACGAAATTTGCGTCCTTTTTTTCCCACAAATTTAGCTTTCTTTTGGTGGTATTTGATCACCTCTGCGTCATTTCTGATCGCCGCTATAAACAAAAAAAGAGTGACAATTTTGCAAAAAAAAAAAATATTTCTTACTTTTTGCTAAAATACAAATCCAAAAAAAAAAATATAAAAAAACATTTTTTTTCATTGGTTTTGGCCGATTTATATTCTTCCTCATATTTTTGGTAAAAAAAAAACTCAATCGGCGTTTATTGATTGGTTTGCGCAAAAGTTGCCGCGTTTACGGATGATAAGAATTAATTTCTGGGGTATTTATAGTTTTTTTATTTTTAACTAGTAATGGCGGCAATCTGCGATTTTTAGTGGTACTGCAATATCCACTGATTACTGTATAAATGTCATTGGCAGTGAAGGGGTTAACCTGCAGGGGGTAGTGAAGGGGTTAACTGTGTTCCCTGGTTGTGTTCTAACTGTGGGGGGGGCTGGACTGTCATGGGCATAAGAGATCTAACTGATCCCAGTGACAGGGATCAGCAGATCTCTTATGTCCCCACTTATAGAGCAGGGAACCACTGTGTTTACATTGGTGGTTCCCCATTCTTTGGCTCTGGCTGCTCATTGTGGCTCGCCGGCGGACATCGGGGCGCACGCGTGACCCCTAGCGACCACTCTGCAAATCGCTGTTTATTTACGGCGATTCGCGGGGCACGTCCACACTGCCGCAGTAAATATACTGTGTGGAAGTGGTTAAAAAAACAGCCAAATGCCATTCGCCGGGCCACTGTTCTGCACTCCAGTGCCCTTGAAAGTAGGCCCCATAGCCAACAGAGCCAGCGGCATCCGTAATCTGCATTGCTAACAGGACCCCTCATCCACAGTGAACAACCGTTATAGGACTCCAAAAAGGTGTCCCAAATCCAGAGATCAGCTCGGAGCTCCATGGTCAGATGAATGTAGTGCCCTGGGACACTAACGCCTGAAGTAGCCAAGGACAAAAGTGGCCGCTCATCCGAAAGCCTCTCCGAGACCCCTTCTGGGTGAAGGAGCGCAGAATGTAAATTGTTTGATAATGGTGGAATGACAGTCAACGTGCATGGGATATGAAAACCGTCCCTAAATCGCAGGTCAAGAAGTCGAGCAGATTCCCGATCCCGGTACCTATTCAGAAAAGGAACCATCCTTTCCACTCTCACTGGAGTCCTCCCTTTTGCCAGATGTATCTCCTGTGTGTCCTGTTACTTGTCTAAAACAGCGGGCGAGCGAATGGCTGGTAACAGGTATTGCCGAAGCTACAGTAACTCTTGTTAAACTGCCAACACACCCCTTTCTTCCTGGAGGCTGACGTACCTGCGGGCGGCTGTATCGCTAGACCAGGGGACAGGTGAGTGTCTGATTATTAAAAGTCAGCAGCTACACTTTTTGTAGCTGCTGACATTTGAATGGGTGGAACTCTGCTTTAAGCTACACAGCAGAGCTATTCCACTGTGACCACAGAGAGTAGGGACTAAGGAGCAAAAGAGGGAGGAGATGCAGACTTGAGAGGGAGGCCCAGAGCTGTGGGAGCTGTCTTTCCCCTGACCTCATCCAGAAGATTGGCAAAATCTCAGAGGTCTTAAAGTGTTTGTAAAGGTAAAAGTAAAAACATTTGCACTTTCTCTTTAAATAATTAAATGTGATTTGTCATGTTTGCACTGTATTTCTCCCTGCTGATTCTCTAATTTACCTGGTTGATCCTGCCTGTGCCACTCCTCCTGCAAGTAAACTAGACGCGGTAGCATGGCAGCAGATCTAAGCTACCATGGTGAGTTTATGTCTTGTGTCATCACACCAAAGATACAGGCGCATCATCCGTGGTCACTGTAGAACTCTGCTCATCCCTGCTCTTAGATTGGGAAAAGGGAAGAAAAGTGACATTTGCTGAAGAGTCTGTGTTCTATTGCCATGGAAACAAAGTTGCTCAGCGGCATTGTCCCTTCCGGTTCTGACATAATGCCCCGACACTGGCCACGGCCACCGGCAGGTCCATGCATTGCTGTGGAGCTGACAGTGATCACGTGACCTGCAGCCTGAAGCTGCACATCACCGCAGAGGCAAATTTAACAGACAAAAGTGCATTTAACCTTCATGTTATCAGTGGGCACACAATGTTGGATTGAAACTCTGATCCTTGTATGGGCAGGCTGTTGCACCCAACTAGCCTATCAGGTTTTTGCCCAACAATCAGTGCTGCTGGCTACAGCCAGCAACACTTATCATTGTATTCTGACAGCAGGAAAGTTTCCCCGCTGTCAGATTACAATAGCTCAGCTAAAAAATTATGTATGGCCATCCATCCTGCCAGATACCCATCCATCCTGCCAGAAGAGCAGCCATTGAGTAAGGGTGGCTTCACACTGCCCCACTCCGCTTTTGCTAAAGCGCAGCTAACCTGCGGTCTTCATGCTGGTTAGCTGCACTTTCCCATAGACTCCTATGAGGTTCTACGGTTTTAGTGCGGTTTCAGAAAGTCCACCAGCACTCCTGTATACAGCAGGACATCACAGAAGTCGATGGGAAACACAAAACCCGTGGGTTAGCTGCACACTGCCCAAAGGACTGTACCAGGGCAGTGTAACACCCCCGTAAGACTGGGTTCACACTTGTGTAAATGAATGGCACTGTTCCTGCAGCTGCAACCACCAACACAGAAAATCTTGCTGTCGCTCAGGAGATGCCTGGGGTTACCATAAATCCTAATGCCACTCCCATGCACTGGAAACCACAGCATGGTTTACCCGCACTGGGAGCCACACTGCTCTAGTAGTTTCCCTGCAGCTGCAATTTCTGAAAAGGTATAGGGACCCATTCCCTGCTTTTTCAGTGGATACAGCACTCCAAATGAATGGGCTGCTGTGCACGAGCAACGCAGCAGGGAAACTGCACAAGTGTTAACCTAGCCTAACAGTCTGTTGCCAGGAAGACCTCACCAAGCATCAATGTGATGAGAGGCCTATAAGCCACCACTGTGAGTTAAATTGGCTGCTGCTTGCAAACTTTTCAGCCATAAGGATTTTTGCCACCCTGTGGATTACAATTGCTCGTATTTGGGAGCGAGCTCTTTACCAAGAATAAAAGAGACCCAAAGTTGGTAGACAGTATCTGATACTACACCACCAAGTCATAGGTAGGCAACTCCACCTGGAGTTATTAGCCTACTGAGCTGTTACCATTTATCTTTAAACTGTTAGTGCCCATATCAAAGGTTCTTTTAACTCTTTCTGTATTACATTTTTTAACTTCCCTCACAAAGCTTGTTCCTGTTTCAGTAAAGCCCATTCATTGTTACTCAGAGTCATCACTGGGATCTGCAGGAAGACCCAATCAAATCCAGCAGCTCCTAAAGCCTCGTACACACGAGCCGATTTGTCCAAATTGGCTGTCGGTGGTTTTGTCTAGCGTACTGACGGTAGTCACGTAATCGTCCAACGTAGTGACGTGTTACAAGCGTGTAAAGAGGAAGTTCAGGTGAATGCGATTTGTTTATTAGAAACGCAGGTTTACATGACCAAACACTTCCTGGATTCCGAGCATGCGTGTTTGCACTTCCAACTTTTGTTGGCCAATTTCTGTACACACAAGCCGAAAATTGGCCAATACCTTGATGGCCAAAAGAAGTTTTCTACTCTTGTCAGACAACCTTTGTTGGATGATAATTGGAAATTGGCTGTTGGATCATGCGTATTAACGGTCAGATTATCAGACAACAGGCTGTTGTATGACCCTTGTTGGCGGATAATCATACTGTGTGTACGGGCCTTAAGGGTTTAAGCTCTACACATAGGGCTTTTTTTCTCCGAGAATAGGTGCAGTAATTCCTCCCTTCCGTGTCACCCCTTGACTCTGCCCGCTACCCACCCCTGAGCACGTTCCTTGGTTCCACCCCTACCTCCCAGTACCACCCCTTTTAGAGAATGTAGAACATACAGAAAGTATAATTTTGTGGTGCTAAGTAATTTGTATGGAATTTGTTAATGATAACAAGAAAGGCATTAAAGTAGTTCAAGCAACAATGGACACCCCAGCAACAAGAGATCCACCCCAGCAACAATGGACTCCTAACAGCCAGCATCAATAGACCCTCCATCAGCCAGCAACATTAGACCACTCCCTCAACAGTAGATCCCTCCCAGAAACGATTGACCCCTGCAACATAAGGCCCACCCCAGCAAACATAGATCCCCCACCAACAACAATAGACCCATCACCTGTAAAAATAGATCACCTTCAGCAAGAATAGATTCTCCAGCAACCAGCATCAATAGACCCTCCAGCAGTCAGCAACAAGGACCCCTCCCTCAACAGTAGACCCCTCTCAGCAACAATTCCACCCCGGCAACAATAGATCCCCCAGTAGGAACAGAAGACCTCCTCAGCAACAATAGACCTCCTTCCTCGACAAAAACAGATCCTCTTCAGCGACAATAGATTCCCCAGCAGCCAGCATCAATAGACCCTCTAGTACACCCCGGCACCCCTTACCGTTACATACCTTCAGTTCTGGAGGTGCCAGAACTGCGTTCCACCACATTCCTGCTGAAAAAAAGTCCTGGCTACATATAATGTACAATCCTTTTTATAGCGCTGCAGATATCTTTTATTGTATATGTGTATGTAGTTGTTACTCCTCTTTTTTCCTGCAGGTTCATTGTTGAAGGTTCTTTACGCATTGTCTGTAGTAGATTTTTATTTTTAACTGTGACCATACTAGAGAGATTTTGACTCATCGTGACTCATTTACAAAAATCAGGATGGCACTGGCACAGGAAGGCACATAAACCTTCTTGGACATTCTATCCCCTCACCACTCTACTGCTTAGATCTGTATATCTATTGTCTTGGCAAGACACGAGATCAAGTCTCCCCAACAGGGATGCAGATGACAGAGGCTTTACAGTAAACCTTCCCTGCTCTAATATGAAATAGAATGTTTTGGCTGGAGCTGGGCTTTAAAAAATAACATGGAAACTCAAACTAAGGTAAAATAATTAAAAATGTTTATAGCAGCTTACCCACATATACCTCCATCCAGGATGGATAAGGTTGTCACATGTAAACAAAGCAGGTAGACAAAAAGACAGAACATAATAAAAGGGGATTATGGCTGACGTCATGCACACTTGCACACTTTTGAACTGACTCCAAGACCTCCCTGTGGAAGAAGCCTTTACTGAGCAGAATATCAACTGGATTGGATCTAGCAAGACATTGCTTAATTCAATGCATAGAGACTTATTTCCTTGTTTGGGCTGAGGATGAGGAAATTATATTCTGCAGTCCTCAGATTTAGAAAAAAAAGCAGAAGTGAATTCATAGCAGCGCATAACTTTTCCCTCCTGGTTTTAAATAAGAACATATGTCTCTTTCTTCACTCTGTGCTGAAGTCCCGAAACTCCTGGCATATTAACTCTGCTATTTTTACCCACCCCGAACCTTCTTGTTGCCGTGGAGATTCATCATAACATTGGATCGCTGTCTGCGCTGACATAACTGTTTCTTCCTCTGTTCTAGTCTGCCGTTCACATTTTTATATTATTACATCTGCTTAACCCTTGGGAAAGTAATAAATAGTCGAGTGAATCCAAAAAAACATTATTGCGCACTTTTAAAGGGGTTCTCCACTTAATAAGAAAAAAGTGTGCGCCTGAGCCCATGGCAACATAAGCTCCTGCATATTTTCCCTGCCCAGGAAGCTTAGGTGCTGCATAAAGCCACCCATAAACCTGGATGGCTGTGTGCAGTTATTTCACATAAAGGATGTAATACAAAGAGAACATCATACTTTTTAACACAAGAAGCACATATAAGAAATATAAAACATTGGAGTAACATATTCTTCAGGCTGGCCCTACATGGATCGAAATTCAACCTGTTCCAGGGACTTTCAATTCATGTGTGGCCACTGTGGTTTAGGCTGGCCACCTTGTCAGTATATTTCCACTTAATCAGCAACGCAGGCAGCAGAGTCACCCCGTCAGAATACAACGACACAACCTGGCGGATTGCTGCATCCACATCGAATGTGTGGATGGGGGAATTAGGTCTGTTTTTTCGGGTTAACTTGCTGACTGAATGAAAAACCGACCCATGTGTAGCACCCCCTAGTGTGTGCTACTAGATGAGTAGTGTAGGTAAAAGCATTTGCCTGGCTCTAGGACTAAAACCTCTCTGAATCTGGGTCAGGGTTACTAGAGGTCAGGGCTAGATGACTCATCCTGACAGCTCCCTGGTGCCTCCCCCTGGTATCTGGAATATTGGAGAATGTTTCAATGAAGAGTCATGAATATTTATGGGATCTCAGCCAATCCCCAGAGATGGGCTGGCAGGGGGGGACTGAGAAAATCCCATAAATCGACATGAACCATGCCAGCAGAGGAGTCGGGTGGAAGATGGAGATGGAGTGCTGAGGAGAGGCTGTCATGGCCCTTAACCGATTCCTTACCGGGCCATAATAAAATGACGCCAGCAGGAACATCTCCTCCTTCCGGGTGAACGTCATATGGCGTCCTCCCGTTCTCGCCACTCCTGCGGGCCCCCCGGGCCATTTCGTAAGAGAATAGCAGTTTACCCCTGGGGACGTTATTCTCTAACGAAACGGGTGTTGGGTCGCCTCGTCCACACACTGCCGCTCATGCACAATTGCAACACAAACTGTGAAGGACGATTTCTCTCTGTAAGGCGCTAGATCCAAGTATATTTTATTGCACTTTTTACACATTAAATTGGTTGAGACATGCATGGTCTCCCTTTTTGGTGCAACTGTGGGATCTGGAATACTTCATCCTAAAGCAGCCAACCAAGATTATCCAGTCTATGAGGGAGGAATGCTGAGATCTTTTGGCTTCAGATGACCGTGACCAGTACCTCTGTCTAGTGATTTATAATACTTCAAAGCGTATGTTACGTACCAGGTAGGGAGCCTGATGGCAGGGGACGGCCTCTCCTACGACCCCGGTTTGAGGGACCCCTGGGAGTGAGACAGCGGCCACAAGAGCACGGTGAGGTATGAGTACCTGTAGTAGTCCAGTGGTGTCTGCCAGCAGGAGTTCAGCAGGGTCGCTGGAGATGGAGATGACCTGCGGAGGATAAGGTGCAGTTAGATGGAAGCTACCCAGTTGAGCTGGGGAAGCTTGCAGAGCTGGAAGCTACTGAGGACTGGATGGCGACAGGCACAGGAGCGTCAGGTGGAAGCAAGTTCGGCAACGGGCTGGCAGCGAGGTACAGAGGAGCAGACAGGAGAGTGGTCGAGACAAGCCAGGATCGGGTGCAGGCAGATAGCAGGAGGGTCATGGACAAGCCGGGTCGGCAAATAGGTTCAGAGCAGGATATCAGGTCGCAGATTAACACGGGTAACGCTGTAGATCAGACAGCACCCATCTGATGCATCTGCAGGGTTTAAATGGCTTTGTTTGGCGCCAAGTTTCCATGCGCTGTTGGGCACCAGAAAGCAAGGAGATACTGCTGACATGTCCTTCCTGAGAAGAGCTGCGCAGACGGGCTTCCTGACATTGCCCCCCCCCCCCCACGGGCCTCCAAATGCCCAGTTGG
>BLSH010314810.1:830420-856029 GCA_018402905.1 Glandirana rugosa | reverse complement strand
ACGTTACCGCCCTGTACACTGCAATAGCGACCCGGTCCTCCGTCTTGACAAACTGCAACTCGAGACCCTTGTGGTACATTTAAGTTTAGTCTTCGACAATGTCGCCCGTTAGGGGCGAAAGGCTACTAGGCCGGCCGAGCGGAGAAGGAGACGTGTCCAATACGACGTAAATACCCGTGTCTAATACGACGTATATACCTGTGTCCACAGTGCATGGACCACCACCTCAGACAACACGTCCCTTGTTGGAGAGAATGATAGGACTGAGTGCCTGGGGACCTTCACCCCTGTCCCTCGGGCCCTCATGTCCCACCGTGCTCCCGAAATCGTCTCACCGACTACGACTACGTCCTCAGAACGTCGTCGAACCAACTTCCAATCGCAGTCGGTGACCACCAGAGGTCGCCTCCCCGGCCCTCGGCACCCTGTACTCCCGGGCTCCCTGTCCCCACTTCCAGGGGTCCGTGAGTCAGGATAGTAAGAGAGGTTGTTCCCTGCACAACAGACTCCACCACCAGGTACGTGACACCTGTGTCCATATATGCAGCATAATCTGTGCCCATAAATGCAGCATAACCTGTGCAGAGGAAGAGGCGAGCCGGCCGGATCATCGGAAAGCGGGGATTGCCCGCTGTAACAGCTTCTGATTTGAATTTACATGGTGTTCCCAGAGCTCAACGTCAAACAGTTCTGCCTCCTGGCCCAGCGATAACGTCACATGTCCCGCCATTGCACAGGTATTCTGTCTATCAAAGGCGCTGGGCCAGGAGCTGGACTGTGTGATGGTGAGCTCCGGGGACACCATGTAAATTCATATGAAAGCTGTTACAGCGGGCAATCCCCGCTCTACGATGATCAGGCCGGCTGGCTGGCTCGCCTCTTCCCCCTTCTCTCTTTCCCTGCCTTGGAGAATGGCTCCCATTCAACCCCCCCTGCTGGCGGTGCTCGCCTCCATCCTTTCGAGGCAACCCCACACTTGCCAGCCATCATTTTCCACTACTTGCAAAATGCGAGTAGACGAGTGGAAAATTTTAGGGCTGACTATAACCATTTCTTATATTAAGGACCTTAACCACTTCAATATCAGGCCCTTATCCCCCTTCCCGCCCAGACCAATTTTCAGCTTTCAGCGCTGTCACATTTTGAATAACAAATTGCGCGGTCATGCGACATTGTACCCAAACAAAATTTTTATCATTTTTTACCAAAAAAATTATTTTGGTGGTATTTGATTACCTTTGGGGTTTTTATTTTTTGCGCTACGAATAAAAAAGACTAAAACTTTTGAAAGAAAAAAGTTTTTTTCTTTGTTTCTGTTACAAAGCTTTGTAAATAAATATGTTTTCTCCTTCACTGATGGGCACTGATGAGGCTACACTGACAGGCACTGATGAGGCTACACTGACGGGCACTGATGAGGCAGTACTGATTGGCACTGATGATGAGGCACTTATATGCAGCACTGATAGGTGGCACTGATAAGCAGCACTGACATACATTAATAGGTGGCACTGATATGCAGCAGTGATGGGCTCTGATAAGCGGCACTGATGGGCACTCATAGGGGGCACTGATGGACACTCATAGGTGGCACTGATAGGCGGCACTGGGCACTGACAGGTGGCACTAGTGGGCACTGATGGGCACTGATTGGTGGGCACTGATGTGTGGCACTGATGGGCGGCACTATTACTAGGGAGGCACTGGCGGGCATCACAGATGGGCACTGAGTGCCATCCCTATTGGCAGTTGTTTGCCATACCTGGTGGTCCTGGGTGGGCTTCCCTGGTGGTCCTAGGTAGGCACCCCTGGTGGTCCTAGGTGGGCTTACCTGGTGGTCCCTGGTTGGGCTCCCTGGCAGTCCTGGGTGGGCTCCCTGGCGGTCCTGGGTGTGCTCCCTGGTGGTCCTGGGTGGCGATCGTCGGGGGGGCTGCACTGATAAACAATCAGCACAGACCCCCCCTGTCAGCAGAGCCGCTAATCGGATCTCATCTACTCGCGTCTGCAGCCGCGAGTAGAGGAAAAGCTGATATACGGCTCTTCCTGTTTACACTGTGATCAGCCGTGATTCGACAGAAGCTCTTTACCACGATCGGAGATGTGGTGTGTCAGACTGACATACCACACCACCGATCGCCATGCTGCGCGCCCCTGCAGGCGCACGCCGGCTTGTTATCCTGCTGGACATCATATGACGCCCAGTCAGGATAACTGAACCACTTCCCGGCCGTCATTCTGCATACAGCGGTAGGGAAGTGGTTAAGGAAATGTACCCCTTGATCATGCTAGGAAGCAGCTCATGTTTTGAGGTGATACATTTTGCCCTATCCTTCCACTACAGGACATGGCCTGAGATTAGTTTCCTACCTTACCCTGGATGCAGGAGATGACTGTACTGGAGAGTAGGTTAGTACTAATGTAGCAAGATCCTAGTTAGGTTGCTAGGTAAATGTAGTGCCTGGGCTCCTGTAATCAAGGAAGCAGAGACTGGTTTGGTCTGTTCAGGGTTTCACAGACTAGGAGTTTGGACTGCTTCTCTCTGCCTCTAGAAGACACTTTTAGAGCTTAGGGAGGGAGAATTCAAATAACCAGCCCGAATATTGATCAGGGCCTAGCCATTTCCTGGGCAGGTCCATCCAGATGGTGGCTGGGCAGCTGATAAATAGTCTAAAGTCCTGGAGAGAAAGTCTTTCCCCAGGGAGGAGAGCTCCCAGCCTTAAGGGGCTATTGCCCCTGAGGCAGACTGTTGTTTTGCGATGTCTCAGCTGTGGCAGAGCTGGGACCTGGAAGTGATCTGGAACTAACTGCGGGACTTCACCAAAAGCACCTGGTCTAGAGAAGAGCTGTTTCACTTACTGGATTGTGTCCAGAGAAAGCTGCAAGGTGGCAGCTGTCCTGAGGACTTGTGGGTAATTACCCTGAATTTATTCCTGGTGACTGTATGCTTTTGGGATATACAGTAATTGCCAGAGGTAGCTTGGACTGAGACAGCTCTCATAGGGTCTCAGATACTGGCCATTCCCTGTCCTCAGCAGTGTCCTGGACTATGAGCTTAGAGAAGAGTGCCTTCCTGTACTATGCAGTTTTCCTGAAATAACATTGGGTACCAATAGCTGTCCAGTGGTGTAGAATAACCAGATGATTTTTCTGGTAGAGTAACCAGATGCCAAAGAGATGTGCTTCATTGTCCCCAGCTGTGAGGCCTTACACTGTCCAATACTCACTTAAGGAGAAGATTGTCCTCTAATTGTTATGTGCTAATCGTTGTGGGGTATCCAATGCTCTTCCCCTCTCCTGTTAAGTTTCTTCAAGCAATAAATCTAAAAAAGACACCACCTTAACAGTGTTATTAGAACCGGTGTGAATGGTGGTGTGCTTGCGAGGACAGGCAGTCTCTGTACTTTTAGGGAAGAACCAGTTATTACCAGTGGCCCCTACAGGGGTAGCATTACAATAATAAGATATGTAAGACTGAGGCCCTGAATGGATATAACTGAGCACTCAGGTGTAATCAGCTAAATATTTAACTGATGCTCGAAGGTCTGGCAAAATGAACCATCCTTTTGAGAACACCAACTTTTCACCCACCGATCAATGAGACATCATGGCACACTTTGTATGGTGCAGTTTCTTTAACCCAAAGAAGCCTGTCCCTCCTATGAAATGAATTATTTTATTTGTGCCCCCCCCCCCCCCATGCCAAATGTTCTAAAGGTGATTGAATTTTTACTGGTTCAGGAGGGACCAGCCAAAATTTGACCAGTGATCATTTAATCGATTTCTATTAAAGGGACATTTCGGAAAACTTTTCTTAATCAGTGGCTGCAGCTGCTGATCATTGTATTCTGACAGCATTCTGTCAAAATACAATGTCCCAATACCATGTTCTGCAGCATGTGTCACTAAATGGCGGACCCCGGTCCAGACACAGACCAAGTGACCGTCCTATCCTGACCTCGGTCGCACCACTTAGCAGCCTTAGTGGACTCCTCTTCTGCTGCCACTTTTGCCTCATAGCAGGGCAGAGGGAGGGAGACATAGCAGGCTGGATTCTTCTGTACTGTATACTGTATGTATTTACCTGCCTGCCGCCACTGCCGCTGCTGTTAAAGTATAACTAAAGGCAACACTTTTATTCAGTTTTGGGTAAAGGGGAGAGGGCTTAGAATGCTTGTCAGTTTTGAATCGCTGTCTGTGCTTCCGTTAGGGAGATTCACAATCTTTATCTTTATCTGTTTACCATATCATTAAAAGTGAAAGTAAAAGAAAATCCCACATTTTGAGTTGTCCCCAGAAAAGTAATAGAGGGGAAATCTTCCAATGGGGACACTAGTTCTGGTGACCTGGGGGTCCCCAAGGAATTCCATTAATTTGCAGGGATTTCCTCTCACTACCTGTTTGGCTATGGGACAGGAAGTGAAGGGAAATCTCCAGAATGGGACACAGACGCTGAAAAAAAATCTGACAGGATTTATAATGCTCCTTTGCTCTATCCAAAATGAAAAAAAAAGTTTTGCCTATATTTCTACTTTAAACTCACAGCGGCGAAGAGGACGGGAGATAAAGCAGGTCTACATGAGGAGCAGGAGCTGCCTAACTTTTAGATTGTTACGAAAGTGCAGACCTTCTTTATCTCCCGTCCTCTTCCCCACTGTGAGTTTAACAGCAGTGGTGGTGGCAGCAGACAGGCACATACATATAAAGATGCCTTCCGCCCTCTGCCATGCTGTGTTAAGGTAGGGCAGTGAAGAGGGAAGAGCTGTGATTGTGAGGGAGCGCTGCCTTTTGATATTGGGGGGCTGTGATGTGAGAAGGGGGGCTTTGATGTGAAAGGGGGAGTAGGAATGTGGGGGATATGTGATGTACGGGGGGGCTGTAATGTGAGGAGAGGGGGCTCTGATGTGAAAGGGGGGTCTGTGATTTGAAAGCGGGGACTGAATACATTGATGTAAAGGGGGCTCTAATGTAAAGCGGGGGTGGGGCTGTGATGTGAGAGGGGGAGCTGTGATATATGGGAGCTTTTATGAGAAAGGGGGGAGTAGTGATATGGGGGGACTGCGATTGCAAAGGGGGCTGTGATGTGAGGAGGGGGGCTGTGATGTGGAGGGTTGTGATTGCAAGGGGGACTGTGATGTTGGGGGGGCTTTGATGTGAGGAGGGGGGCTCTGATGTGAAAGGGGGGACTGTGTTGTTAGGGGAGCTGTGATGTGAGAAGGGACTCTGATGTGAAAGGGGGGGTATGTGATTTGAAAGAGGAGACTGGAGACATTAATGTAAAGGGTGCTGTAATGTGACAGACCTGAGTTATAGAACAAAAATTAGACTTGGACCTCTGGAGAAAGAAAAGGTTAAGGACCAGACCTCCATGAATTTTAATTCAGTACCTCTGCTCTACATTCTCCCGCAGATGCTTAGGCAAAAAAAGTGGTAGGCAACTTTAAAGGAGTGGAGATCTACCTGAAAAACAGGGGAGAAGCCACAAATTACCGGGCTCAGTGTCACCTCCACACACTTGATTTAAAGTGGTTGTCAACTTGTGACAACCACTTTAACCTACAGGTAAGCCTATGACAAGGCTTACGTGTAGGTGCACTGCATATCTCCTAAACCTGCACGGTTCAGGAGATATGCAGTGTATGTGCTGTGCCGGCGTGCCGTTCCTCCACTGCGATCGTGCCGTGACTGGTGGCTCCCGCGCGCACACAGTCACAGCACCGGAGTCGCGGCCCCGGAAGGAAGAGGGGCTGAAGATGGATGTGGGACAGCGCTGGACATCACAGGCTTCGTTTGCAGGTAAGTGGCACATAATGGGCTACTATGCGATGCATAGTAGCCCATTATACTTCTACATTACAGGAGTATAATGAGGAAGTAAACCCAATCTGGGTTTACTTCCTCTTAAAACCCCTAATTGCTGTACTACCGCGTTGCAATCACCTGCATTGCACGGCAATCATGGGTTTAAATCAGGCAGTGAGGAGGCAACATATAACCTGCTCACCACCTGTCACCCTGACCGCTTTTCAGAGGAGCAGCAGTGCTGAACTTGTGAATGAAGCCTTAGTTGCAGTCAGCAGCAGCACTTAGGGCTTGTTCACATATACATTTGGGGGGTGATAATACCCTGTGGCTGAGTCATGGATTTACCATCTCCAATCCCTACCCCCTTTAGCTGCTGAGGCAGCAGCCAAAGATGTACACAGGTCAGAGCAGTAATTAAACCCCCTGTTGCTTTTGATGGATGCTACTGCCTGCCAAACACAACACATTCAAGTACATGGGGCCACTCTGCAAGTGCGTGCTTCTGCGGAGTCCAAGAGGTTAAAGGAAGGGGAGAAAGCAACATAACACTGCCTGCTTTAACCTCTTGTTTGATGTACTGCACAAGGTTGCAGGGCATTTTCAGAGCGGCCTCATTCACTTGATTAATGGGTCATGCTTGGCAGGTGCTACACCCACCGACCATGAATCTCTGCAAAAAAAATGGCACTTCTTAACTGAGGATCCAATTGTTGCTAAGTACATCAAAAATACGCCGGAAGTAGTGTATCGTAGAAATACCTCTCTGCGAGATCAATTGACTCATAGTCATTATGACCCCAAGAGACAAACAAATTCCAAAGCCCAATGGGGTATAAAAAAAATGCGGTAGCTGTGATATGTGCCATTGGGTAGGAGAAGGCACACATTTTAGACTTTTCAATGGGGAAAATGTTTGCCCCCGATTTTCAGCCATCTGTCAGACCAAGGGAGTAGTCTATTTAATGACCTGCATATGTGGGGCATTCTACGTAGGGAAAACTAGACGAGGATTCAAACAAAGAATCACTAATCATGTTTATTATTCAGGTAAAGGTAAAATGATCACACCAGTAAGCTGTCATCTAGATTGTACCCCAAGTTCAATAGAAAAGCAGTCACATTCATTGTACTGGAGGTTATACCCTAAAACCCCAGGGGCAATTATACTACAAAAGGAAACACTTTGGATAGAAAGACTGGAGACCTTTTTATAAATACCTCAACAACGCAAACAATCATTATTACATCACCTTATAAATAAACCCCTGGAAGTTAATCACAATAATCCTTGAAATGGATGGAACAACTTAGAAAATATATATCCATTTTCTTTACCCCACCTTTCCTTCCCTTCCCCTGAGAATAGTCATTGAAAATATTGTTCGTGATTGTGCCTATCTGTTCCTAATCACATTTTCCCCCTTTTTTATCATCTGTCTTTCCTCTGTTCTGGGTACAACAAAAAACAAAAAGAAACAATAATGAAATATATGCATGTATGGTTATTATCTATATTTCTTCCCCATTATGACCTACGTAGATAGGAATATAATCGTGGAATTATCGTAAAAGGCATTGTCTGTCGGACGTTCGGAGTGTTGGTGTCTGGGGAGGAGGGGGGAGGAGGGCCCACCCATCCCGGCCCAGGAGTGTTGATACTGAGAGTGAGCATGCGGCTGAAGGCGTCGCGGATGCCTAGAAGCTCTCCTAGCTCCACTCCAGTGAGGGCTTGCTTCCACTGCACGTGGAGTGCACACTAGGAGTCGCTGTGCTCCTGCTGTGCCTCCATGAGCCTTGTCGAGCACACAAATAGCCTCGTTGTCAGGTCGGCATGTGCGGAAGTGGCTGCCTATTGGTTGCCACTCTGCGCATTTGCAGGCGAAGTGGAAGGTGATTGATGATGACATTTAGCTAGGTCAGTGATGTCACACGCCATTTGGTGGCGAGAAGAATGGTGGACGTCCCTGATTAAGACTTGCATATATGTATACAGGTGTCAGTATGGACTCCTGGAGGTGGAGTCTGTCTTGTGCAGGAAGCAACCACTCTTTCGGCCCTGGTTCGGGCACCCCTGGTAGAGCAGAGGGTTGCAGAGCACATGGGAGCAGAAGGGCTGGACAGGAACACTGATGGTGTGATGGGTCCGTCAGTGGCTCGTGCAATCCTTAGAGTAGTGAGGCAGGCTGAGGTCGGCAACTGGCTGGCAAGCGGTACAGAAGGTGCAGGCTGAAAAGTCGTTGGGTACAGGCAGGGTCGTTAACAGGCAGGCAACGAGGTACAAAGGGTCACAGGAACAAAGATCACGATACAGGTTCAAGGTACAGGTTGCTCTCAGGAACACACTAATGCTGTAGAAAAGACAGCACTAGCTGCTGGGCATTGCAGGTTTAAATGGAGCCATTTGGCGCAGTTTCTGGCACGTGTGCACAGGAGCGTGCACAAGCGCACAAGTCCCTCAAAGGCACAGATCTTCTCCTAACATTGTCCCGTCCTCCGGATGCCTCGCCGGGCACCAACTTCCGGGCGGTTTCTCTTAAAGGTTCGGACTAACTCTGCAGCATGTTTGACTTAGGTTCCCAAGAGTTTTCCTCTGGGTGATACCCTTTCCACTTCACCAAGTACTGGGTTACCTTACCCCTCTTCCGGCAATCCAAGATGGCCTCGACCTCGAACGCTTCCTCTCTATTTACAAGAACTGGTTCTGGTTGGTCTTTTTTCCATCCCAGGAAGTGATCTGGAGGGACTGGCTTGATTAAAGACACGTGGAAAACTGGGTGCACGCGTAAGGATGAAGGTAGGACCAATTCATAAGTCACCATGTTCACCTTTCTCTTCACCGGGAAAGGACTGACAAATCTGGGGCCCAGCTTCCTTGAAGGACAGGTAACTTTTAGGTTCCTGGTGGCCAACCAGACCAAGTCACCCAGCTGAAGCTCCAGCTCTCCCCGCCTTTTCCTGTCAAAAGCTTGTTTTGTGAGTTCCGTAGTTCTGGAAAGTGTGTCCTGCAGGAGTTCAGTATTTTCCTTAAAGAAATCCAGGGTTTTCTGTACTGCCGGTACTGTGCTTTCCGGAGCCAAGCCAGGTAGAAAGGTTGGGTGGAAGCCGTAATTCGCCCAGAACGGTGACTGTTTGGTGGCCAAGTGGACGGTGTTATTGAAAGCAAATTCGGCCAGCAGCAATAATGAGGCCCAGTCATCCTGAGAGAATGAGAAGCACTGCAGATATTGCCCCAGGGTCTGGTTCATTCTCTCAGCTTGGCCATTCGTCTGAGGGTGATAGGCCAAGGATAAGGACAGTTCAATTTCCAATGCCGAACACAGGGCCCTCCAGAATCTGGAGGTGAACTGGACCCCGGGGTCTGACACAATGCTAAGTGGTACCCCGTGGACAATCTCCCGGACAAAGATTTCCGCTGTTTCTGCAGCCGCGCGTGTGCCCTTCACGGGCAGAAAATGGGCCATCTTAGTCATGCGATCCACGACCATAAATATGGTAGTAAAGCCTTTGGATGGGGGAAGTTCCACAATAAAGTCCATAGCTATCCGGGTCCATGGGCGTTCAGGTACAGGGAGTGGATTCTAAAAGGCCCCAAGCCTTGGCTTTGTCCGTCTTTTTTTGTGCACAAGTAGTGCACATGTTCACGTATTTCCTGCAGTCTTCTTCTGCCAGTGGCCACCAAAAAGAGCGTGAGAGCAGCTCGGTTGTTTTACGGGCTCCAAAGTGCCCAGCTAACTTATGATCATGGCACAGACCTAAGACAGCGGGGCATTGTTCCGCCGGAACAAAAACTCACTGACCATACCACCATAGCCCATCCTTAGCTGACAACCTGGGATCTAGAGGGCCGGTTGCGCCGGCAAGGGACCGTCTGATCTGTACCAGCAGATCCTCCTGGCAAAGTAGGGAATTCTGAGGTGGAAAAATAGTATCTGGAGGAGCACAGTTGCCAGGATCACTAAACATCCTGGAAAGGGCGTCTGGTTTTACGTTCTTTGACCCTGGCCTGTAGGTCAAGTAAAACAGGAACCTTGAAAAGAAAAGTGCCCAACGGGCCTGACGCGGTTTCAGTCTTTTGGCCATTCTCAGATATTCCAGGTTCTTGTGGTCTGTATATATCAAAATAGGGTGTGTGGCCCCCTCGAGCAAGTATCCCCATTCTTCCAGTGCAGATTTGATGGCTAGGAGTTCTCTATCCCCCACGTCGTAGTTCTTCTCCGGAGCTGATAGTTTTTGAGAGAAGAACGCGACGGGATGGAGCAGAGCCTTGGATCCCTGTCTCTGGGAGAGAACTGCCCCCACAGCGGTCTCTGAAGCATCAACCTCCAGGACGTAAGATGGGCACTGCCCTGAACAGTCCTTTCAGAGTCTGGAAGGCTGTTTCGGCCTCAGTGGTCCACTGGAAGCGGGTGTTTTGTGAGCTACGTGATTGGAGCGATGATGGCGGAGAATCCCTTTATAAATTTCCTATAAAAGTTTCAGAAGCCCACGAAATGTTGGACCCCTTTCTTGTCTGTAGGTGCTGGCCAGTCAAGGATAGTAGAGACCTTCTGAGGGTCCATTGTGATACCGGTCACTGAGAGGACTAGTCCCAGGAAGTGAATGCTGGCTTGCTCAAAGGCACACTTCTCGGCCTTGGCATAGAGCCCATGCTGCCGGAGGCGGCTCAGGACCTTGATGACATGTTCACGGTGTTCCTTAAGGGAGGAAGAGAAAATCAGAATATCGTCCAGATATATGATAACGAACAGGTCTAGGAAATCCCAGAAGACGTAATTCACAAAGTGCTGGAACGTGGCGGGGCGTTGGACAGGCCAATAGGCATGACCAAGTACTTGTAGTGCCCAAAACGAGTACGGAAGGCAGTTTTCCACTCATCGCCTTCGCAGATGCGGACCAGGTTGTATGCACCCCGTAGATCAAGCTTGGTAAAAACGGTGGCAGACCCCAGCCTTTGGAATAGTTCCGGAACCAGAGGTAAGGGGTAACGGTTCTTAAGCGTTATCCGGTTTAGTTCCTGGTAATCTATGCAGGGACGTAAAGAGTGGTCCTTTTTCTCCACGAAGAATATACCCGCCCCTGCAGAGGACGTGGAGGGTCGGATGAACCCCTTTTCTAGATTGTCGTCTAGATATGCCTTGGGGGGCGTCAACTCAAGTTCTGACAAGGGGTAAACCCTCCCAAAAGGCACTTCAGCTCCCGGTAGGAGCTCAATTGGGCAATCATATGGACGGTGAGGTGGGAGTTTCTCAGCCCCTTTCTTGCTGAACACGTCCAATTAGCCGTGATAGATGGTCGCGGCAGACAAACAGGTTTCAGGATCTGAGTCTAAGTCCAGACAGCCCAGGGTGGGCGCAATTTCCTTGACCCGTTTTAGACAATGCTGCCGGCAATATGGGGATCGGAACTTGATGGTTCCGGCAGTCAAGTCTATATTAGGGCTGTGTGCCCGGAGCCAGGGCAGGGCCAGGATGATGGGGAACAGAGGGAATGCTATGGCATCCAGCAGAAGAAGTTCCTTGTGGCCGTCACCTGTGGTGGCAGGTAGTGGGCCAGTCTCATGGGTCACCACACCAGACTTAATGGGGGATCGGTCGGCCAGGCGGATAACAAATTTATGGGTCTTCGGCCGAAGAGGAATTTGAGGGGAAGCTGCAAAGTTCTCGCCATGAAGCAGCTACAAGCTCCAGAGTCAATTATAGCTTGCACTTGGATAATCCTTCCTGGAAGCTGCAGGGAAAGAGAAAGTACAAGGTGAAAGACTTGGTGGGAAGAATTGGGCACGTCACTGATGGAGGCTGGTGAACACTTACCATGCTTGGCGGGGCAGGCTCTCACCATATGTCCAGTTTCCCCGCAGTACAAACACAGATTCAGTGAGAACCACTGC
This sequence comes from Glandirana rugosa, assembly GCA_018402905.1. NCBI lineage: Eukaryota > Metazoa > Chordata > Amphibia > Anura > Ranidae > Glandirana > Glandirana rugosa. Next base: position 844,340 of record BLSH010314810.1, on the reverse strand, counting down.
TGTCTCTCCTCAGGAGTGAGAGAGGGGCGTAGGAGCTCTATTTGCATGGGCTCTGAAGTATCCAGAGGAGGAGGTTGCTGAGGCAAAGGGAGTCGGTCTTGGGTAGACAGGGACTTGAGGTAGCATCCAGGTGGGGCGTAAGGATCCCGGAGCTCTTCCTGTAGCAGGGAGATGACCAGTCCCACTTTTGTAGCTTCTAGAGAGAAGGTGCGGGGCCGGAGAACAAAATAAAGCTCGCAGGAGTTACGGAAGGCCCGGAATTTGCGACGGTCCCCTGAAAACTTGTCCGGAAGGGGGAACTTGGGTTCAGATGGTAGGGCCACAATGCTGCGCCCAGCGGCCTGGCTACCACCAGGAGCTGCGGGTACAGAGAGCTCCTGAACCCATTCTTCCAGCCGGGTGTAACCTTCTTGAGGGTTCTCAACTGCCTGCGTAGACCGGCTAAGTGGACACATAGTTCATCCATAGCTCCCTGCGCAGACTCAGACATGGCTGTCCGTTGCTGTCACGCACCTGGTGGTGGAGTCTGTCTTGTGCAGGAAGCAACCACTCTTACGGCCCTGGTTCGGGAACCCCTGGTGGAGCAGACAGAGGGTTCTAGAGCACAGGAGGGCATGAGGGCTGGACAAGAACACCGATGGTGTGATGGGTCAATCAGGGGCTCGTGCAATCCGTAGAGTAGTGAGGCAGGCTGAGGTCGGTAACTGGCTGGCAAGCAGTACAGAAGGTGCAGGCTGAAGAGTCGTTGGGTACAGGCAGGGTCGTTAACAGGCAGGCAGCGAGGTACAAGGGGTCAGGCAGAAGAGTCGTTGTGGGCAAGCTGGGGGTCGGTGCAGGCGTAGGTCAATCAAGGTCAGACAAGCCAGGTCACAGGAACAAAGATCAGGATACAGGTTCAAGGTACAGGTTGCTCTCAGGAACACACTAACGCTGTAGAACGGACAGCACAGGCTGCTGGGCATTGCAGGTTTAAATAGAGCCCTTTAGCGCCGTTTCCGGCGCCTGCGCACGCACGGGAGCGCACGGGCACAGGCGCGTGTGAACGCGCACAAGTCCCTCAAAGGCACAGATCTTCTCCTAACAGGCCAGCTCTCACCACAAACTGCTGCAGCGGAGCGGGCCTCCTTATGGAGTTCACCACAAGACTATATGATACATCATACCTGCATTCTGGGGTGAGTTATGTCTGCATGGGATCCACTAGAAGCTCTGTGTGTATAACAATCATGCATGTCTTGGTTTGAAAGTACCAATTGGGAGACATGCTAGACTTCATTGTATAATCTTGTTGAGCTTACCTAGCTCCCCTTGTTTATTTTTATCTTTATTATTATATTTATAGAACCACATAGTTCTGGGCTATCATATGCATATATTTCCTTTTTCATTTACGTACCTCACCAAATGGGTGCATTTGGAAAACCATGGGGAATCAAAAGGGCCCGCCATACGCTCCAATTCCAGCTCCTTCCAGAGCTTCTCGGACACAACGTGTTCGGATTGAACAGCACTCTTTAAATTAGTCACCATAGTAGGCTCATCAAAATGTGTAAAGGGGATCCAGAAACCACGGTCCAACCTGTCCCTCAAGATCAAAGCCTCTACTGGTCTAGCCAGGAAAGCATCCCTAAGATGTTCACCGGCGTCCTCTGGCTTATAAAGGTCAGGGTTGGCCCCAGGTTTGGAAGGTAGCTGCTTACTCTTCCTAGAGCATGTACCACTTGCAATGGCTCTCGTTGAACAGCCAGCAGACACCTTTTTTGGCAGCCGATGCTCCGGTGAGAGTGCCGGCTGAGGACTGAAAGGATGACGGCCTGTAGGGGCTCATCAGTAACAACCACAGGCTTCCATCCTGGCAATCAAAACGAACACCATTTTCATAGTGAAATCAACACTGACCCCCATAAACTTTGTAGGCACCCCAGATAAGATCCAAAAGAGAGAAGGGGCTAAATCTGGAAACCTCTCGCTAAGCACCCTGGCATAAGCACAGAAACCCTGCAGCCAGTTCCCGAAGGTTCGAGGAAGCTGTTTTGGTTTGTTTCTGTTTCTGAACATTAATGTCGACCCGCAAAATTTGTCCACTGTCTCCTGGTCAGGAGGCACCAGCGTGAGCAAGTCAAAAAATTTGCAACGCCATATTCGATCTTTAACATCAGTGGGCAGATGCACCTCGATTGGCGAAACCGCCCACAGAGGGCCTCCCACAACGGTCCCCGAACCAGCTGCCGTCGTAGATAAACCCATGTGGGACAGCACAGATTTTACTACCATGAAAATGCGATCTTCTGCAGGGCCCGATACAGCAGCGTTACTGGAACTACCCCTAACTAAGTCACAATCATACTCACTGATGTGTGGAGGTGGAGCCCATCACAATATCCGGGAGGCCTGGCTTTGGCAACACCGTTCATGTATGGGGCTGGCAGATGCCCATGACATCCAGCTTCCATAGGAGCAGCGGAGAACGGTGATGCAGGAGGACAGTGCAATGAGAGATCCAAAGGCGATGACCCAGCCATCGGCACTGATGAGCCCAGGAGGTGGAGGCGAGCTGCAGATGTTCAGGAGCTGGAGCAACCCAAGTCCAAGGCAGGAAGACCCAGTGCAGGGGCAGCTGAACCAGCAGAAAATGATGCAGTGTTAAAATCCCCCGCCCAGCCGGGCGCTGGGGAATGAGGAGGAACGGCTAGCCAAGTCAGGCTGACAGGTACATGTACAGTATTTAAATCTCCCGCCCAGCCGGCACTGGGAGATAGGGAGGAACGGCAGGCAAAGTCAGGCTGTCAGACACATGAAACACATTCAAATCTCCCACCCGGCCCAGGCTCAGGGAGATGAGGAGGAGCGCCTGGCAGAGTCATGTCAGCAGATGGCGCTGTGCTGTGATCAGCAGGATGTGGATGCCGGGCACAAGGAGTGCGGGGACCGCCATAGCAGAAGGATCCCCGGGCACTTGTTGCAACGCCAGGGGAGCAGCCAGTGCTGCAGCTTCCACCCGGGAGGGTGCAGAGAGACAGCTGGCTGGCTCCCGACAGACATGCGGGGGGATCCAGGACTCCGGGAACGTGCAGGGCGAGTGCAGGCAGGACTTGAGGGAGCATCCATAGGAGGGAGGACTCGGCAGGAAGGACCCTTCTGGTGGCGGGCAGATGACCGGGGAACCGTGGAGGAAGAGGATCCAGCACCAGAAGCACCAGCAGCTCCAGTTAGCAGATGAGCACGCTCCTCCCTATACCTGGCCCAGGAAGGACTGGGGCTCAGGTGGGATGGCGAGGAAGAACGCCGCTGGGCCCTGGAGGCCGAAGGCCTCTTTTCAGGGATCTCAGTCAAAGGGGCAGCCGGAGGAGAAACCAGGGCAGGGGAGAGGAGGAAAATGACTGAGTCAGCCTGACCTTGGTCCATAAGCTCACTGACCCTTAAAAGGAGACCATCAGTATCCATGATGAAGGGAATAACAACCTATGGTCCTTCTTCAGCTCTTCTAGCCATGTGATCTTCAAAAAAAGCCAAGAATTCCCTGGGGGCAGCACTTTTATTAAGCTCAGGCCTAACCCCATCACCCTGCACTTCAACCAATCCTCTTTCCCTAAAGGGGATCAAGAGGCTTCATTTGTCCGACGAGATGGGCACATCTTCCTGATTCTCTGTTGGGTGTCCCTAAGGTAAAAACTCTGGAACCTAAGGCCTGAAAGTACTCAAATTAGTCTCTGCAGAAGGAGGGGGCGAAGTGGCATCCGTAGATGTACATGTTATATTAAAAATATAAATTGTATTAATTACAAAAGCTTTTACCATAAAAACAATATGTACATACAAAGTGAGAAACAGTCATATCTAGTATATAGATTTATATTCCTGATGTCTCCAGAGAGATGGCCACCTACTTCTCCCAGATTTGGAACACCCTAGGTGAGATAGCTTGTAGTGGGAAACCACACAGGCTTCCAAAGCAGCCTGCTTTGGGTGCCTGTGTGGTTTCCCACTACAAGCTATCTCACCTAGTGCTTTACTGGCATCATGCTGAGCTACTAATTCCATAATGGGAGTGTCTGCCAATTTTACCTTTCTTTGCATACAATTTACTAAACAAGACAGCTGCCTTGTATTACTGGGTACCAGCATAGACCGCGGATGTGGTTAACCTCTTCTGTCCATAGTGTGGCCTGAAAAATGTTTTTGTCTATATGACTAACATAGCTAATTGGTCATTTGTTCTTTATGCACGCGACCTCATATGGTAACAGAATGACTAGCTCCGGAAGAAGCGAGTATAGCTCGCGAAACATGTTGAGCCTTTTTCCCTGTATATACTTCATATCTCAAGAGTGACCACTGCCACCAGGGTGTTCCAAACCTGGGGTCCAGGAAGTAGGTGGCCATCTCTCTGGAGACATCTGGAATATAAATCTATGTACTATATATGACAAATGTTTCTCACTTTGTATGTACATATTTTTTTTATGGTAAAAACTTTTGTAATTAATAAAATTTGTATTTTTAATATAACCAGTGCCTATAAAGTCCATCCTTCTATATATTTTTCTTGATTCCCTATTTAATAGGACGTGGCACTCTGCTACTGTAAATTTTCACTCCCAAGAGGCCATTGTGGGTTTTAAGTGCAATATTCCCATTTACCGTAGATGTACATGGCCACAGCCAGTCCATGTAAACATCTTCCTCGTTACTGCTCTCTCCCTCATCTTCGCCTGGGTTTGGAGGTTGCAATCTGGTGACTGGAACTTGTCTGTACGAAGACAAGCAGGGCGAAGGCATCTTGGTTCTTGCAGGTACTCTGACAGCTTCACTCAGAAGCAGTAGATAATTGTGATGCCAAGTCTTCAGAGGCCCTCTCCTCCCAACAGGATGGATTTGGTATGCAGGAATATCCAGGTTTCTCAGCAACACTTTTCTCCCGGCTGAAGATCATGAACTTGAACTCTGACCGTAATTCTTCTCGTTTCACTGGCATCTGGCATCAGAAACATCTTGAGCTTTCTCTCAGGCCACATTTAAGTTCTTACGGAGCCTCTCCACATAGCCTCTGTGAGTTGCAGCTGACGTGTCATCTATGGAGCTGCCGAAGGCCAGATCCACTGACAGATGAGCTCCTTCCTGAACATAAGTCTGTTTATGGAATAGCCAGTTGCATCATTTTCTGTGCTGCTGTAGGCATGCACCACACCAGAGATGTACCTGCACCAATGATGCATTCTTTCTGCAGAGAAAGTCTTCACAGGTCAAGGGGAGATTGATTAAACCTCTCTGTCTGTGGAACCCCTCAATGGTGATAGGGCATCATTCTTGATTTCTGGATGCCTAACATGTCAAGCAGTTTAACAATCTGCTTTCAAAGTTTCTTCCTTGAATGGATTCCCTGAGGCAGTCCTTAATGAACAAAGAATTTCGCAACCAAGATCTTGGCTATTGTGGATGCTTGTTGGTCATTTGTAGGGAAAGCCTAGGTTTTGTAGGGGACCTGGCTGCCCCAAGCTTCCCGCTCTGCTGTATTTTCTTTCAGTAATGAGAGGAGAACTTAGCTCAGTGGACAGGCTCCTCCTGAACCTCCTCTCACCTGCAGCTCCCTTTGTTGGCCGGTGGGTGGGTGGGGCATCGGTCGTCACTTGCCGGTGGTGGTAGAGCGCAGTTCAGTCAAACTGAGGCCGGAAGGCTACAGAAAGACGGAGAGGAGAGTGGAACAGTAGTGTGTGCATCAGAGAACATCAGAGGACAAAGGGCGCTTTGATCAGTCACGCAGACACAGTCTGAGCCAGGATCGATTCAGAGTTTAGTTGATTGGTGGTGCCATGGTGGTGAAGAGTAAGGGGGTCTGGGTGAGCTTTCCTGGACTGCCTACCCATTGAATGTAGGTGTTAGTATTGCTGCTGCACAATTTCTTTCCTGCAACTGTGAGCTGATATTCCTGCAGACTTGGATTATAGGGGTGCTGAGAGGCTACATGTGTGGATGTGGGCCTCTGCTGCCAGCCTGCCTGTGACTGCCTCTTTGCTGGATTGGGATGTCTCTTTGCTATATGGGGCTGTCTCTTTGTTGGATTGGGCCATCTCTTAGCTGGATTGGGATGTCTCTTTAGTGGAAGGAGATGTCTCTTTGCTGGATTGGGCTGTCTTTTTGCTGGATTAACATGTAACTTTGCTAGATTACTTTAATTACATCAGTATTTTCTTAAAATACAATACATTTGCTTAGAGGGTAAGGGGTTTAGTAGTGTACTAGTGGAAGGGATTTGGACTGCTAAAAGTCCACGGGTTAGGGGGGGTGCAAATTTCTTGCCTTGCCCCAGGTGCTGACAAACCACGCACTCTAGCCCACTGTCAAGGTATTCCAGAGGCCACAATGAGACCTTGATCTATCAACTACCATGCAAGCCTTTTTAAACACTGTATTGGGAACTCTGTGACAGGTCTGATCGAGCTGGACAGGGTCATGAGAGTACTAGACAGCCAAAATCCCACTCCATCGCAGCGGAGAGATGTACTTTACAGAGTATACTTTTATAAAGTAAAGAAGGAGATCCTATGTCAGGCTTGGCATAAAGTTCACAGATTTATGCTGCCAGACCCTGTATCAAATAAAGCTTCTGAAGCCACTCCTAGAAAAGCTGCAGTCTTTGGGGCTCTGCCACCGGTGGGGTTATCCTTTTGCATGGTCAATCCAGAAGGCAGGACAAACATTCACCCTGCAATCCCCGTCACAGCTTCCAGTCCTCTACCATTTTTTGGAATGTGAAGAATTCCAGCTCCTGAATTGGCTGTGCTACTTTGAGAATCTGAGGCCACATTCCCTGTCATCTCTAAGACCGCAATGCTGATGCAAGCAAGATCTCAAGGTGGGACCATCACTACCATGAGACAGTCTCCAAGCTCTAATAAGCCCTAAGTTCTTACACCTATGACTATGCTGAGTTTACAAGCAATGGACACCCCTGGACTGGAGTACTGTCATTTTTCCTATCAGTGAGGATATGAGGGTGGTCTTTTGTTCAATGGCAGGGGTGTTTTGGGATCAATGGGGTTGAATCCCCCTAGCCACTATGGGGTGTTTTGTTACCTTTCAATCCCCCAGATGGAATTTATCCATAAAAGTCCCCAGCCTGCCTATAATGCAGATACATGTGAACATCCATCAGTACTCATGGGGACTGTCCTTTAGGGACTGTCCATTACGGAACCCCTTACACAGATGTCTGAAATATCTAGGAACTGGACCCCATCACCCTGCACATCTGCTCTGTACACTACAAGAAGACCCCTGCTCTGAGCCTCCGATTCCTGTGTATGTGCTCACTGGCGACTGAAGGCTCTGTCAGAGCCTCAAACCTCCCACTTTTTCTATACATGCTCTTTTTGTCACCTGGACTCTGGGAGGGATTGTGTGTGGTCCAGGGACTGACTAGTTTATTGTTCTCCTTTACAACTTACGTTTCCAATGGCTCACACCGCTTGGCTACCCCCAGATTCAAGGGGAACCTTCACTGTATATATCAGTTGTTTCTATTTTCTGTAAAAGTTCCCTTTCTCTTCATTAGGCTTTTCATGAGTAATGGCTGGGGTAGTGCCCCACAAATATGGTTCCGCCACATATTCGGTGTACTGCTCCATTTGAGGTGCGGAACCTATAATATGTTCCTATAACATGTAACAAACCACCCTGCTCAGTTGCCATTTTTACCCCCTCAATGGGGGATTAAAATTTATTGTTATCCATTTATTCTCATGACCTTTTAAACTCCCCAGTGGACCTGGTTTTGGGAGGTGGGGGTTATCTATCAGCTGCATGTTCTTTTGAATTTGGTTTAACGCATGGCTATTGCTACCTGAGTATCTCAGGGGAAAAGCCTCACACTACCTGCCTTTTCCTTTATTTTGTTCTATGTGTAGCACTGTCCCCGTAGGGCTTGCTGTGTGTTGAATTCATAGGCGTCTCCCTGGTTACCTGCAGCTGGTTGCTAAGGGTTTCCACTTGGTTGCTAGGGGTTTCCACTTGTCCCACCTTTACTCCCGCTAGCTCATTACTCAATAACCAGTCTAGGGCATTTGTGTTTTTGAATTTTATTTTGCAACTTGAATGGGAGAAGGGATTAGTGGAATACTCCAACTGGAACTATTGACGATGGATAAGGACAACTCTCACTTGGCCTCACCAGATGATTTGTGGAAGCAGTCATACTGCTTTAACCATACTGCCACATGTATGGATAAATTAAGTCTTCTTGCTCTCACTAGCAGCGGACTTTATGCACTACATTGTCTTCAGGATACTCTCTAGCATCCCCTTTACTGACACCCATCTACTGACTCTTCTAGCTGAAGGGGGTGGCCCTCACTCGACAGGCCCCAAAGACAGATCTGTACTCACAGTAGGCAGAATCAGATCCTACCTGATGTCTCCCTTCCAGTTAGCTCTGTAGTACCTCTGGGTTCAGCTTCTCTCTCGCTCTAGGCCCTTGGGTTGACCACCCAAGGCCACATGGCCTCCTCTGCGGTGGAGAGGGAAGCCACCCCCTCCCTCCTGGACTCTGTTCCCCTGATCAACTAACTCTGAGCACATGTACCCTGGGCTTATATACAGTATCCCAACATGCATTGCAGCACTTTTCCTCTGCCAATTGCCAGGACTGTAACAAAGCCTGTGCACTCGCTTGTCAGGTCCCCTCCCACTGTACAATATGCCTCCCTATTGGACCAGTGAGGGACAGTCAAACAAGATGAGCTGTACCTAAGCACAATGAGCAGACCTAACTAATAGATCCTGCTCCCTAGTAGACAGAGAGCACTCTAAGTTTTACCTGACCATCTTCCTGGTGAGTAGAAAGACCAAAAACTATATTCTCTTCTAGCGCCTACCAAGGAGGGTGCTACATATGTATATATTGCAGTGCCACGCAGAGGCTCTGTTTTTCAACTGCCCCAGGTGGGGAACTCTACCCGCAAGCTTATTTCCACGACTCTTTAACCCAGGTTTGGTGTTTTGTCCACCTGGAAGAAACCCACTGCAGCCATACCAACCCTTCGCAGGCTCCCACAAGGAGGGATTCTCTAAGCTCCAGTCTTGACACATAATATCCTATATTCGCCATGGCAGCAGCTGAGGGGGTTACAGACACGGTCTAACACACTACTTCTACACCTAACTCACAGTTAGACGAGCCGGGTTACATGTTTAATGCAATATATAATTCTCACCCTTCCTGGCCTTATTTCTCCAGAATTTTGATATGCTTTTTATGATACTTGATACTAAGTTCACGCTTTCAGGGGCCTATATGTCACATACCAGTTGTCGTTGCTGGGCTGCATCACCTCTTTGCATTGGCATTCACCTACCCCTCACAGACATTTCCTCCACCTAACAGTGGGTGTCTTAGGAGTGTAGGCCACAGTTCCCCAGAGATAGCAGCGATTACTTACAACTTTATAACCTAGCCCAGCCTGGATCTGAGGCAGATTCCACTGAAAGGCTTTCTCTTCTGAAACAATATTTACGTGAATCGAAAATGCCCTTTCTACTTGAAGAGGCCATACAGGAACTCCAAAAACATATCTCGATACTTCCAAAACCGTTCAATCCCCCTCTTAAAAGTAGATTTAAAAGATCTTTGCTAAAATCTTGGCCTCTAGAGCAATCCCTCATATTCCGAGTCTTATCCACCAATACCAGTCTGACTTTGTGCTAGCGTGTGAAGCCAGAGATAATACCCAACATGGCCTTAATGCAATCTACCTGGCTCAAACTAAACAGATACCCCTTATCCTCATCTCCGCAGACATGGAAACAGCTTTCAATAGGGTAGGCTGGGACTTTTTCCAAGCTACCCTAGCCCACATAGGCCTGGATACCAATTTGAGACAGTGGATGAAGGCTATATACTCTACCCCATCCCCTACCCCAGCATCTGTTAAAGGATAAGCTGACTTTTACAAATAAAATAAATAAATGCACATTTTTTTCAAGTAAAGCATTGCACCCACAATCTGCCTATAATGCCACAGTAATAGAAACTGTCTGAGTAGCTGTCTGCCCATATCTCCTATAGCGCCGCAAAGGCTGTCGGTACTTGTACTTTTCACATCCACAGAACACTGTGACTGAATGACACGGCTCATTTTTTGGGATCGGGAGTTGCGGGGGTCGGTGCATCTGTTACAGGTTACACCCAAATATGGGTGTAACATGTAAAATGTTAGAAAAGGTGAACTTATCCTTTAAATTAAATGAGTCAGTGTCTACCCCTTTTTCTAACAGCAATGGTACACTCCAGGGGAGCCCTTTTTCCCCTTTATTGTTTATACTCCTTAGAAGCATTTCTTCATACCACATGAGCTAGAGTCGACATTTCAGGTCTTCTAACTTACAGGGGCCCCCACAAGGCAGCTACATTTGTGGAAGATCTTAATTTCTTTTTTACCTCCCCTACAGGCTTGATCCCAGCACTCCTTGGGAAACTAGACCGCTATGGTGCCTTGTCCAATTTTAAAATTAACATCTCCAAATTGGAAGCCATGAACATCTCAGCCTCCCCTTCACAACATCAAAGTATCAACCATTCTTTCCTATTCAAATGGTCCTCTTCACACATTAGGCATTAAGGGGCAAACATGCCCTCATGCTTGGAGAGGTTCTTTGATCTAAACTTTTGTCCCCCGGCTAAGGTATTAAAATCGGACCTCCAGAAATGGGATAAAGATGCCTTTATCTGATTTAGGCACAATAGCGTCCTGAAGATGAATGTACTACCCCGCCCCCTGTATCTTCTGCAGGCACTCCCAATAAAACTCACACCTAGCTTTTTAAAGGACCTGAGAGCCAGATTGCTTTCCTACCTGTGGAAGGGAAACAAGGCAAGGGTTAACAGGACTACCCTGACACTACCAAAGCAGAAGGGAGGGATAGGATTCCCTGATCCAGTCAAATACCATGCGGTTCACAAGGCTTGGCTGTTATACTGGTGCTCAAAAATGCAATACACCCTGGATTCTCCTTGAACAATCCCTATTTGCCCACCTTATTGATGACTTAGGCCTGGTTCACAACTATGCATTTTTAGTGCTTTTTGCATTTTGCAAATTTGCACTACAATCCATTTAACATGGTTTCCTATGGAACATGTTCTGTAGTGCAAAAAAGCACTAAAAATACGTAGGTGTAAACCAGGCCTTACTGTGGGCAGACCTCCCTAATTCATTTTCTAGAGAGATACCAACATCTGGTAGGGTCTACCATCACCGTGGCCAAAACTTTCTTCAGGAACACAACTAACGCTCTGTCTCCAAGCCCCTTTATACCGGTCCCAGACTCCCCCAGTTCCCCTACACAGTTACGGATCCTCAACTTTGCAACTTCATTCCAGGCAATCCACTTTTCGAACCACAATAAGCCTATGTCCAAAGCTTCTGTCTATAACTCATATGCTCTAGCAAAAAGTAAATGTAAGCCGCACTCCAAATGCTCTTCTTTCAATTTTAACTTGTCAAAAGATAAAAACTGCATGCATAAAATGTTTCCACCCGAAATTACCACCTTCTACGCATTTCACCAGTACTGGTTGGTTCACAAGGACAGGGACTTTCCTTTGAGATCCTTAGAGAAGGTAATGTGATGAAACATGTCAGGAAGTGATGTCAGCTGAAACTGGAAGTGCCCATTCCGCCATCTTGTTTTCTGTTTTTTTCTTGTTTTCATTGTTAGCATGGAATAACAGTTTTTTATGATATTTTGCTGCAATATGGATGGTTTTATGCTCTTTTACATGAATATACTGCATTTTACCAAGGATAATATTTGATCTGGAGTGACTGCGTGGAAGTGGAGAAGGAAGTGGATATTAGCGAAAGCAAGCCCCATGACATGTAGGCATTTACTGGGTAAGGTATATTGGCATGAGGATTGACACATGGAGATTTTAACACACCGAAGCACATATTGTATATGTGAGCACATTTCTTTATATGCTTGTTTATTTTGTGTAACAGGATTACACTATTATACATATGTTTTGTTTTTTACTAATATTTTGCAAGCTTTGGAGAATTAGGAGAATGTTTCGGTGAAGCGGAGGAAGAAAGAAATTTATTGATGAAAGCTCGAAAGGATTATTCGTTTGGCAATGGTATTTTGGCATGTGGATGCAAACGAGTGGAGAGCACTGGGTGATGCACAGTATACACAGTATGCACATATACTATATGTAGCCAAGAGCCAGCTATTATTACCTGCAATTCAGGAGACACTGTGCAGCATGGCTGCTGTGAAGCTGTTTCCTCCTAGTGTTTGGCCTGGACTCTGTGCTGTCTCTTCCTGAATGCAGAGTGGCTGAGCTCTAAGGGAAAAGCAAAGCATCTTGGGACGTGTAGTTCAGGAAGCTGGGGTTCTGCTTCTAGTTGGACTGTTTGGAACTACAACTACCAGACAGTTAGGAGAGATGAACCGACTGCTGGGAGATCTTATAAAAAGGCTGTGCTAGGCATAGATCGCTCTCTAGGGAGCCCGGCCTGGATCTGCAAGCAAGGTCTCTGTGTCTAATGTAAGGTGACCAGATTTTTAGAATGAAATCCGGGGACATATTTTTTTTTTTTGGCAAATAGTAAACTATTTTATAAGCATATTCTCCTCAAATGATATATGCAGTGTATGTGGTATGTGTTTATGTAATGATTGTATGACTATTATACCAGCTCAACCGCATGTCATTATTTTCTTGTTCATAAAAGGGAAAACCATGCATTTTAAAGCACATTTCAAGAGTGTATTATACATACCACTGCAGCCTAATCAGTGCCCATCAATGCAGCCTCGCCAGTGCCCATCAATGCAGCCTTACCAGGGCTCATTAATGAAGCCTTACCAGTGCCCATCATTGCAGCCTCACCAGTGCCCATCAATGCAGCCTCACCAGTGCCCATCAGCTCAGCCTCACCAGTGCCTATCAATGCAGCCTCATCAGTGCCCATCAGTGAAGCCTCATCAGTGTCCAATGCAGCCTGATCAGTGCCCATCAATACAGCCTCACCAGTGCCCATCAGCTCAGCCTGATCAGTGGCCATCAGTGCAGCCTCACCAGTTTTCATCAATGCAGCCTGTTCAATGCCCATCAATGCAGCCTGTTCAGTGCCCATCAGCTCAGCCTGTTCAGTGCCCATAAATGCAGCCTGTTCAGTACCCATCAGCTCAGCCTGATCAGTTTCCATCAGTGCAGCCTCACCAGTTTCCATCAATGCAGCCTGTTCAGTGCCCATCAATGCAGCCTGTTCGGTGCCCATCAGCTCAGCCTGTCCAGTGCCCATAAATGCAGCCTGTCCAGTGCCCATCAGCTCAGCCTGATCAGTGCCCATCAATGCAGCTTGTTCAGTGCCCATCAATGCAGCCTGTTCAGTGCCCATCAATGCAGCCTGTTCGGTGCCCATCAGCTCAGCCTGTTCAGTGCTTGGCAGCTCAGCCTATTCAGTGCCCGGCAGCTCAGCCTTATCCCCCACACAGTAGTTTTCCTTCCCTCCCCCCACTGTAGTGACCTCTGCACCCCCCAATGCAGTGTCCACTGTCCCGTTCACCCCCTCCCCAGTGTTCCCTGCCCCCCATGCAATGTCCTCTGACCCCTTCACACCGTCGCCCCACTGTAATGTCCTCTGTCCCCTTCACCCCCCCACTGTAGTGTCCTCTGTGCCCCCCCATGCAGTGTCCTCTGTCCCCTTCACCCCCCAATTTATTGTCCCCTTTACCCCCCCTGTAGTGTCCTCTGCCCCCCATGCAATGTCCCTTGTCCCCTACACACAATGTAGTGTCCTCTGCCCCCCCTGCAATGTCCCCTACACACACACCCCTCCCCCCACTGTAGTGTCTTCTGCCTCCCCATGCAATGCCCCCTGTCCCCTACATACCCCCCACTGTAGTGTCCTCTGC
>BLSH010314810.1:798211-812628 GCA_018402905.1 Glandirana rugosa | reverse complement strand
GCTAGTCCGCGCGCGTAGGGCCGAGACAGCCACCGCCACACAGGGGTCCTGTGGTGAGCAGTGGCTGACCCCATTTGTCGGCAACCCGTGCCGACAAATGGTGCACTAGCCGGCACTGTTTCAGTGCCGACTAGTGTTTCGCCTTAAGGGGCTAGATGTGACGCGCGCGCTAGCCCGCGCGCGACGCGCACATGCACCCACCGACGCACAAGGGTTCCTTGTGACGGACGGTGGGTGTCATTTCTTGTCGGTGACGTGGCAGGTGTTTTGTAGTACAGTAACAAACGCAGACTGGTAACTCACTGATCCAGGCTCTCCTCTCCTCACACTGGAAACGGTGTGTGAGGAGAGAAGAGCTGGTAACAGCTAGTTACCAGCCTGTGTTTACATTTGTGATCGGCTTTGAATGGATCACAGCCGATCACATGCTAACAGCCGCTGACCAATGGCTGTTCTTTACTGTGGGTGGCAGGCAGTGTTCCTTGGGAACACGCAGCCACCCACGTACACGCGCAGCGCGCGCCCGATCGCGCGCGCAGTGTAGATCGGGGAATTCCGCTTTGTGATCAGCCGTGACTTTGTCACGGCCGATCACGTGGTAAACAGCCGTGCCCAACGGCTGTTTACCCCAGTCGGTGACGAGTGGTGTCCTGGGGACACACCGCCACCGACAGAGCCGGGATGCGCGCGCCTGATCGCGCGCAATCCCGGCTTAAAGGGAGGACGTCATATGACGTCCACCCGCTGTGAGAGCAGGACCGCTCCGCCGTCATTTGACGGTGGGCGGTCCTGAGGCGGTTAAGTTAGCATTCTTAAGGGAATTACAAAAAAACAAAACAAAGAAACAAAACAAAGCAATGGAGTGATCCATGTATCTGAGTGCCTGAGATGGATGTCTGGATGGGCAGGGTGACAGGTGAACCACTACTTTCAGCAACCCCTACGGGGGCATGGCTACAATTGTATTAAATAACATGCCTGGGGGGTGCTCTTATGCTGCCTGTGAAGTGGCACAGTTTGTTTAAATTGTTGTCAAAATTACATCTCCCAGCCACTTCTTTTTGTTTGTAATTATTATACCAGGCTCCTAGCCTAGATACTGTATATAGTCATTAATAGGGGCTCCTCACAAAAAATAAATAAAAAATGGCATACCCCCCTTATGCCATTCCCCCCTTCCCCTCGATTCATACCAGGCCTTTCAGGTCTGGTATGGATTTTATTGGGGAACCCATACAAAACAAAGAAAATTAAGGTCTGCCCCCAACAAATCCACACCAACATAAAGTCTACATGAATGAAAGGGAGAGGGGCGAGCATGCTGTTCCCCCCCTCTTCCTGAACCATATCAGGGCAACATGGAGAGGGCTCTTGCTAGGGTGTACACCACTGGTCAAAAAAATCATGGGATGCCAGTGATGACATTATCCATATATGGTCATGTTGATAACAGCTGTCATCAGAAAGACCTGTTTTTCTGTCGGAGTCGGAGTGAAGTCACTCTTCAATCTTGAACATAAAAACAGTGTGGGACCCCCCCCCCCCCCAAAAAAAAAAATTCATGTGTGTTTTAACTATCCAAGGATTCCCAGGTATTTAAAGTGAATAGGGCCATCACTGGTTGTTAAGGACTCAGCTGTGTCTGCATCAGCTGTTCTTAAAGTCTACGTTTAGTCAATATAAAGAAACATCACAGGGAACATTGCTTACTATTAGGCTGGGTTCACACTATTGCGAATTGGCAGTGGGTTTCCCCCACATTCAATTCACATAGCGGGAGATTGTGACCGCCTCTCTATGGAGCCGGTTCACACATCTCTGCAGCAGCTCCGGTGCGAATTGCACAGTCTTAAGGTCCGTTTCAGGTCCGAATTCTGAAATTGGACCTGAAATGGTGAATGGAGACACAGCGGACTCCTGCTGTGAGCCGCTGCGTTCTCCAGTGTGAACCCAGCCTAAATCAATTGTGTCCCTTGAGCTGCAGACTCCTGCTTTACTTGGAATCATTCTCTGACCCCCTCCTTCCCCTGCCCCCAGTAGCTGATGTACCGGTCATATGCATACCTTTCAAAAGTGACTATACTTACCCTTTCCATTCATAGAAGTGGAGAACTTTCAGTGCTGGCCCATGCATAAGGGGCACAGGGGTGCCACCCCCCCCCCCCAATCCATGCACCCAGCCCCTGATCTACATGCAGGGCGCTGGACACATGGATTTCAATGGGTTTTTTTTTAAAGCACATGATTAGAGCCTGAGGCTCTAATTGGCTTCAAAAAAGGGTTGGCTCAGGGGGCAGAGAGAGGGTGGCAGGCTTCTTTACCACCCCCCCCCCCCAAAAAAAAAAATATTGAGCACCAGCTGCCACTGATAGCTTCTATGAATGAAACAGAATCTATTAGTGGAGGACAGGAAGATAAATTCATTCATAGATCCTGTTTCATTCATAGAAGTATTTATAGTATGGCTTCTATGAATGCAGGAGTGTCGAAAAGGGCGGGCATAGTTTGGCACTCTTGACGAGTATCTTTCACAGCTCCCTCAGTTCTATTAACCCCCTGCCACATCAGAAGATTATGGCAGCAGAAGTAGGAGAGATCAGAAGATGAAGATCTCAAGAAAAGCAGGAGCCAGCAACACAAGGAACACATCAGATTAATAAAAGTTAGTGTCCCTTGTGCTGTTTTTTTTTTAATAAACTTTGGCTGTAACAACCATTGACAGCAGAAAGCTGTTTTGTACAATAGCAGTAATAATACCGCTATGATGTCGGACATGCTCCTGTCAAGTCCATAAATCTTTGGGCATCCTATGCAATGCTCAAGCAGCTAGGCACAGTTCAACTTCAAGAGGAACTGCAACCTGCTCACATGATTTGTAATAAAATCATCTTTGCCATTCTGAAGCTTCACTCCAACCACTTTGCATATTATTTTATATATACTGTGATTCTGTACTTGCCAAATATGCTGCATAAATCTCCATCCACTAAGTCTGGCTGCAAAGTCCAGTCCCCACCCCCCCCATAAAAAAAAACCTGCAAAGCAAAGGCATAATGAGCTAGTATGCAGCGCATACTAGCTCATTATGAAAAACTTACCTTGGAACGAAGCTGTTGCAGCGGTCTCGGCACAACGCTGTGATGGGCGACATCGTTCTTCCAGGTCCGCGGCTCTGTCCAATCACAGCGCGGGCTCCAGCGCTGTGATTGGCAGAGCCGCGCTGACGTCACTCCCACGCATGCGCATGGGAGCCGACATTTACGCCACGAATACAGAAGAAACGGCACCCTGGGCTACCCCGGGTGCCGATTCTTCAGTGCGCATGTGCCGATGACATCGGCACATGCAGATACAGGGGATATTTCCTAAACTGTACAGGTTTAGGAGATATTTCCTGGACCTACAGGTAAGCCTTATTGTAGGTTTACCTGTAGTTTAAAGTGGTTGTCATGACTTGACAACCACTTTAAGCTCACCCTAGAATAATCCCAGGCATGAACAGTCAGATAGAATGAGTGTCAGGTGTACACTGTGGAGATCTGAACTGCAGTACTGATAAACAACCAGCAGATGGTAAAGGTGCAAGGCTTGTCATCACAATGAAGTTACGTAATGATATCAAAGAACTGTGACTTAATTACAGTACAGCATGACAGATGGCAAACAATGATTTTATGTCATATTAATCCTAACTATTCTAAAATTATCAACATCCCTTCCCTTTATACTAATCCAATTACAAAATAAACTTGTTTGGCCATTTCATTGTGATTTTATTAATAACACATTCAAATTGGCTTGTCTATAACTGTATTTTTCTATGCAGTTAGTCTACAATACTATATTTTGTGCTGACATCTGTTTCTAGAAAAAGTAAAAGAGGATAAGTTGTATAATTACTGTTAGTCTCCTCTAGTGTACATGAGATATCTTGTGCATGAGGGTTTTGCTATGCTGAGATTCATGATGTCCTCTTCCTGCCAGTTTTTAGCATTTTTCAGACATTCCACTTCTATCAGTTTCTTTTAGCAAAGTGAGGGTGCACATACCTTAGAGAAGTGGGCATTTCAAGAAAAGCGACCTACATGTTTCAGCAGAAAATAAATATTTTCATAAGCTACATTTTGCATTTTAAACATATTTTAATAGTAACAAAGAGGTAGAAATGGGAAGAGGACAGGCAAGTTTACTTTTTTTGACACCTGGCCCCATCACAACCACCTATGTGTCCAGAAGTATGTGTACAGCGAAGAGAAGAAGTTGAGGATTTAGTTTTTTTTTAGAACCATACTTACCCAGGTGGATGCAGCATCAGTCTAATGCTGCCTTTGTCCCCCGTTGGCTCCAAGGCTGAGAACCGAGTAATCAAACACTGCTCGGTTCTCAGTGGCCCTTAAGCAGAGAGCTCTGACCAGTTCTCTGCTCTGCCCCCCCGCCCCCCCGCACTCACTGGAGCGCTGGGCTGTGGAGGGGGCAGGAGCGGCTGGCTCAGGGATCTGGGCGGATCCTGATCTTTCCCTAGCCTGGACTGGCTCTTTGATGTCAGCCAACAGCGGTATTCAGCTCGTTGTCTGATGAAAACGGGCCACAAGAGTGCTGAATGAACTGCACCCTGGTAATCCACAGGAGAAGTACAGCCAAACAAGCTTTGGCTGTACTTCTCCTTAAAGTTCAGATGTTTGCAGCTAATGACATTTTAGACAGTTGTGCATTTCCAACCTTATGGCGAAGGCTTGGGAAAGACCATTTTCTGTTCATCATGGCTGTGCCCAAGCCAACTCTATCAAGACATGATTTAATGAGTTCAGTGTGGAGGAACTTCAGTGGCCTGCACAAAGCCACAGTGGTGTTCTCCTTGAACATTTCTACCAGACCTCAAAAATGCCCTGTTAGCTGAATGGGCACAAATTCCTACAGACACAAGCAATTTTGTGAAAAGCCTTCCCTAGAGTGTGCAAACTGTTACAGACACAAAGGGGGAACAATTTCCATATAAATACCCATGGTTTTGCCATAGGATGCCCAATAAGCTGATATACAGTAGGTGTTGTCAAATCCACAAACTACAGACTATATAGTTTATGTGCCATTGAACAGAAAATTGTAGGGTGGCCACATGGTCACTTTGAAGTATCTCTATGTGTATTCCATTCCAAATAAACAGATAGTGTTCTTCCTTTTTTTTCTATGAACAGGCCAACAGAGGAGCTGCTAAAATAGAATTCAGATCAAAGCATCATACATGAAGGGCTGATGTTTACACAAGTCTGAAAAAATTTGATCACAGCTCATAAAGCAGTGTAATAAAACAAACACATAAATAACACCGGATGCAGTCAAAGCAAAAAGTAAACATTTCCACCAAGAGTAACCTTGTGGCAGGCCGATATCTGATGGATCCTCTCATCTCCTCGCTTGCACAGTTTACCTCTTGGCTGTGCCAGAGCATGTTGTAATTTCCATGTGCAATTATTTAACTTGGAGGGAACATCTGCAAAGTGGATGTTAGCAATAAGCTATCTGTACCAGAAACATGAATATAAAAATGTCTCGGCAAACGAGGTGATGATGCAAGAGTTCCTGGTGAGAGGTGGGATAATAAAGTTTGGAAACAACATGTGAGGAGCAAAACTGTAAGGCGAGCTTAAGCAAAACCACATGGCTCCATCAGTGTGTCTTCCAGGTATCATAATTTCTTGTCCATTGTCTGGGAAGATAATCAGACACATATGAGCTGTTCTAGACTCTGTGGTTATAAGTTACAGGCATTCGTTCTCTTCAGTTTGATAATGATGTGTCTAATGTTGTTATTAAGTCTGGGTCAGCGGTTTGTTGAGGCTTGCATGATCATTTTTATAGATCAAAATAACATGAATTTTCCCATTCCTGGGTCACATTTAATTTTATTCATTGTCCTTGAAAGAGAATTTTTCATGAAAACTTTGTTGTGTGTCAAGGATCTTGTTTCTATAAAACCTTTCGATTTAGTTTTGGATGATCGGTAAGGGGGGAGTCTTTATTTTAAACTATACTTAGGGCTTGATTTTGGGGTCATGTTTCTCACATCTCAATCTGATCTAAAGCTTTGGGAAAGCAGAATCATACAACAAACAGAACCAAAGTTCCTTGTCTGAGGATAGATCATTTATCAAAATAGGAGATCTATTAACTGAAACCAATGGGAAGGCCAGGGGACAGTGCCTTACACTTATTACTTTTGTGATGTTGCACACATATTCAGGAAAATGGAAATATAAAAAAAAAAATTGGCATTTCACAATGAACAGGGACAGACATACTAGTTGTGCAGGCTGTGCAGCTGCACAAGGGCCCTCTGGGACTTAGCCATTTATACTAAACATGCATGTAGCAAGGGTAAGGTGCTGTGGTGGTTGTCATGTCCTCCATGTTGCCCTCCTCACTGGGTGCCAAACAAGGGTCACACAACGGTGGGTGGTTCTTCTAGGCTATGCTAGGCACCTTGTTCAGGGTCACTTTACCACACTTGGGGTACCTTTTGCTTCTGTGGCATTTTCATCAATGTTCTGGGACAAGGCTTAGGCTGCCATGGGGGAATACTCAACCTTAAGGCAGCCTCAACTCTTAGAGATGAACGTACACCATGTACACTTGCACTGTAACTGTTCTCATTGATGTCAGTGGAAGGAATGGTGCCTCATCGTTGGTGTCAGTGGGAGGAATAGTGCCCCAAGGGCGAAATAAAGGCAAGGAAAGGGCCACATTTGGCCTACAGGTTTTGAGACCACTGCTCTATAGAGTAGTGAATATAGAACTTTGAATGGGGTGGGGGAGATTAGTTTATGCCAGACTTCCATTTTAAGTACCAGCATATGTTAATAGTACATTGTATACCCCTGTATATTATGGTCGTCAAGGTGCCCATCCTAATAATTTTTTGACATTATCGATGCTCCCCGCTGAAACCACTGCTTGTGGAAGGGAATTCCATATCCTTACCACTCTTACAGTAAAGAACCCCCTACACAATTTAAGGTTAAACCGCTTTTCTTCTAATTTTAGTGAACGGCCGCATGTCTTTTTAAGTTCCCTTTCACGAAAAAGCTTTTACCTTATAGTGGGGTCACCAGTACAGTATTTATACATTGAAATCATATCCCCTCTCAAGCATCTTTTCTCCAGAGAGAACAAGTTCAATGCTTGTAGTCTTTCCCCATAGCTGAGATCCTCCAGTCCCTTTATTCATTTTGTTACCCTTCTCTGGACCCTCTCCAGTTCCAGCACATCCCTCTTGAGGACTGGTGCCCAGAATTGGACAGCATACTCAAGATACGGCTGGACCAGAGTCTTGTAGAGTGGGAGAATTATTGCTTTATCTCTAGTTAATACCCTTTCTAATGCATGCCAATATTCTGTTGGCTTTGCTTGCTGCAGCCTGACATTGCATGCAGTTGCTGAGCCTGTCATCTACTAGGACCCCCAGGTCCTTTTCCATCCGAGATTCCCCAGAGGTTCTCCTCCTAGCGAGTAAGTCCTGGATTAGTCCAGCCTGGAGCAGCTTGCTGCCCTCCAGGGCATTGCTGCTACATGTGTGCTGTTGCGAGGCCTCAGGTGGGTGACCTGAGGGCCTGGATGCTGAGACCTTAAACCTAGAGAGGGAGAGCTGACTGAGGAGGACTGTCTGCTAAAGATCTGGTCTGGCATCACCAGAGTAAGGTGTCGCTTGGAAGTTGGAAGGAGGCAACCAGCTGTTCTTGAGCCTTGTGTGAGTACAGACATTTTTGAGAGATCTTGGGGACCTTTGTGCTGCTGCCACTCCTCTAGTGCTAGAGAGTCACCGGCTGGTGTTCTGAAGAGCTTAGTCCACCTAGTTCTCTGTAAATGGGATTCTGCTCTTGTGGCTCTAAAGGAAGGGGTTTGAATTTACTACTACTACTACTACTTCAAAGTGAAAGCTGCTGTTTGTTGCAAACACAGACTTTATTACAGCTTTTCCAGAAGGTATACTTAGTCTTCAACTTGTCCATAGTTCCTGTTTTTGCAGTATCCCACTTACTTCCCTCAATCCTGTCCAAGTTCTCCAAAAATAAAAAAAACAACACCCCTAGACTGGTCATTGGAGAGGTCTGTGGATGAGCCTGTGTACCTGGCTGTGGGGCAAAGTTAGTGGGCAAGACCTGGACAGTATACCCGCAGCTCCTACGGGAGTAATGCTACAATTGTGACAGCAGGTATTTTCATATGTCCTCATTTTTTTTTTGTAGAAGCATGAGATAAACCCCCTGTGGGATGTTTTTTGATGCGATATCTTCCTCAGGGGTATGTGGTCAAGGTCATTTAAAAACAATGCTCTGAATGACATAAAAGAAAAACAGGATGTCAAGGAACAAAAAAAATATATATATATATATACAGAAAATATGTAGATATTGATATATCATAGAGTGGAATACTGACCATAAAGTGTAGGACACTCAATAGACTGTCTTATAAGGAGGTTACAAATAACCCTTCTGCCCAACCCGAGAATGGGAGTATATAACGACTCTATGAATTAAGAAATATCAGAGGTAAATGTAAGAGAAAAGAAAAAAAAAATTATAAAATTAATTATATAGGATGTTGTGTATTTCCTTTTACTTACCAGTTACTTTTCTTTTTTGAATCAGGTATAAGTTTATTGAAGAAAGTCAACAAACCACAGAAAACATAGAAAAGAACGTTTCAGTGAATCCATGCACATTATGCCATGTCATCTAAAATGAGGTACAAAGTCATATGCAATTACATTTAGCAATACAGAATAGCTATAGTCATTTACCTCACATGCACCATAACAAAAAAAGAACATTATCTTACAGAGCAAATCCATGTCAACTGCCCTTCCATCACCCTACCTGGTAGTTCCCCAGTTATATTGATTTACTTACATGGTCTACTGGCACATCACAGTAACAATCTATCCAGTATTAAGTCTAGAGAGTCTGGAGACCTGGCACAGTCAACCAATTCCCCCATACCTTGTCAAACTTGTGCGGGTTACCTATATGCGCTGTAGCATAGGTCTGGTGAACAGCCAGTTCACTAATGAGTCAGCTGTGTTCTGGGCTTTAATTAATCACCAGACCAAGGCTCTAGGCTCCCAGTTGGAAACAAATCCACTCTGCAGACAGGAGGTCTAGGCGTGCTGAATTTCGTTTATTTCGGTAGCAGGACTGAAATGCTGAATACCCCTGCGAGGAAAGCTACTTTGTTTACTTTTGAACTTTTCCATTCCTTTTAATAAAAATGGGCTGCCATGCCCTTAACCACCTCCCACCCGGCCACTGTACATATACGGCCGGGTGGGAGCTTCCCCGTTCTGACAGGACGTATATATACGTCCTGCAGAAAGGGAGCTCGCAGCGCGGGCACGCGCCGCGCTGCTGCTGAATCCTGTGATCATTATGATCACAGGATCCAGCTGAGCGGAGATCGGGATTCGGGCGCAGTGACTGGCCCTCCCGATTATGTGACGGCTGTGTCCAATCACAGCCGTCACATTGTAAACAGAGACGAGCGTCTCTGTGACAGTTCTCCCCCGCCGAGCGTCTCTGTGACAGTTCTCCCCCGCCGAGCTCAGTGAGAGCTCAGTGCGGGGGGGGGGGGGCAGCTCTGTGGCAGCTTTCTGCATGGTGAGGATTTCATGCAGAAAGCTGTCACAGATCGCCCCCCACACAGTGCACCAAGCATACTGATACCCTATGTCCCTGTAAACATAAGTGTCCCCATAAAAGAGCCCCCAAAACATCTGTATGTCCCCCATCACATCTGTCACCATACACAACATCTGTCACAGTCCCCAAACATCTGTCACAGTCCTCAAACATCTGTCACCATACACAAAACATCTGTCACCATACACAAAACACCTGTATGTCACTGTCACATCTGTCACAGTCCCCGTCACATCTGTCTGTCTGCCAACACCAAATAAACTCCAATTTGGGTTATTTTTACCAAAGAAATGTAGCAGTATCATTTTTGGTCAAAATTTATCAAGAGAAATTACTTATTTGCAAAATTTTATAACAGAAACGCAGAAATATGCATCATTTTTGAAAATTTTTTGTCTTTTTTTAATTTATAGCGCAAAAAATAAAAAACCCAGGGGTGATTAAATACCACCAAAAGAAAGCTCTATTTGTGTGTAAAAAATGATAAAATTTTCATATGGGTGCAGTGTCGCATGACCGCGCAATTGTCACTCAAACTGCAACAGCGCTGAAAGCTGAAAATTGGTCCGGGAAGGAAGGGGGTTTAAGTGCCCAGTATTGAAGTGGTTAAAAACACTGTCTGGAGTGGCACGTTTTCTGGAAGTTGCATGCACCACTTCACCAAATCACCCCAATATCATACAGCGCATATATAAATTTTTCATACCTAAGTACTGTACCCATTTGGTCTATCCACATCTGCAGTGTTGGTATCGTTTGGGAGAGCCAATGCAGCAGAATAAGTCTGCGGGCCTGGAACAGTGCCCTACTAGCTGCCTCCGTAACAGGGGCGTTGCTAGGTGGGAAAAATACGAGGGGCTTCAGCCCGAGCAAGCCCGGCATGGGGGGGGGGGTGATGCAGGGAGGGGGGCGTGCAGGCTCACTTGCTGGTTGCCGCCTGGCTCACAAGTGCCCATCAATGCTGACCACTAAACTGACCTACCTGAGACATACACTGACCTACCTGACCATTACACTGACCTACCTGCTCCCTACACTAACCTACCAGATCCCTACACTAACCCCCTTGACCCCTACCCTGACCTACCTGACACCTACACTGACCTACCTGGCACACTAACCTACCTGGCACACTAACCTACCTGACATCTACAGTGACTTACCTGACACATACACTGACCTACCTGACACTTACACTGACCTACTTGACACCTACCCTGACCTACCTGACACCTGCACTGACCTACCTGCCCCTACACTGATCTACCTCTGATCTACCTGACACATACACTGACCTACCTGACTCCTACACTGACCTACCTGCACCCTACACTGACCTGACCTCTGATTTCTTGACAGTTGACACTCCTGCAGCTCAGGATGCTCAGCCTTACCTGTAGTGTGTGGCGCGCCCATCCCTCATGACCATTCAGGAGACAGCCCTGCAAGTACCAGGCAGCCAGGATAGGAGAGCCATCTGCCCATTAACACAGAGCGAACAGGAATCTCCCATCATAGGTGCTGCCGGGTCCAGGAGGCGGGACTTTGTGTCAATCACTCGGTCGCACTCGGATCGACCACCGCCCTTCATTGTAAACGGCCGCTCGGGTTCGGGGCTAATCATTAATTTCAGAATGCCTGAGACCCGGGGCTTTTCGGGGACCCACTCGGGGCTCCACCCCCCCCCCCCCCCGGCCGACACCACGGCTCCCTAAGGTAATTATCCTGGACTACCTCTTCCAGTGCATATGTGCTAATTAGCATAAGGCCTGCCTCAGCACAACTGATGTCATTAGAAGGTGGCCCTAGGTTACTGGAAGTTTTAAAAATCCTACATGTTGTTGTGCTATTGCCAGCCCTGTTTGATATATGAGAATTGTCTTCTGGGAGTCATTAATGTTTTAGACCCTCACAAATGTTCCCAGACCTTGTAATATGAATTCTTTTCAAGCTTGAAACCAAATGTGAAAAGCTTCCATTCAGAAAGATTACTTAATGTTAACCTGTCAGTGCACCAAGCGTAGTGAATTGGTCTGATTTTCCATACTGGCAGAAAAGGGTTAACATTGTGCAGCTGTGCAAGACACGGTAAAGGTAAAATTTCCCTCATAAATTTCACCTGCAAAAAGAGACTCAGCACTAAACATACAACTAAGACTGAAAAATAAAAAACTTTTTCTAACTGCCTGCCTACACCCCCTCCACAAACCACCAACCCTTCCCCAAGGCATGTGAATGATTATCTCTGGCGGGTTGGGATAACATCACTGACCAAACGGAAATCAGAATTAATCAGTCACATGGATAAAGGAGGGATCTCAACCAGATCCTCAACCTACACTGCAACAGCAGGGAAGCTTGGTCAAGAACGCTGATCAACAACACTCCCCTAAAGCCTTTTCATTGGGCAATTAAGGAGAACCCACATGCTAATGATGTAATATTTTGATCCTAACACTCTTAACTCCTATTATGTTCACTGTCAGAGCATACATGCAGCAGTGAATGATTGGCTGTGCCCCTCCTAACATAACTACTGCTTTACGGATAACTGCTATAAACAAATGTTCAGATACCTACCCTAGCTGCATTATAAAATACATTTTATTGTTTTTTTGTTTTAATAACTACACAACTGAATTTATGATTAAGCGTCCTTAGGAGGGCGTGAAACGCGTTAGCCTTCATCCCTGTCTGTACTGCATGGATATGGACCAATAAAGCATGATAAAGGAGTGCGGCCGTCCGGAGTTTTTCTTTTCATATCACTGTTTCCAGCGCTTTGAGCTCGCACCCTCCGGGACTGTGTCATTACGGGAGGAATCAGGTGTTCTGGAGCTGTCCAAATTAGTTTTCTACACAACTGAATTTACTAGTATTCATAATATCTGCCTGGAAATCAGCTTCAAAAGTGTTAAGTACAGTAGATATTGAAGTTGATATAAACCGCAATTGAACAACAATTAGTTTGCGTATTTGAAACATGCAGCACTACCCCCACTGGGGCTGCTGGTAACTGGCTCTCCTACTCCTGCAGGCAACACGCATTTTCCTTGCATCCAGACTGTCACGTACCTTTAGGTAGAGCCTGAAGAGCAGAGAAAGGCCTCTCGTACAGCCCCGGTTCAAGGACCACTGAGGTTGCTACAGCTACACCTGTATGGGACATGGCTGGGTTGGGTGGCATATGGTAGGCTGGAATTGGAGCTCTTAGCGTCACCCAGATGGGTCGGTTAGGTTGGGTAGACCTCTCTGTCCTGTGCTCACGGAGCCTTCGATCGATCTGGATTGCAAGTGTAATTAAAGCCTCCAGGGTATTAGGTATTAGGTACTCTGACCCGGGCAAGTTCATCTTTAAGATTTTCGGAAAGGCCCAGGCAGAACTGGTGTCACAGGGCTGCGTCGTTCCATTGGGCATCCGCACTCCAGTGTCTGAAATCTGTGACGTAGTCCTCAGCCACTCAGCAGCCCTGCTGGAGTGTGTGAAGAGCTGCTTTGGCTGTGACAGTCCACTGAGAATCATTGTACAGCTGTGCCATTGCATCAAAGAAAAGTGACATGCTTTGGACTT
Source organism: Glandirana rugosa (assembly GCA_018402905.1). NCBI lineage: Eukaryota > Metazoa > Chordata > Amphibia > Anura > Ranidae > Glandirana > Glandirana rugosa. The sequence goes on along the minus strand of BLSH010314810.1, from coordinate 799,362 downwards.
GTGCGTCATTCTCACCAGTGCCCATCTTTGCAGCCTCACCAGTGACCGTCAGCTCAGCCTCATCAGTGCCCATCAATACAGCCTCACCAGTGTACATCAATGTAGCCTGATCAGTGCCTATCAATGCAGCCTGATCAGTGCCCATCTTTGCAGCCTCACCAGTGCCCATCAATGAAGCCTCACCAGTGCCCATCAATGCAGCCTCACCAGTGCCCATCAATGCAGCCTCACCAGCGCCCTTCAATGCAGTCTCTCCAGTGCCCATCAGCTCAGCCTCATCAGTGCCCATCAATGCAGCCTCACCAGTGTAGATCAATGCAGCTTGATCAGTGCCCATCAATTCAGCCTCACCAGTGCCCATCAATGCAGCCTCACCAGTGCCCATCAATGCAGCCTGTTCAGTGCATGGTGATTAGAGAGAGGAGAGCTGCTGAATTACACAAAGTGGGAATCTCTCGCTTACCCGGCACACCGCTGTCATACAAAGTCCCACCTCCTGGATCAGCTCTTAGGCCTCATACACACGGGCGTTTTGCATGCCGGCGTTTGTAGGCGTTTTTTTGCTGCTCTCCATGTTATTCAATGGCACTCTAAAAACGCCAGCGTTTGTGAGCAGTAGAGGGCGTCGGCGTTAGTGAGCTGTTTTTAGAACGCGGGACCATCGCGTTCTGTAGCTGTAGCGTTTTGGCGTTTTTTGACGCTAATCGGCAAAACGCTCACTAACGCCTACTAACGCCGTACCGGCGTTAACAGGCGTTTTTTGACGCCGGCGTTTTTTGTAAAAAAAATAGCATTGGTCAATTTATTTACCAAAATACAGGAAATTCCTGTCTAAAATTACCCAAAGGTCCTTTGCAGCCCAGGGGAATTGTGGGTCGTCTTTGGGAAGAAGAAGAAAATGGCTGCAGGTGTAAAACAAGTCGATCTGATTTCTGCAGTGGAGGCCCACCCTGCAATTTGGGAGGTGAGTCACCCAAATTATGGTGACCACCTCCTGAAGATTAGGATATGTTTTTTGCGGCCGCAGTTTTTTGCGGACAATTGCGGCCATGCCGCAATCATCCGCAATCACTCGCAAAACGGCTAATCGCAGTTTTTTGCGGTTTTGCGATGTCGATGTCTTGCGCTACCAGGGCGCGACAGAGAATATG
>BLSH010314810.1:730358-740421 GCA_018402905.1 Glandirana rugosa | reverse complement strand
GTCACTGGCCCCCACCACCTGTCACATTGCCCCCTCCACCTGTCACACTCTCCACCATCTGTCACACTGGCCCCCACCTGTCACACTGTACCCTGCCTATCACACTCCCCCCACTTGTTACATTGTCCTCCACCTGTCACACTGCCCCCCACCTGTCACAGTGCCACCCACCTGTCACACTGCTGGATGGGGATGTCTCTTTGCTGGACTGGGCTGTCTCTTTGCTGGATGGGAATGTCTCTTAGCTGGAATGGGGTGTCTCTTTGCTGGATGGGGATGTCTCTTTGCTGGGTTGGGCTGTCTCTTTGATGGATGGGAATGTCTCTTTGCTAGATTTGGCTGTCTCTTTGCTATATGGGAATGTCTCTTTGCTATATGGAGATGTTTCTTTGCTGGATTGGGCTGTCTCTTTGCTGGATTGGGCTGTGGTTTTTTTTTGCTTAATTGGGTTGTTTCTTTGGCATCTTATGGCACATATTTTTTGCAAATTAAAAGAAACTTAGCAGTTTCATGTTTAGATGTTTTAATATTTTCTACTGTTTTTTGAAATGCTAGAAGTTTTATTAATTTTTTTTGGGGGGGGGGTCGCAAGTAGGTGGTCTAGCTTAGGTTGCAAAATAGTCTAGCACAGGCCCTGACACTGGGGTCATATTAGCTGCGTGATGGAGAGAAACTGAGAAAGAGAAGAAACACTATAATGTTAGTGTATTTGCTTTGGAAGAAAAAAAACATCTCTATTGTTGGGTGTCCTACGTGTGTCGATACTGACACATTATGTAAAACTATTAGAATAGATTTTTACATTTTAGAATGGGATGCCTAGAGACTGTCCAAAATTTTAAAGGGTGCCTTGACTGAAAAAATGTTGAGAAACACTGGATTAAACTATTGTGATGTGCATGGACATTGTATTATGTTTGGAGTAATTGGGAGGTTTGCAGCAAATTATGTACAGTGCCTTGAAAAAGTATTCATACCCCTTGAAATTTTTCACATTTTGTCATGTTACAATGTAAATGTATTTTATTGGGGTTTTATGTGATAGACCAACACAAAGTGGCACATAATTGTGAAGTGGAAGGAAAATGATAAATGGTTTTCAATATTTATTACAAATAAATATCTGAAAAGTGTGGCGTGCATTTGTATTCAGCCCCCTTTACTCTAATACCCCTCACTAAAATCTAGTAGAACCAATTACCTTCAGAACTCACCTAATTAGTAAATAGAATTCAACCTGTGTGTAATGTAATCTCAATATAAATACAGCGTTTCTGTGACACCCTCAGAGGTTTGTTAATGAACAAACCACATCATGAAGGCCAAGGAACATACCAGACAGGTCAAGGATAAAGTTGTGGAGAAGTTTAAACCAGCGTTAAGTTATAAAAACATATCCCAGGCTTTAAACATCTCACAGAGCACATAATCAGAAAATGGAAAGAGTATGGCACAACTGCAAACCTAGCAAAACATGGCCGCCCACATAAACTGAAAGACCGGACAAGGAGAGCATTAATCAGAGAAGCACCGAAGAGGCCCATGGTAACTCTGGAGGAGCTGCAGAGAACCACAGCTCAGGTGGGAGAATCTGTCCACAGGACAATTATTAGTTGTGCACTCCACAAATCTGGCCTTTATGGAAGATTGGCAAGAAGAAAGCCATTGTTGAAAGAAAGCCATAAGAAGTCCCATTTGCAGTTTGCAAAAAGCCATGTGGGGGACACAGAAAACATGTGGAAGAAGGTGCTCTGGTCAGATGAGACCAAAATTGAACTTTTTGGCCTATAAGTAGAGTTGAGCGAACCCGAACTGTAAAGTTCGGGTCCGTACCGAACTTTTGGGTGTCCGGGACCCGGACCCGAACAAGGACTTTTAAAAAAAAGTCCGGGTTCGCGTCCGGGGTTCTGGTGATTTAATAAAAGTTTTGAAAATTGCTGTAACAAAGTCCTGGAAAGTCCTAGAGGTCTGCAAAAGGAAGGAAAATGGGGGTAAGGGTCGGACAAGTGCCCTACAAAGAAATGGGGACAGGGAAATAACTTAAAAGCATTTTTAAACTAAAATCACATAAAAAAATCAAAAATGGAGGTGGATGTGGACCATCTTCAAACTGTGTGTGAAAAGTATAAATTAGCGGGAGAAGTCATATCACTGTTCTACAATCATCTTCAAACTGTGTGTGAAAAGTATAAATTAGCCTGGAGAAGCCATATCACTGTTCTACAATCATCTTCAAACTGTGTGTGGAAAGTATAAATTAGCCTGGAGAAGCCATATCACTGTTCTACAATCATCTTCAAACTGTGTGTGAAAAGTATAAATTAGCCGGGAGAAGCCATATCACTGTTCTACAATCATCTTCAAACTGTGTGAAAACTATAAATTAGCGGGAGAAGCCATATCACTGTTCTACAATCATCTTCAAACTGTGTGTGAAAACTATAAATTAGCGGGAGAAGCCATATTAGCCATTAAAATTTAGAACAATAATATGGCTCTCTATGCGGCTGGAAGAACAGTAATATGGCTCTATCCCCCTGCAATAGGCTTTTCCCATACACTTTGAAGATGATTTTAGCAGGGGAATCAAAAGTGTTCACACAGTAAGAGGAAGCCCTGTCATACATGCAGACCTACCTCATGCAGGAATCAACCCCACTGGAGGCCAGTGCCCCCCAATGGCTCCCAGGGATCAGTGCAGCCCCCCAAAAAGGATCAGATATATCAACGACCCTAAACAATACAAGCTTTGCTAACAAGGTCCTCCCTATCACCACTTTAAAGAAGGACACCGGCTTATCTAAGTACCGAGGATGGACTAATTTACAACGAGAGTTTGCCTCCTTGTTCCCCTTTGCTGTTACTGATGTTATTGTTTTATAGAGACCGCCTTAAATGTTTTCTTTTCTTTCAGCCTCACCAGAGATGAGGAGAGACCATGTAGGCAGCATAGTCTGGGATACTCTCCCTTATATGCTTCTGCCTGATCTCCCACCCCACTACCAGCTGCGGCCTATGGTCACAGCAACACGCTCACCTCTCCGATAATGCTGTCAGATGAATACATGTGGAAAGAAGTGAAGTGTAAGTTTCCACTACTGTAAGTTATCTAACCTATTGTTTATTTTACTGCTTGTTTTATATTTGAGCTATAGAAAGGGATCTATCCCCCCTTTTACCATGTACCTCTGCACCACCTAACCCATCATCTACACCAGTGCCGCACCCTTTCCCTTCCCCCTTTCACCCCAACACTTATCCCTTGCCTCCCTACCCCCTAGAAGCCTTAACTATCATCTGAAATGCTTCTGAGACATAACCCCGCATTTAATACACTGACAGACATTCCCTCACCTTCCCACGGCATAGCATTACCTGAACATGAAAATCCTGTCCTGGAACGTTAAAGGGCTCAAGACAGACATAGCTCTCCTATAGGAGACTCACTCCACAGAGGACTTTCCCCACATGCGCAAACTTTGGGTGGGCCAGGTCTTTGGCTCAGCGTCGGTGAAGGGCAAAGCAGGCGTACTCATCCTCATTCACAAAAACTGCCCTTGGGAAACAATCTCAGTAAAACATGAATATTCTGGGCAGAGTCTAACAGTTCATCTACGTAGGTCCAACTGGGACATAGTGATCACAAAAGTATATGCTCCCAATCCTCCAAACAAAGCCTTCTTTCAAACGATAGACAACCATTTGTCTACATATAGTCATCTCCCTCTTTTTTTTTTTTTTAATAATTTTTATTGGAGTTTTAGGCGTACAGTAGAATAAGACTTTGCATAAAGGTAAAATGGCATGTAATAGGTACAGCTTACAAAAGCTTTAAGGCTTTCACACAAGCTCGCAGTGAGTAGACTCAATAAGAAAACAAGAAGGCTAACAACAAGGGTAACAAGTCTGTTGATAGTAACATTAAATTATGCATAGTATTCAATCTCAGAAACCACTAAAAAGGAGGCCTGAAAAACCTGAGGAGTGGAAGCATGAGTATAACATAAAAACCTGGAGGGGGTCCAAGAGCGGAGATCCAAAGCACTAAGTAGGTGCAGTAGGTATTGATTTGGGAACATCAAGGGGGGAGGTTTAAAGCAAGGCTGATTGCCAAAGCATCTGTGATTTTGAGTTTACCCAGTCTGTTGGCTCGCAGGTACCAGTCAGTCAAATGGAAGGGGTACATGTGTTGTGTGATTTCTGTAGGTGAAAATGAGTGCTCCAGATAGCGGCACCATCTGGCAAAAAAACACTTTGTAGATTTGAAGTTTTGAGATATGGTGTCCAGTTTTTCCAGATGAAATAGGCCTCGGATTGTTTGTTTCACTTGAGAAAGTTGTGGTGGGTTTGTGTGGATCCAGGACTGCATAATGGCCTAGCAGACAAAAGGCAAAGGTGTGTCCACTGTGGAAAAGATGCCTTTAAACTAGCTTTGGAGGAGCCCAAATCTGAGTCTGAACTGAAGAGGCACAACATGGGTCCTTTGATAAAGGAATCTGTTAGATTTTTTCAGCGTACTTTAACATCTGGTCCCAGAATGAGGAGACTTTGTGGCAGGTCCATAGTCTGTGGTAAAGAGCGGGTTTGGCTGTGGAGCACCATGGGCAGACTGATGAAGATGGGTCCAGCGGGTTGTGCCGGGACGGGAGGTATGCTCTGTGAACAATCCTAAATTGGGTTTCCTGCCACGTTTCCAAGATCATTATAGAGCAGACCTTCTAGTATCCAGCAAGGATTTGAGAAGGTGCCTCTTGGTTGTTGAGGATAGGTGACCAGGTGCGGAAGGGCTCAAGGGAGTATTTGGAGGCTTGATGCCTAATGAGGTTGGAATAAATGTTCGATATGGAGTATTGGCCATTGTTTAGCAATGAGTCTATAAAGGACAGTTGATACGGGTTTTTGCCATGGTCAAAGCAAGATTTCAGAAAACTTGTCAGTTGGTACTAGTAGAATATCTGGCAAGGTGGTATGGAGTACTCATGAGACAGTTCCGAGAAAGGTTTGAAGGTACCACGGGTAGAGTCTATATGTTGGCGAGCCGACTTTAAGCCAAAACTGTGGTTTCCAGCGAAGGTAAGAACATAGGATTGCCTTGAATGGGTAGGTATCAAGATATGCTGGAGGGTAGCCCATGGAGCTGCCTCACCTCCCTCCATGCAATAAGGGTATCTTGATCAGCAAATTGGTCTTGAGGGGGTGAGGTAGTGTGCTGAGTTTTGAATGTAGGACAGCCTGGAGGTTGAGAGGGGACACCAGGGCCCCCTCCAGCATAAAGTCGGAGTAGCAGGAGCGTTCGGATAGCCAATCTAAGGCTTGCCTCAGTAGGCAAAATAAGTTGTAAAATCTAATATTGGGTAGACCCACCCCACCCTCTCTCCTTGGGAAACAACTTTTCTGGAGTGAAATACTTGGCCTCTTCCGATGCCAGAGAACGTTGTTTAGAGCAGCATGTATCTTTTTTACATCTGTGTGTTTAAGCACTAGTGGAAGAGTCTGCAGTGGATACAGCAGTCTGGCGAAGGAAACCATTTTAAAAAGGTGGCATCTCCCGAAGAGCGAGAGGGGGAGGGCCCCCATGCTTTCAGCTCCTGTACAATCTTTTTTATAATTGCGGGTAGTTCAAGTTGTATAGTGAGGAAGGTTCTCCACCAATTTGTATACCAAGGTATGTGATGTGGTGTTTAGCCACTAAGAATGGGGATGATGGGGTCCAAGCCAATGAAAGGCGCGGATTCAGGGGCAAGACTTCACTTTTATAAAAATTGATTTGCAAACCAGAGCAGACTCGGAAGGCCACAAAGAGGTCCTGTAGATAGCCTATGTCTGAGGATGGGTTAGAGGAAAAGAGAAGGATGTCATCAGCAAAGAGAGCCAATCGAAGGGTTTGGTTGCTGACCGCGATGCCGCCAACCCCCCCAAGCCTTGAGAATTCTAGAGAGTGGTTCTATGGCTATGTTGAAGAGCAAGGGGGAGAGGGGGCAACCTTGTCTCGTGCCTTTGGTCAACTGTATAAAGGTGGACATGAAGTTAGGGGTAACTAAACGTGCCGTAGGAGTGGCGTACATTTTCTGGACAAAATCTAGAATATGGCCTGTCATGCCAAAGGCTTTCATGACCATGAATAACCAAGAGAAACTAATATTATCAAAGGCCTTTTCAACGTCAAGCGAGATAATAGCAGTGTCTTGGTCAGGATGGGTTCTAGCATATTCAAGGGTCAAAAGTACCTTACGGATATTGAGGGTGGCTGATTGTCCAGACACGAAGCCTGATTGCACAAGAAGTAGGAGAGATGGAGGATACGCGCTAGTCGTGCCGCTATGATTTTAAATAAGATTTTGGTGTCAACATTGATGAGCGAGATGAGTCTATAAGAGCTGGGTAGAAGGGGGTCTTCGCCTTTTTTTGCAATAAGTTTAATATAGGCTTGTGAGCCTGTGGGCAGGTAGGGACCTTCCATCCATATAGACCCATAAAATGGGACAGGGTATTGGGGATTAAGTCTAGGGATATTTTGAAAAAGTCAGCGGAAATTCAATCAGGTCCAGGGGCTTTGCCTGAACCGAGAGTCCGGATGGTGGAACGGATTTCCTGCGAAGTTATGGGTGCATTTAGAGATTCACTTTACTCGGGGGATAGGGTCAGTAGCTTAATTCCGGCGAGTAGGTCTGAAGCCTTTGAGAGATCAATAGGGCCCTCTGTGTAGAGGGAGGTATAGAAATTGGCTAGGAGGGAGCTGATCTCAGAGGGAGATTTAACAATTTTCCCACTATGATTACGCAGGGCGCCAATATGAGTCGGGAGTGATGGCCAGAGCCGATTCTGGCTAGCAGCTTGTCCACTTTATTGCCGTGCCTGTGATATAGTACAAATATTTGATGGCCTCCTGCTGGGCTGGCCAGTGGTCAAAGGACTGCTTGGCCTCTTGCCAGAGTTGTAGATTGGTCTGTGTGTGGGAGAGCTTTAAAGCCTGGTGGACCCGACGTAAGGATTCGCTGGCCTGGATGTACTGCTTATTTGCCTGCTTTTTGAATTGAGTGGAGAATGCAATAATGCGCCCTCTGAGAAAGGCCTTCTCTGCCTCCCAAAAGAGGTTGGGGAAAGAGAGGTGCTTGCAGTTAGTCTCGGTATATTCAGTCCATGCCATTTGTATTGTCATTTTGAAGTCTTCGTTGTCTGTCAGGTATGAGGGGAAACGCCAAACATTGGACAAACGAGGGGCAGTCAATCTCAAGATACTAACGCTGACAGGGGAGTGATCAGAGATTGCCATCTCTTCAATGGAAGAGGAGGATATCAGGGGCAGGAGACCTGTTGAGCAAAAGAGGTGGTCTATACTCGAAAATGATTGATATGGGGGTGAGTAAAAGGTGAAATCCCTGTCTGTGGGGTGCGCTATGCGCCATACATCAGTTAGGTGAAGCATCTCAATTGAGTGGGCTAAGGGTGTGGTGGGGTCAGTCCGGAAGGGTGCCCGGATGGTCCCGGGGAGCAATCCTCTGATAGATGCATGACTGTGTTAAAGTCCCCCCCCCCAATCAGATGGAGTGATTCAGGGATTTGTAAGGCCCAGGAAGCGAAGTCCTGGAAAAAGGCCTCCCCTGGGGAGTTTGGAACATAAACATTGGAAAGAGCATCATCGCGATCTGCAACAGTTAAGTGGAGAGTGAATCTGCGACCATCCGAGTCCGCTTCAACCAAGCGAACAGAGAAAGGGAGATTTTTGTGGAGGAGAATGGCTACACCAGTTTTGCATCCTATAGCAGGAGAGCAGAAAGCCCTGCCCACCCACAGCTTGCACAACCTGGCCAGGTCATCTGCGGCAAGATGCGTCTCCTGCAGGAGGGCTACATCTGCCTTCAATCATTTTAGGTGTCTTAGAATCTGCATATGCTTATGTGGGGAGCATAGCCCCTTAACATTCCATGAAATTACCTTTAGGTGATTCTCGATCTCTGGGGGAGCAATGGCCGCGATTGATAGATATAGTGGAGTGTCCCGGTCAGGGGTGCGAGTATCACAGGGATGACCTCCCCAGGTCCGGGAAATCCAGGTTTTCGGTAGGGTTCTGAAATGGGTGAAAGAAATACTAGTTTGTCTAGTAAATATATCAACAAAGCATCAACAGTTCGGAGGAGTAGCCTCCCATAACACTTCAGGGACTTCACTTTTTTTCCCCATGGAGTATTCCTCCTCAGTGTCCCCGCCAGAGGGTGACTCCTCATATTCACTCTAAAGGTTCCTACTCCGAGGGGAGAGAAGGAAAGAGAAGGTGGGGGAGAAGAGATAGGTGCAAAAAGGGAGAAGAGAAGGGAGAGGGAGGAGTTGGGGGGGGAGTGGGAATGGGAAGCAGATGTATGAAAGGTAGAGATGAGAGTGAACTAGAGCATGGAGGACTAGAGATGGGGAGGGAGATAGGAGGAAGAGAGAGAGAGGTGAGGGGGACCTGGGGGACTTAGAAGCGATAAGTCAGAAACCACAAACTAATAAATATAAAGGGTAATAACTGTACAGTCTACAAAGTTATAATGTTATAACGAGGGTGATATAAGGAGGCATTCTATGAAGTTTAGGCCCAACAGTTTCAAACAAGAGTCAATATCAAAAACTCACGGAACATTGGTGTGGTGGGAACCAAAGCCAGACTGCAGCAAGGAGAAATTGACTCCAGGACTGGCTAAGAAGTCAAAGAAAAACAAAATGGGGGGAGAGGGGTCGATGTTCACGGTGGAGCAAGCATGGGTCGGTCAGTGGGGGGACCAAAATGAACTCGTTTGACTGGAGTTTTCTGCGGGCTGGACTGTTTGCTTGAGGAAAGAGCTGATTTCCTGGGGAGAGCTTGGGTACTTGGAGAAGAAGGAGACTCTTGTTCCATGTCCATCAGCTGTGTATTGTTGATATAGTTTTCTGCGTCAGTCGGCGAGGTGAAGGACAGACGTTCCCCAGAGTGAGATTGGATGTGCAGAGTAGCTGGATAGGCGAGGCTAAATTTTATATGGCTTCTGTGAAGCACCGAGCTCACCGATGAAAAGGCCTTGCGTTTGTGCATAACCTCGACAGAGTAGTCAGCAAAAAGTAATAAAGGGCAGTTTTCCACCGACAGGTTGCGATCCCTGCAAAGTCTTTGCAGTATGGCCTGTTTGTCAGTATAGTTGAGGTACCGTACAATAACAGGTCTAGGCTTAGAACATGTGTCAGACTGTTGGCCTATACGGTGGGCGTGCTCTACAATACAGGGGGTGCGCAGGCCTAGCTGCTCCGGAATCGTGGTGGAGTAAATGGATACCAAGGAGGCTGGTGTGACTGACTCTGGGAGGCCTATAATGCGTAAATTGTTTCTCCTTGACCTATTTTTAAGGTCATCGACCTTGTCCTGAAGGTCATGGTATAGTGCAGATAGTTTGGCTACCCCAATGGAGAGAGCAGTGTTATCATCCTCCACACCTGAGATCCGCTCCTCTGCTTAATCGATCCGTAAGGATCGTATTTGCAGTTCTCTGTGCAGTTACTCCAGCCCTTTCAGCACTGCACCGCCGACTGCCTCAGTCACAATAGGGGTGAGAAGAGTGACCACCGCTTGAACTATGCCTGAAGGCGAGGCATGGTCTGGCTGGGTGAGCATCATGGGTTCAGCATATGGTGTGCTGGCAGGGAACGCAGAGTGAAGCGCAGCTGTGTCGCTCGTGGTAGTGAGAGCGGGCGCCATGTTAGGCTGCGGCCTGTGAGCTGTCTCCATCACCCCCCCTGCACAGAGCAGGTGGCGGCCACGCCGCCGGTCACTCCACGAAGCAATCCATCTGTGTCCCCGGGAGTGTGGGAGGTGGGGAGGGGGGTTACCTCGGGTTGGAGCCAGCTCAGTGGCAGTATTTCAGAGAATCACAGCAGGAGCTGGTGTCATTCAGCTTCTCTCCATGCAGCACCGGAATCGGAAGTCCCATCTCCCTCTTTTAATAGGAGGTGATTTTAATTCCATGATGCATACAGAAGAGGACAAGTCATACCACCACTCCAGACCACTCCAGACCCCCCCCCCCCCACACACACACACGCCCTTAGCCTAACT
>BLSH010314810.1:716850-730348 GCA_018402905.1 Glandirana rugosa | reverse complement strand
ACAGACCCCCCCCCCCCCCACACACACACACGCCCTTAGCCTAACTTCCCACCTAGCAACCTTTAGAGATGCTTTGCAACTCATGGACATTTGGAAATGAACACGCCCTGAGGGAGAGAGAGTTTACCTTCTACTCCCTGCCCCATCCAGGATAGGCTACTTGTTCGGTAACTCAACCCTTCTTCCACTCACGCTTAATTCCCACATACATGAGATAGCAATTTCGGCCTTTGCCCCTATTTCACTCCTACTTCATGACACTACTCAAACCAATGCCACAAGGACGTGGCGATTTCCTTCATACTTAGCACACAACCAAGATCTTAAAAATATGCTAATACAGATCTGGACAGATTATGAAGCCAATAATCAGATACACCTAGACGACCCTAATCTTTTCTGGGAAGCTGGCAAAACAGAGCTACGGGGCAGAATTATTGCCTTTGGAGCTACTCATAAAAAGAAAGTACAAGCAAATTCCCGAGAGGCAAGTGACTAATTGCGCTCCATGCAAAGGCAGCTGATGGTCTCCAATTCACCTTGGCTCAGGGATCTCTGGCGAGAAGCCAAACAAAACTTTGATTTGTTGGCGGAAGCTCAAGAGAGTATCCACAAATCTTACCTAGACCTACAATACCACATATATGGTAACAGGCAAACTTCTCGCCAGGCTGTGCAAAGGTACCTACACACCAACTCACATTTCTATGCTAAAAAATAACCAGGGTATCTTAACCTCAAATGCTAAGGAGATAAATGGCATCCTAGAACAATTCTACACTACGCTATACAGCGAGGACGCCTTAGACCATAACACGGCCCAAGACTTTTTAGACCAAATCACACTTCCACTCATAGACCCTTCTCACCTAGCCCAACTAAATGCCCCGAGAACACCCAGTTTAGAGCCTGTTCAGGCTTATGTATTAACTTTGCCAAAAGTGAGATTCTTCCACTACACCATACTAGGACCCCTATTTGGGCGAGTAACACGATTTTCTTGGTAGCCAGGCAATTTATTACCTATCTAGGTATCAAAATTGGCAAGATGCCCTCCTCTCTATACCATTTAAACTTTTCCCCATTAATCACAAAAGTCATCGGAGAACTGGAGGCGTGGATGAACTTCCCTCTCTTACTCTTCGGCAGGTGCCATCTCTGTAAAATGGTGAGCTTTGCTAAGCTGTTATATCCCATGCAGACCATCCCACTTCTATTGTGCCATACTGATATCCAGAGGCTGCAGAAGGCCCTATCTACATTTATCTGGCAAGGACGCAGATCTCGCATATCAGTACAAAAATTGTACCTGCCCAGGAGCGAGAGGGAGGGGGAACAAACCTCCAGAACTTGAGAACTTACAATCTGTCTTGTCTACTCCAAGTCTGCCTTAACTGATTGTCACAGACGTCGAGCTATTCAAATTTTGATTTGGAGTCACAAATGGCTGGCTCATACAGCCTACCAGCCCTGTTACGTAGCAACCTTTGGTCACTCCCCCCAGATCTGAAGCACAATCTACTAATCCGGGACACCCTAGTAGCATGGAGAGAAACTAGAAGAAAACTCAACCTATCCCCGTGGATATCCTGTCATCTTCCAATTCATAGGAACTCAAATTTCCCTCAAGCAAAAACAGGCGCTGGCTAGGCTGTGTGGGCCTCCCACAAACTCCTTAGGTTTGTACAACTATTTGATGAAATTACAGGATCCCCTTTCAGACTTCTCAAACAGGCTGAACAGATGGAGATGATGGATGGATGGCAAAACGGATGGGGATGACAGATAGATGGCTAAATGGATGGGGTTGACGGATGGATGGCTGACTGAGCATGGCTGGATAGGTTAGCATGGATGAGGATGGATGTCTGAGCATGGATAGATGGATGGGGTGTGCGGACTTGCACACAGCAGCGCTGTGAGCACTTCAGATCCTGCCCAGAGCGCTGCTGCATCTAATCTCTCTCAACACTGAAGAAATTACACTTTGTTACAATGTAAAGTAATGAGTGTACAGCTTGTATAAAAGTGTAAATTTGCTGTCCCCTCAAAATAACTCAACAAACAGCCATTAATGTCTAAACTGCTGCCAACAAAAGTGAGTACGCCCCTTTGTGAAAATGTCCAAATTGGGCCCAAAGTGTCAATATTATGTATGGCCACCATTATTTTCCAGCACTGCCTTAACCCTCTTTGGCATGGAGTTCACCAGAGCTTCACAGGTTGCCACTGGAGTCCTCTTCCACTCCTCAATGACAACATCATGGAGCTGGTGGATGTTAGAGACCTTGCGCTCCTCCACCTTCAATAAGGTTTAGGTCTGGAGACATGCTTGGCCAGTCCACCACCTTTACCCTCGGCTTCTTTAGCAAGGCAGTGGTCATCTTGGAGGTGCGTTTGAGGTCGTTATCATGTTGGAATACCGCCTTGTGGCCCAGTTTCCGAAGGGAAGGGATCATGCTCTTCTTCAGTATGTCACAGTACATATTGGCATTCATGGTTCCCTTAATGAACAGTAGCTCCCCAGTGCCGGCAGCACTCGTGCAGCCCCAGACCATGACAATCCCACCACCATGCTTGACTATAGGCAAGACACACTTGTCTTTGTTCTCCTCACCTGGTTGCTGCCACACACGATCAACACCATCTAAACCAAATAAGTTTATCTTGGTCTCATCAGACCACAGGACATGGTTTCAGTAATCCATGTCCTTAGTCTGCTTGTCTTCAGCAAACCGTTTGCAGGCTTTCTTGTGCATCATCTTTAGAAGAGGCTTCCTTCTGGGAAGACAACCATGCAGACCAATTTGATGCAGTGTGCGGCATATGATCTGAGCACTGATGGGCTGACCCCCACCCCTTCAACCTCTGTAGCAATGCTGGCAACACTCATATGTCTATTTCCCAAAGACAACCTCTACATATGATGTTGAGCACGTGCACTCAACTTCTTTAGTCGACCATGGCGGGGCCTGTTCTGAGTGTAACCTGTCCTATTAGACCACTGTATGGTCTTGGCCATCGTGCTGCAACTCAGTTTAAGGGTTTTGGCAGTCTTCTTATAGCCTAGACCATCTTTATGTAGGGCAACAATTCTTTTCTTCAGATCCTCAGAGAGTTCTTTGCCATGAGATGCCATGTTGAACTTCCAGTGACCAGTATGAGAGAGTGAACGCGATAACACTGAATTTAACACACCTGCTCCCCATTCACACCTGAGACCTTTGAACAATAATGAGTCACATGACACCGGGGAGGGAAAATGGCTAATTGGGCCCAATTTGGACATTGTCACTTAGGGGTGTACTCACTTTTGTTGGCAACGGTTTAGAAATTAATGGCTGTGTCTTCAGTTATTTTGAGGGGTCAGCAAATTTACACTGTTATACAAGTTGTACACTCACTGCTTTACATTGTACCAATGTGTCATTTCTTCCATGTTGTCACATGAAAAGATATAATAAAATATTTACAAAAATGTGAGGGGTGTACTCACTTTTGTGAGATACTGTATATATGTAAATATATATATATATATATATATATATATATATTTGTTGTACTACCTGTTAAAAATCAGCAGGGGGAGCTCCCCCAGGACTGAATCCCTCATTGCTGGCAAGAGTGGGTTTTTGCCCATAAGCAAGGTGGTGGTCCGAACTCCTGATGGCCAGCGCAGCTCGATGATGTCATCAAGGGCGCCATGGAAAAAGAAAAATAGCACTGGGCGGCCGTTCCTTCCCTATAGGGAGGTCTGGTACACCCCAGGCAGCATGGTCTAGATCCCCACATGGGCAAACACAAGGGTAACAGAACACTATCAAACATGGAGACATGGGAGGCACTCAAAAAAAGAGACAGACCAAGGTAAGGGAGAATGCATATGAGACATAACAGAATAAAAGGGATGGGCAGCCTTGTATGGTGCAAGGAACCCAACAAGGAATATAAATGAACTAGCTAGCCCCCCCAAGCCTCAGCCCACAGACACTTACATAATGGCAGATTTAGCGCAATTTAGCAGCCTGAGCACTGGGACTTCACAATGGGAGAGGCTTGAGCCCAGACAGCTACTGCACTGAGGCAAAGGTGGGGACATAGAACTGCTTACTCTTCACTGGTGCGTGGCGGTATGAGGAAAAAAAGAAGAATGGGGGGGTGGCTAACTATACCTTTTTTATGCTATTCACTGGTCCTGAGGGAGTGGTCAAAAGGCGGAGCTCTATCACTAGTATGCTGCCATGTTGGCATCAGGAAAAAAAAAAAAAAATATATATATATATATATATATATAGATCACTTTCCCAGAGAAGTACAATGTAACTGTGGTAATGTTGTGTTGCTCTGGGCAGTGTGGTTAAAAAGATCCAAAAATAAAAACAAATGTTTTTTTTTCGTACTGTCATCAGTCAGTGTCCTTGATCACCTCCACACTAGTTATATGATGACGCTGTACTGCAGTGGTGAAAGTATGTGAAAAAAATTGTAATTTTTTTTTTATTTCAAATTATGAGAAGAAAATCACAACTTCAAAAAAACTTTCCATTCCTCTTATTTAAAACCTTGGACCCCAAGCAGGGGTAATTTGGGTGATATCTGTACTGTCCTGATATTTTTGGGCCTCAAGAAATGAGCTGTCAGTGCATCAGGATTAATTGATTTCCAAATAAATACCATAGTTTGAGGACTCATACTTTCCTACAGACTAAATAATATGCACTGATTTGGGATATTTTCACTAAAGAAATGTAGCAGGATACATGTTGGCCTAAATTTATTAAGAACAATTACTTATTTGCAATTTTTTTTATATTAGAAACGAAGAAAAGTGGAGTTTTTTTTGTTTTTTTCTGTCTTTTTTCATTTATTTAGCAAAAAATAGAAAATAAAGTGTAGATTAAATACCACTAAAAGAAAGCTCAAGTTATGTGAACAAAATGATAAAAATTTAGTTTGGGTACAGTGCTGCATGACTGCACAATTGTCATTGTGCTACAGCGCTGAAAGCTGAAAAATTTGCCTGGGCAGGAAGGGAGTAAAAGTGCCCAGTATTGAAGCAGTTAAAACAAGCAATGCACGTTAGTTGCAGTCATGTGCACAACATATTCCATAGTCCATAACCAATAGTCCCTTGTCCATCCAGAAAGAGAGGTTGGCAACCGTCTTAGGCTGGGTTCGCAAGTTCCCAGTACCCATAAAGAAATGCCCTACACTAGCAGACTCATGGGGGTGCTGTTAATTCCTAGAGGCACCCACATGCATTGACAGCCACAGCGCAATTTCATACCCACTAATCTAGCAGCTTACGATTCAGTGTGATTTAAAAAAGGGTCCTTTTCTTTCTCTGTGTTTCTCGCGGGCAGGGCAGTCCATTAAAATATATGAGCTGCCCAACCAGCTTATTTGAACAGAGCCTTACTTATAGTGGAGCCATGGAGATTAACAATAGCCACCACGTTTCAGAGTTATGAATACATACTTGTATAAAATGTATTTTTTTTAAACCAAGAATTTAATTTCACTTGAAAGCGGTTCTAAACTCAAAATATTTTTTTTAACTTAACGCATTCTATGCATTAATGAAAAAGAAAAAACCCTACCCATTTTAGCCTCATTCCCCAAACACTTACCTGAGTCCTGTCACTGATCTAAAGCTGTCCCAGCTGCAGCACTGCTCCTCTTATTTCCTGGTCTCACAGGAGACACTGTGAGAGCCATAGGTTCCTGTTGTTCTTAGTTAAATGCTTATGTGGAAGGAGTGGGGGTGGGGCTTACCAGCACCATGTGTTTCTATGGATGCGCACAGCTGGCAGTGGGAACCCGCCTGCACGGGGGCTTTTATAGCACATGGCTTGTTCGGGAGCAGTGTTAATTTTGGCAGCAAATTTCGAATTCGTTTTAGTCTAAGTCTTAGGATTAAAATGGCATTTTAGTTTTAATCCCATTTTAGTCTTCTGCAATTGTTTTAGTTTTAGTCGTATTTAGTCAACTAAATCTCTAGGACTAAAATCATTTTAGTTGACTAAAACTCATTTTAGTCGTCTAAAATTTAATGGGAGTAATTAAATTGTAATGCATTATTTAAGCATTTCGCTACAATTTCCAAACGCATTATATACTGCTGGAGTGAAAACTCTAATATGTTATAATTTATGGTATTGAGGTATGAACATGCACTACAGACCAGTGTTCATTTTGATGTCAAATTTAAATTTAGTTTTAGTCTTATTTTTTTGACTAAAATGGCATTTTAGTTTTAGTCCCATTTTAGGCTTTTGACTAAATTGCCATTTTAGTTTTAGTCGTATTTTAGTCATCTCAATTGGTATTAAGTTAGTCGACTAAAATGTTTTAGTTAATTTCAGTCGACAAAATTAACACTGTTCAGGAGGCACCCAGAGGAAGGAAGGAGAGAACAGCACAAGCTGGGGACCACCAAAGAGGATGTAAGGGACTGCTCAGTGCAACATCACTGCACTGGCCAGGTAAGTATACCCTCTTTTTTTTTTTTTTTTAATAGAACAATGTGTAAACATTGTTCTATGCAGCTGCGTAATGTAAGTCCAAGGTATGTGTCACAGAACGTGGCCTAATGATGCTCTACCATCATTCAACTCAGAATGGGACAGCAAACATGGTTGGAAGAAGACACAAATGCACTAATGGAGCATAGATTTTAGTAGTATATTAAAAACTTTTTGAAGGCAACAGGAGAGCAAAAGAACAGACTTTTAATAAAACAAAATAACTAGAGTTGTAATTTAAATAGTCAATAAGTGCAGTGTACATAAAAGAAAATGTATTACAGATAGTTCCCATAGCAACCAGTAAACAGACAGATCCCCAAGATAAAGCGTTACGGTATCTTTTCTGCATTTCCTGCTCTGTTCTTGCACTTTTGGTAGTGTTCCATGGCTATGGCATGTCAGGTTGTAATAAGGAATGAATGCCCAAAACTGGTACTTGTTTGAATTTACATTTTCTTTGATATAAAACAACTTTGTGCCAGTTGTTATAAAGAAGGAGAAAAAGTTCAGGACTATATAACAGCAGTTACAGTTAGTTACATCCGGCACACCTGGCACGTCTTAAATTCAATGCTAAATCTATGTAGTTTCCAAATGACTGAAATGTACCTGGAGACTTTTGTGGGGAAGATAGGATTCTTCAAACTCTAGGTCTTCATGGTCCCATCCCCAGCCATGTAATAAAAGCTTGGGTAATAAAGGTTATTTAGAGCACCATAACACTTCTGTAATTATTATAGAAGCATGCTTTGTGATGCTTTCATTGTGACCCCAAAGAAAACACATGGAGCGACACTCCATGTGCTAGCATACCCTGATTTGGTAACTCCACCGCTGATGGGTGTCAGCATCCCATGGAAGCTCATCTAAGCTCATGGTAAAATGCCCGGTCCCAGAAGTGGACAGTCACAAACCAAAAGGCAGCCAAGCCCTAGTATGAAAGAATGGCTTCAGTGTATCTGTTCCCAAGCCCTGCCCCTCTAATGCGTTTCACCCTAAAGCTGGATACACACTAAACAAGAGCTCTGGTCGGAGCCGCTGTACTAACCATGCAAGGTTAGAGGTTAGTTCAGCGATCTCCCCAATTGAGCTGTTGTGTGCTAAACAGGGGGGGGGAGGCACCCTCTTGCCACCCTCTTGCCACCCTCTTGCCACCCTCTTGCCAGAACACTCCAATCAGCACCCTCTAGCCAGAACACTCCAATCAGCATTCTCTGCCTGTGTTGGCCATTTTTTTAACCACCCTTTGGCCTGTGTGTATCCAGCTTCAGTCATAGGAGACCTCTACAAATGGGAGGGTGAAATGCACTAAAGGGACGTGGCCTTAGAGGAGACAGGCTGAAGCAATTCTTTCTGACTAGGACTGTGGTTATCTACTTCATGTAAGCTTAAGTGTCAATATAATATAATATAATATAGTATAACAGTAAGCTGTGTGGATTCAAACATACCATCTAGCCATCTAATTCATGCAAAGAATTTCACTGCTCCAGATACTTAAATTGTGTTCTAAACTATATCAAGTACATCAAGTACATATGTAAGTACAATGAGATGGCATCCATGCCTATTCCTAAAGTGTACCCAAAGGCAAACTTTTTGGGATAGAATAGTAAAGGTTTTATTTATTATTTACAGTTTTTGTCAGACATCTGCAGAATCAAAAAATGTATTTAGTGTTGTCTCGGATAGATTCGCTATGTTACTAATTTCATTTAACTATTCGTTTTTGGAATTTATTTAGTTTTGTTTATTCTCATTTTATTTATTCATTTTCGAATGAATTCAAAATTTTCGTAAAGATTGAAATTGAATGGCGCATGCATCTGCTTTCGCATCTGTGTGTGCCTGTGCACAGCAAGATGGGCACCTGCAGGAACGCGCCTGTGCATTAGCATTCATCTCAGAGCTCCAGCATGTTCCTTAGAGTAGGGTTTCCTATGATATCACCAGGTGACCCCCCCATAATGACACTCGCCCAGTCAAATGTAGACATGTGGGCCCCTATGTTTACCTTTCAGATAGCTGTCGTGTTTCGGTGGGCGGCGTGTTTTTTTTTCGTTTGGACCAGCATTTTTTTAAACTAATAAAGGACTTGGCAAAAACTGTGTCTGTGTTTTTACTCACTTTTTATTATTTTTTTTGGTAAATGAGTTTGGATACTATGTACCCTATACTCATTGTTACAGGGGGATTCCAGATTCCGATAAGCCCCCCGCCCACAGACCCCCACAACTACTGCCTAGAGTCAACATGGGGACAAGGTACCTTGGGGGGATTTTGTGGCTTGGTATGGTTTGGGGGAGTACTTGCTTGTCCCCCCACCTTCCCTGGCCTGCCAGGCTGCATGCTCAGATAAGAGTCTGGCATGAATTTTGGGGTGAACCCCATGCCATTTGTTTTTTAAATTTTGACATTGGGTTCCCCTTAAAATCCATACCAGACCTTAAGGACCTGGTATGGATCTGCAGGGGACCCCGACATTTTTAACATTTTTATTAAACCGGCAATTGCTTTATTTACATTCTACTGACAGCAGGGAAGCCCGCTGACAGCATATGAGTCATCGGTTGTTAAGGGTGCAGTGTCCGGCTTGCTGGTCCACTCCTTTACAGCCAGGTATTCTTCAAACAGAATTTAGATCAAACAATCAATTTTCGTTCGATCTGGATTCCAATCGTTCTGAAAATTTGGAATTTGTTTGAAAATGAATAAATGAAATGAAACTAAATAAATGAATGAATTCATTACTATTGTCATTCAGAGATTCAGATACATCCAAATCTCTGAATAATCAAAAATTCATCTGAATTTAGATTTGAACCAAAATGAATTACACATGTCTAAGGGTCTAATTCCTGGT
This sequence comes from Glandirana rugosa, assembly GCA_018402905.1. Taxonomy (NCBI): domain Eukaryota; kingdom Metazoa; phylum Chordata; class Amphibia; order Anura; family Ranidae; genus Glandirana; species Glandirana rugosa. The sequence continues at coordinate 720,958 of BLSH010314810.1, read as the reverse complement.
TGGACTCCTTGTCTCTCCCATCCCTATCGGAGGTGCAGGTACAAGGCTTGAATACCCATTGTTCAGAGATTTTATAAATAATTAAATCCTTGAAGGCCTCAAAAGCCCCAGGTCCAGATGGATACACCCCTATGTACTATTAAAAAAAAAAAATCTTGCCCTCAAACTATTTAGTTTCTTTAATTATCTCTTTCAAGGCAATAAACTCCCTGATGAGATGCTATCCGCCAGGGCTAGGTAACCTGCGACCCTCCAGCTGTTGTGGAACTACATTTCCCATGAGGCATTTCAAGGCTGGCAGTTACAATTGATAATTAAAAAAACTGATTGCGCCAAGACGAATTAGGTGATAGATCTAAGTGCTAAAATAGTGTTAATAAGTGATTGGGAGGGGGGTTTTATTTTAATTCCTACCTCTCCAGGGAGGCTGCTGTAATGTCGGCAGTAAGCCGCAATAGATGATACACAATATTTCAGCGCCACCCCAACTACATGTGATATTAACCACTTGACCACTGGGCACTTAAACCCCCTTAACAACCAGACCAATTTTCAGCTTTCAGCGCTCTCACACTTTGAATGACAATTACTCAGTCATGCAACATTGTACCCTTATGAAATTTGCGTCCTTTTTTTCACACAAATAGAGCTTTCTTTTGGTGGTATTTAATCATCGCTGGGTTTTTTATTTTTTGCGCTATAATTAAATAAAGACTGAAAATTTTGTAAAAAAATGAATTTTTCTTCGTTTCTGTTACAAAATTTTGCAAATTAGTAATTTTTCTTCATAAATTTTGGCCACAATTTATACTGCTACCTATCTTTGGTAAAAAAAAAAAAAAAAAAATTAATGGATATTAAAAAAAAAAATTAATGGATATTATTTGGTCTTTGTGAAAGTTATAGAGTCTACAAGCTATGGTGCAAATCACTGAATATTGATCACACCTGATGTACTGACGGCCTATCTCGTTTCCCGAGACCCTAACAATCCAGGAAAGTACAAATACCCCCCAAATTACCCCTTCTTGGAAAGTAGACATTCCAAGGTATTTAGTAAGAGTTATGGTGAATTATTTGAAGTTGTAATTTTTTCCCACAATTCTTTGCAAAATGAAGATTTTTTTTTTCACAAAATTGTCATATGTTAATGGGTTATTTCTCACACCCAGCATATGCATACCACAAATTACACCCCAAAACACATTCTACTACTCCTCCCGAGTATGGCGATACCACATGTGTGACACTTTTACACAGCCTGGCCACATACAGAGACCCAACATGCAGGTTCCCATTTTTGGGAATATTTTTAGAAATATTGTATAAATGGACAATGGGGTAATTTTTTGGGTGTTTCCATTGGCCTGGTGCTCCAAGACCTTCAAAAGTGCAAGAGGTAGTCAGGAAATTATGTGTGTAATTTATGCTCCTAGAACACCTGATGGTGCTCCCTGCAAGTTGGGTCTCTGTATGTGGCCAGGCTGTGTAAAAGACTCACACATGTAGTATCGCCATACTCAGGAGGAGTAGTAGAATGTGTTTTGGGGTGTAATTTGTGGTATGCATATGCTGGGTGTGAGAAATAACCCATTAACATATGACCATTTTGTGAAAAAAAAAATCTTCATCTTGCAAAGAATTGTGGGAAAAAATTACAACTTCAAATAATTCACCATAACTCTTACTAAATACCTTGGAATGTCTACTTTCCAAGAAGGGGTAATTTGGGGGGTATTTGTACTTTCCTGGATTGTTAGGGTCTCAAGAAATGAGATAGGCCGTCAGTACATTAGGTGTGATCAATATTCAGTGATTAGCACCATAGCTTGTAGACTCTATAACTTACACAAGGACCAAATAATATAAACTAATTCATTTTTTTTTACCAAAGATATGTAGCAGTATAAATTTTGGCCAAAATTTATGAAGAAAAATTACTAATTTGCAAAATTGTATAACAGAAACAAAGAAAATTTTATTTTTTTACAATATTTTCGGTCTTTTTTTGATTATAGCGCAAAAAATGTAAGAAACAGCGGTGATTAAATACCACCAAAAGAAAGCTCTATTTGTGTGAAAAAAAGGACACAAATTTCATATGGGTACAGTGTTTCATGACTGAGTACTTGTCATTCAAAATGTGAGAGCACTGAAAGCTGAAAATTGGTCTGGTTGTTAAGGGGTTTAAGTACCCAGTGGGTTCTGCGGTAAATTCATACACGGGTTTAAGGCTCTATATTATAAACCCCCATACTTGTATCAAGCTTCCTGGCTGTTCCTCCGATTATTATTAGGTACAGGTACAAGGCACGGTTGCCCTCTGTCGCCTCTAATTTTTGCCTTGGCCATAGAGCCCTTGACTAGGGCGATTAAGGCCAAGCCTAATATTAACAGGGTAACAGAAAGGTGAAGTAGAATTTAAGCAAAGTATGTACGCTGATTATGTACTTATGTTCCTGCCAGACCCAATGATATCCATCCCAAGCCAGTTATCAATTTTGCTGGAGTTCCATAACTTTTCAGGTTTGGGTGTTAATTTGTCCAAGTGCTCCGCCCTACCAATAAATATCCCACACAATGTTATAGCTGCCATCAAATAATCCTTTGGCTTCTCCATATCAGACAGTACTATTCAATATCTAGGGGTCCGTCTAGCTCCCTCATTACGGGCGATGTGTAATGCTAATTATCCACAAGCTTTCTCAAGAGTTACACAATGGTTGAGATTGTGGTCCACTTTCCCCATCTGCCTCATTTGAAGAGTTATAACTATCAAGATGTCTATCCTGCCAAAGATTCTCTATGATCTCAGAGCCCTGTCAGTCTATGTTTCCCATCAGACCATTGAACAGATCCAAAGGGATATTAACAAATTTATTTGAAGGGGTAAGAAAGCTAGATTTGGTAAATTGATAACACATAGACCCCTTACATAGGGAGGACTAGGCCTTCCAAATATATGGCTGTACTACTTGGCAGCTAGACTAGCTCAAACAGCCCAATGGCACATTTCTTCAACTCAGATCCCCTGGCTCCAATTTGAAGGTACATCAATTTGCCCATTCCACCTGTCGGGCCTGTTATGGCTTACTACAGTTTGACCCAGAGAGATGAGCCCTCTGAACAGTATTGTCTCTCAAACATTACACTTATGGTCATTATACCACCACAAATTTAAGATAAGTTCTCCTAGACCCCCTTGATTCTCCTTCCTGGGGGATAAAAGATTCCCCCCAGCTTATGGTTTACCTAATGACTTCCTTTGGTGGGAGTTGAACACCCCCACTACGCTTAACTCCCTAATACAAGGCACGCATTTTTGCTCCTTCTCCTATGTCCAGCAAAAATATGATATCCCGAAGATAGAATTTTATAAATATCTCCAGGTCAGACATTTCTTCAAATCCCTATATTCCCTTAATGTTAAACCTAGATTTACAGAATTCAAAACCATCTGTTCTAATCCCTCTAGGGATAAAGGAGTCATATTGAAGATATACAGTTATCTAAATGTGTCACACTTGCCTGAAAAGTCTTCAACAATGGTACGGTAGGAAACAGACATAGGACAAGTAGAGTTGAGCGGACACCTGGATGTTCGGGTTCGGCCGAACTTCATGAAAAAGTGCGAGTTCAGCCCTGACTTGATCCCGAACCCCATTGAAGTCAATCGTGACCCGAACTTTTGGGCACAAAAATGGGTCTAAAAAGGTCCTGGAAAGGTTTAGAGGGCTGCAAACAGAAGCAAAAGTACAATTTCAGTGTTTGCAGATGACACCAAGCTATGCAGTGAAATAACGTCCTTGCAGGATGTCTCCAACTTACAAGCAGGCCTCAATGCACTGTCTAATTGGGCGACTGTGTGGCAAATGAGGTTTAATGTTGATAAATGTAAAGTTATGCACTTGGGGGCTAAGAATATGCATGCATCCTACATACTAGGGGGAGCACAACTGGGGGAATCCATAGTGGAGAAGGATCTGGGGGTTTTGGTAGATCATAAGCTTAATAATGGCATGCAATGCCAAGCTGCGGTTTCCAAAGCAAGCAAAATCCTTTCTTGTATTAAGAGAGGTATGGACTCCAGAGATAGAGACATAATTTT
>BLSH010314810.1:682757-694086 GCA_018402905.1 Glandirana rugosa | reverse complement strand
GGGGGTTTTATATAAGATGATGAGCAGGGCTCATACCGCTATGGTGTACACACTCTGAAAAAGTGTGGGACCGGTGTATGTCTCCGGCTTGTACGTCCCTCGTGGCAGTCCGCAAGATCCTCGTATTTAATGTGTATTTTAAAGTAAGTATGGATAGTGTGAAAACTTCCGGGACCCCGTGGTCCTGTCACCTTAATGGGGGTTTTACTGGGGTAAAACCTTTCGTTTGTGGGCTCCATATAAGATACTCCGTACCCGACGTCTATCCATGAGCCCATGAGATTACCCGACGTCTATCCATGAGTCCGTAAACTGACGGTGCTCCCTGCATGTTCGGCCTCTGTATGTGGCCAGGGTGTGAAAAAGTCTCACACATGTGGTATCGCCATACTCGGGACGAGTAGTAGAATATATTTTGGGGGGGTAATTTTTGCTATGTACGTGCTATGTGTTAGAAATATCTTATAAATTGACCACTTTGTGTAAAAATAAAAGCGTTTTCATTTTCTTTCCACGTATTTCCAAGCTTTGACAAAGTCCACGTGCAGTGGACGAAACGCGTTAGCGTTCCGGTCATCCATTCCTAGGGGACCTCCAGCCGCCGGCACCCATCATCCCTGAGTGTTTTTTGGCTGCTATTCAAGACAGCACGGAGCGGTCACATGACCGCGGGACAACCCCTCCTCCCACTCCTCCCTTCCTCCAGTCCGCGCTGATTCCCAACTGAGTGTAAGCAGACAGGCTGACAGTTTTCACTCCACGTGGGACCGCCCAGAGAGGATCACCACCCCTAATCCGCACAGAACAACTTCATGGAAGTGCCTGCAGTATTACATCAGGACGGGTGAGCTTGTATCCTCCTCCACCTCTCTACAAGTGTCAGTGTACTTTCTACAACTCTCCAACTCAGTATAATCAGCCAGACATTAAGCACACAGACTCCTGCAGACGGTGCATGTCTGCATACTACCAGAGCTACTCTGCCCCCAATGTGTCTATATTCATGTGCTTTTCTACAAGGATCGGAGGGTGTTTGTCCACCCTCACCCTGATATCCTGCTGCAGTTAGACGAGTGGCTTGCTCTACTCCTAAGACTTCCTTGCTCACAATTCTCTGCAGCAGTGGGGTCTAATTGGATTGACTAAGCGGTTTGTGTTGTCTCACCCTAACAGGCTGTCACCTTTTTTCATCTATTTCCCAAGCATTCTCAGGTGCACTATATGCAGTATCTGTTCACACTGCCAACTCCATCTATTGCCCTGTTTCAAGTTCATAGTGATAATCACTGTATCAGTGTGTATGCATTAGGAGCTTATGGTGGTTGAATGTGCCTATCAGCCGGCTGATTTGTTTCCCCATGTACATTCACAACGTTGCCAATTTTATTCATTCATTTGTTCTTCAGTGATTGTGTTATTATTTTTGAATTTTGCTTTATACATGTTATACTAATAAATGATCTTTAGTTTATATAGCCCGGTGTGTCCCTGTGATGGGTTTCTATGTGTTTCTTCACTATTTTTGCTGATGTCAGTTTAACCCTAGGGACCCCATCCCAGCCTTGAGGATGAGAGGCATCTTGTGAATGTAATCAGACATTCCAAGAGGTGATTCAGATTGCCGCCTCGAAGGGGGAATCATTTTACAACCCCCTCTTTTTTCAGCACGTATTTCCAAGGCTTGTGAAAAAAAATGAACCATTCAAAAAATTCATAATGCCTCATAGATTATACGTTGGGGTGTTTGCTTTCCAAAATGGGGTCATTTTGTGGGTAATTCCACTGTCCTGGTGCTCCAGGGCCTTCAAAAGTGTAATAGGTCGTTAGGAAATTAGATGTGAAAATTCTGCTCCTAGAATGCATGACGGTGCTCCCTGCATGTTGGACCTCTCTATGTGGTCAGGCTGGGAAAAAGTCTCACACACGTGGTATCGCCATACTCGGGGACAGTAGCAGAATGTATTTTGGGGTGTAATTGGAAGTATGCATATGCTGTGTGTGAGAAATAACTTGTTGTTTTGACAATTTTGTGAAAAAAAAATAAATAATAATAATTTCTTAATATTCCAAAGAATTGTGGGAAAAAAGTACAACTTCAAAAAACTTGCCATGCCTCTTACTAAATACCTTGGAATGTCTACTTTTCAAAAAGGGGTAATTTGGGGGGTATTTGTACTTTCCCGAAATTTCAGGGCCTCAAGAAATGAGACAGGTCATCAGTGTATCAGGTGTGATCAATTTTCAATGATTTGCACCATAGCTTGTAGACTCTATAACTTTTACACAGACTAAATAATATACACTTATTTGGGTTATTTTTACCAAAGATAGGTAGCAGTATAGGTTTTGGCCAAAATTTATGGACAAAAATTACTTATTTGCAAAATTTTATCACAGAAACTAAAAAAAAGTGTTTTTTTTTCAAAATTTTCGCATTTTTTTCAATTATGTCGCAAAAAATAAAAAACCCAGAGGTTCTTAAATACCACCAAAAGAAAGCTCTATTTTTTGTGAAAAAAATGATAAAAATTTTGTTTGGGTGCAGTGTAGCATGAGAGAGTAATTGTCATTCAAAGTGTGAGAGCGCTGAAAGCTGAAAATTGGTCTGGGCAGGAAGGGGGTATAAACGTCCTGTATTCAAGTGGTTAAAGAAAAAAAAAAATAGTGCTACATAGTACATTTGCACGTTGCTGTGGATTTCTTGCACAAAATTAAAAAGTCCATCGACATTGCTGGATTCAGGATGAGGACATGGAAACACCAAAAAAAAATAGTGCTACATAGTACATTTGCACGTTGCTGTGGATTTCTTGCACAAAATTAAAAAGTGTGTCTACATTGCTGGTTTAAAAAAAAAAAAAAAAAAAGTGCTACATAGTACATTTTCACCTTGCTGTGCATTTCGTGCACAAAATTAAAAAGTGCGTCTGCATTGCTGGTTTTAAAAAAAAAGAATAATAAATAGTGCTACATAGTACATTTGCACCTTGTTGTGCATTTCTTGGTGAAGCTCCTGTTGCAAGGAGAGGACGTGGTCGATCTGTGCCAGCTACTCGCACAAGTGAAACACCTTCCTCAGGTGCGAGTAGCCGACAGAACCTTCAACGTTATATGGTAGGCCTGAATGCCGCTCAATGAATGGTGAGGCCAGAACAAGTACAGGCGATAGTAGATTGGGTGGCAGGCAATGCCTCCAGTTCCTTCACATTGTCTCCCACCCAGTCCCTTGCTGAAAGCTCAGAGTTGGCACCTGAACCCCATGGCCATATGTCTTTCACCTCAGCCCCTTGTAAATCAGCCAAGCAGTCTGAGCCCCAAGTCATTCAGCAGTCTCTTATGCTTTTTGATGACTCTGCTGGTGTGCTTTTCGTTGGCCATCCACATAGCCCTGCCCCAGAAGTGGAAGAAATTGAGTGCACCGATGCCCAACCACTTCTGTTTCAGGATGAGGACATGGAAACACCACTGCAGCACGTCTCTGATGATAACGAAACACAGTTGCCAACTGCTGCGGCTTTCTACAGTGTGCAGACTAACAAGGAGGGCAGTGGTGAAGAGTGGGTGGAAGATGATGTGGAGGATGATGAGGTCCTAGACCCCACATGGAATGAAGGTCATGCGAGTGACGTATGCAGTTTGGAGGAAAAGGTGGTGGTCGCACAGAGACACAGGCACAGCAAAAGAGGAAGCAGGTTGCAAAAGCGGAGCGACCGTCCCCTAGAGAGTACGCCTGCTACTACCCACTGCACCCAGGGACCTAGCACACCAAAGGCAGCTCAAAGGAGTTCTCTGGTGTGGCAGTTCTTCAGACAATGTGCTGACAACAAGACATGAGTGGTTTGCATGCTGTGCAATCAGAGCCTGAAGCAAGGCATAAATGTTCTAAACCTGAGCACAACCTGCATGACCAGGCATCTACATGCAAAGCACGAGCTGCAGTGGAATAAGCACTTCAAAATCCAAGAAAGGTGTCGGGCTCCTCCTGCTTCCTCTTCTGCTGCTGCCTCTGCCTCTTCCTCCACCTCTACAGTGCCAGTGTCACCTGCCATGCAGCAAACAGACGATGTGACAGCAATCGTCCCCAAGCATTTCCACTCCATGGTCCCATGGAAGCTTACAGCTGTCCATCTCCAAAACACTGGAGAGAAAGAGAAAGTACCCCCCTACCCACTCGTGATCCCTGGCCCTGAATGCCAGCATTTCAAAATTCCTGGCCTTTGAAATGCTGTCATTCCGTCTGGTGGACATGGACAGTTTTAAAAACCTGATGGCGGTGGCTGTCCCACAGTACGTGGTTCCCAGCCACCACTACTTTTCCAGGCGAGCCATTCCTTCCCTTCACAAACAAGTTGGGGACAAAATCAAGTGAGCTCTGCGCAATGCCATCTGTGCAAGGTCCACATAACCACTGATACGTGGACCAGTAAGCACGGGCAGGGACGCTATATCTCGCTAACTGCACACTGGGCAAATGTAGTGGTGGGTGGGCCTGAGGTGGATAGCAGTTTGGCGCATGTCCTTCCGCCACCAAGGATTGCAGTGCATTTCTCTTTGCCTCCTGTTGCCTCCTCCTCCACATTATGGGTGTCAGGTCCGAGCATTCCTAGATGAACAGTTTCCTGGAAAGTGGATTGGTCGTCGTGGGCAAGTTGAATGGCCCCAAGGTCTCCCGATCTGACCCCCTTAGACTTTTATCTTTGGGGTCATCTGAAGGCAATTGTCTATGCTGTGAAGATATGAGATGTGCAGCACCAGAAACTACGGATACTGGAAGCCTGTGCTAGCATTTCTCCTGCGGTGTTGCTATCAGTGTGTGAAGAGTGGGAGAAGAGGGTTGCATTGACAATCCAACACAATGGGCAGCACATTGAACACATTTTATAAGTGGTCAGAAACTTGTAAATAACTCATGAAAGAATAAAGTTACGTTAAAACCGAGCAAACCATTGTTTTTCTTGTGAAATTCCCAATAGGTTTGATGTGTCACATGACCCTCTTCCTATTGAAAAAACAAAAGTTGGATTCAAAATGGCCGCCATGGTCACCACCCATCTTGAAAAGTTTCCCCCCTCACATATACTAATGTGCCACAAACAGGAAATTAATATCACCAACCATTCCCATTTTATTAAGGTGTATCCATATAAATGGCCCACCCTGTAGAAAAAGGTAGAGTCAGTCATCTCTTAGTTGCTCACATATATGCACTAAGCATAGACCGTAACATGAAAGCCATAAGGGAGCTATGAGACTTGACAAATGTTTTATCACAGAAAATCAAACTGACATCTAATGTACCAAAGTATACTTAGAAGAAAACGGCTACTCTCAAAGCAACAGAAAGAAGGTTACCTGCAGAATATTCTGGATCAGTATGCGCCCCCAGTTTCCAGCAAACACCCAGGGCTGGAGATGCCGGCTCTATACATCCTCCACTCGACCGGTGTCTGACGTCACCAGCCGAGACGTGACTCATGACAGACGCATGCGCCTGTCCCAAGAGTCCTGCCGGAACTACAATTGACTCATCGTCTTCACTTTCGTCTGGGTAACTCCCAGTCTTAAGAACAAAGTCCACATGTTTTTAATATGTTGTGCTGTTTAAATATTTTGGCTTTGTGTGCTTTTTTATCAATTGTGTATAAATAAAAAATGTTGATACTTTTTATATAATATATTATTGATTTTGTTACTTTGCACCGTATAATCCTATCTGGGAACCTTCCTCCACCAAAACAAAAAACACTGTTGGCTACCTCCAGTTAGTTGACTAAAGCCTTTTTTAGAAAATGTAAGCCCGTGTGGAGTTTTTCAAGCCAATACTATTTCTCTAACAAGGCAGTCTACCTTATATCAGTGGTAGTTTGCTTATTTGATTCACTGTGTAACTTGATACACATTACTAGTGACACATGGAACAACAGCTACAGCTTGGGATGGTACATGTATTTCACAACCAGTTGTGTTAAAGTGTTAGCTGGAAGTTAGACACATGATGAGTATAACCACTATTGCAGTATCTGCTACCACAAGGGTTTGGGTAGGTCATACGCCTAGACAAGTTTTTTTGGAAAAAGCTTTTCCCTGTTCTAGGTCTAAATGATATGATCTAATTTAAATTAAACAATAAAAATCAGGAACTCTGGTGAACACCGGTTAGTACTTAGACTCCACACCTCAAGAGAGCCCGTGTCATCTGCCAGGGTGACTGCCTGTGTACCTATCCTGCTGGCAGTCCCTAAACTGCTATAGCAACAGTTCTTTGAGCCTGACTCCTTATCGTGACATAAGATCTAAACCAGCATTTATGGCAGAAAAAAATCTTCTTTGGAAACATGCTTGTAAGACATTTTAGTATGCACAGATTCTCTATCAGTTCAAAAATTAGTTAATGAGATATGAGATCTAGCATGTTGGAGAGGTATAGGTATGGAACGTGGTCTTGTTCAGTCCAGAGGTTGGCTAAAGACATGACCAAACTGCAAAGAACTCTTACATCCATGATATTTTTGTGGATGCTAAGATCTAAACCATAATTTATAGCAAAAAGTATGTTTTAGGAGCATGTTCTTAACCGCTTGCCGACAACATAGTGACTATAAGCAGCAACAGCGTGGCTCTGTCCCGCGAATTGCCGCTTATAGTCATCACTCACATGCACAGTGGCTGGGGTGGGCTAGCACGCTCTCGCCGGAGGCAGAGCGCTTTAGTGCCCGCCGCATGCTCCCTAAGCGGGGTCGCGGGTTGAGCAGACTCGATGTCTGCCGGTGACCTGCAATGGCCTGTGACAGAGCCAGAACAGGGAACCGCCGATGTAAACACGGCGGTTCCCCGCTCAAGCAGGTGGCATGTCAGAGATCTACTGATCCCTGTAATTGGGATCAGTTAGATCTCTGGTGCCCCTGACAGCCCAGCCCCCATACAGTTAGAACACACACAGGGAACACAGTTAAGCCCTTCACTGCCCCCTGCAGGTTAACCCCTTCTCTGCCAATGACATTTATACAGTAATCAGTGGATATTTACATTTCTGATCACTGTATAAATGTCATTGGTCCCAAAAAAGTGTAAAAAATGTCTGACATGTCTGCCTCAATATCACAATCCTGATAAAAATGGCAGGTCACCGCCATTACTAGTAAAAAAAAAAATTGTAAAAACGCCAGAAATTAATTCTCATGGTTTGTAAATACGGCAACTTTTGTGCAAACCAATCAATAAACGCCAATTGCGATTTTTTTTTTACCAAAAATATGAGGAAGAATATAAATCGGCCAAAACCGATTAATACATTTGTTTTTTTATATATTTTTTTTTAATATGTATTTTAGCAAAAAAGTAAGAAATATATATATTTTTTGTAAAATTGTCGCTATTTTTTGTTTATAGCAGTGAACAGGAACGACATAGAGGTGATCAAATACCACCAAAAGAAAGCTCTATTTGCGGGAAAAAAAGGACGAAGTTTTGTTTGGGTACAACGTCGCACAACTGCACATTTGTCAGTTAAAGCGACGCAGTGCCGAATCGCAAAAAGTGCTCTGGTCCTAATGTGAAAAATCCTTCCGGGGGTGAGGTGGTTAAAGACAATTAAGTAATAATAGGTATCCTAATCAGTTCATGAGTTATTCTTAAACTTACAACACACATTCACTGGTTTACTGCATTATATTCTGTCAGTGGCATCAGGATGAATTGTGTTATTGATTTTTTTTCCCTCCTACAGACTTTGTTATCTTCTACTGCATACCACATGTAGCATGTGCAAATGAAAAATGTAGAAAACATAAGGAAATATTAATGTGTTCAATAGTTTAACTTGAAATACTCATCCAGTAAAGACAGGTACTTTATCAAGTACAGTTAGTAATATAAAAGATTTGAGAATGGATAGCCCTAAAAGCAATCTTCAAAAATGAACATATCTGATTTTCTACCTGACTTTTGATATGAACAATTCCTTTATTTGTAATATAATGTAATATAATGTACCTTGTTTCAAATTAATTTGTATTCAACATGACATCGAGGCATATTTCTGAAATATTCAGTGGCACACTCACCATTGATTGTTTTATAGTTCAACCATTCAGTTGTTGTACAATTGTCAGTTATATCCTCCCTATTTAATACAGAATGTATTGCACTCAGTGGAACCAAGCTCAGAAGAGAATAGAAATAAAACAAGCCTCTGAGATTGTCTTCTAGTGATGAGATGAGTAGGATGGAGCCTGATATGATGTCATCACGCATAAAGACCCCCAACTATCAGATCAGAGTTTGTTTGGATGTTTTAATAAACGTTACCATTTTCCTGGAGAATGTAAGTGTGCCCTGTATTTTAATGGCTTTTTTTAATCTACTACATAACATGCATCGCATATTAGCCCATTATGTGGCACTTACCTGCATTGGAAGCCTGCAATGTCCCGCGATGTCCCCACTCCAGGCCGCGTCCATCTTCTGCCCCTCTTCCTTCCGGGGCCGCGGACTCTGGCTCTGTGACTGGTCGGAGGCACATGACGTCACTCCTGTGCATGTGCGTGAGAGCCGCCAATCGCAGCACATTCTCAGTGAAGGCACTGTATATCTCCTAAACCGTGCAGGTTTAGGAGATATGTAGGGAATTTACAAGTAAGCATTATTATAGGCTTACCGATTGGTTAAAGCGGTTGTCAAGGGTTAAGGTAGTTGGTTGTATTTTTTAAAGTGGAAACAAAGTCCACAAATACTTGCATTTGCTACAGTGATAAGGTGCCCACAATTTCCCCGGCTGTCGCCAATGTCTTCTCCCTAGCTTCTTTAATACTCCCTTGCATCTTTGGCCATGATTGACTGCCACAGGATGACATTATACCTGTGCATGGGAGTTCATGTAGAGTTTGGGCATACTGCACCATTATTCTCTCTTTTTTATTTCTTTGGATTTCCACTGAGTCATTGTGTGAAGGGATGGCTATTGGGGGGTCTGGCTTCGTATGTAACAACTTATGCATTTTTGCTGTCCTCTTAGGTGAGGCAGCATCTGAATCTGGTGAGTTGCCACCTTGACTATTCCGTGTGAATCCTAGGGTGTGAACTTTACACGCAGAGTTCGGATGTTCTGTTTGGAATGAACTGCATACACATTTAATAGAACTTTGGACTATTAATATTTGTTTTGGTACTTTCTCAGTATCCTATATAATGGTTTTTGCCACTTAGGAGCGCTGCACATTTTTTCTTATTTTACTGTGGAGTTAGTGTATTCTCTGTTTGCGTTGCTGCCCTTATTCACTTATTTTTTGGGCGCTGATTGTTCACTATCTATTATTAGAATAAAAGTAAAAGTTGGGACTAATACTATCTAAGCTTAAATAGTTTTAAAGGCTCAAGGTTTATTATCTTCGTGCATTTGCTTGCGGTGAAGTGGAGGGATACAAAGAATGTTTTTGTTCTTTCCTCCCTTCACGCAGACATGGCTGTCCAAATTCAAAGGACGACTGGTGTAGTGCAGAAGCCCCTCTATGTCCACGAATATAACCTTAATATGGGAGGGGTGGACCTCAATGACTAGTTATTGGTGCCATACCTAATTGCCCGTAATGTCAGACGCTGGTACAAAATAGTGTCTGTATATCTATTCCAATTGGCTTTGCTGAACGCTTATGTGCTATACAAAGTATAAGGATGGACTGGCTCCTTCCTTAAATTCCAGGAAGAGATCATCACAGCCCTTCTGTTTCCAGATGGTGCTGCACCCAATCATCCAAATGCAGTGTGCCGGCTGCGTGGACGGCATTTTCCACATGCAATCCCTGGTACCCCTACCAACCGAGCCCCCCAACAAAGGTATCTGTCTGTATACGACGTGGATACAGGCTTGATACACGTTTTTATTATTCCTCCTGTCCTGACCAGCCTGGTCTATGCATCAGTGACTATTTCCAGCGTTACCATACACTAGTTGGGTATTAACGTAGGCTACAGCAATACACAGGAATAGGGCACACTTTCATAGGGTCTTCAAAGATGTCACTGCATTTTGAGAGATCCAAACCTTTACTGTAACTGTGAAAAAAAAAAGCGTACCAAAAAAAATAAATAAATAAAAAAAATTTTAAGACAAAAAAATAAAAAATGTTACCAAAAGAAATATAAAATAAAAAAGCCTAAAACAGTTGTCAGTTTCTTGTTCTTCTCTCTCTATTGTTTTTTTATCTATTCTCTCTCTATTGTTCCCTTTCTATTGTTACTGCTTTTGATGCATACCTGTAATGTTTTGTTACTGTTGTTTATCATGTTTTCTTTGCAGATATGACATTTTTTTATATCATAGTTTACTGTGTTTTATTAATCGTTTTTTGCTTTTCAGGTACGCCATTCAGCTGCAGCGCTGATTTATTCATGGTGACAGCAACAGTGTTTGCTCCCACCATATGCAAAGCAGCGACTCCAGCGCTCTAGGAAGTGATTTCACCACCACAGTTAAAAAAGAGCATATATACCAGAGCATAGGGGCAGTGAGTGGAAATAGGGGCGGATTGCCCCTATGCTCTGGTATATATATTGTTAGAACGGTGCTATGCCCATCTTTAGAAGTAGGTGGATGCAGGGCGGTTTTGTAATGGTGAGCGTACCCACCGATTGATTGATTCTTTTTTTTTCATTTAACCCACTGGCTGAATTAAAAAAAAGAACAATACAACATATGCCCAACAAGGACCAGCAACTTACTAGAATGTTGCTGGTCTTTGAGGGGTTTTCTCAGGCTCTCCTGTCCCAGAATGGAGAATGCAGCCGGTGGTTCCGACAGCTGACCATAGAGCTGATCGAAGGCTAGAATGGCTCCAATCATCTCTATGGCTCAGGAAACCGGAAGCTACAAGCATTTCATGACTTTGGTTTCCCCGGATATAAACAGCGCCATTGGGAAATTGGAAAAGCATCTTATCATATTGATCTTGGTTTTGTCAGATGCTTTAAAGGCAGAGGAGAGATCTAGAGTCTAATAGACCCCAAATAGTGTTGAGCGAACCCAGACTGTAACGTTCGGGTCCGTACCGAACTTTCGGGTGTCCGGGACCCGGACCCGAACACGGACATTTCAAAAAACGTTTGGGTTCTGGGTTCTGGTAGTTGATCACGCATGTTGAATAGCTGCAGGGCAGCCAATCAACAAACGTTTCACTGGTTTGCCCTTAGAAGCCATCACAGCCATGCCTACTAATGGCATGGCTGTGATTGGCCAGTGCATCATGTGACCCAGTCTGGAGTCCCAGTGCTGCATGTCACATGCTCTTGGGTTAGTGTAGGGAAAGGAAGCTGCCGGCGTGAGGGAGAGATTACA
>BLSH010314810.1:632019-658445 GCA_018402905.1 Glandirana rugosa | reverse complement strand
AGAGTATGGTAGAGACTCGCTATATGTCCCACCCGGTAAATATACCTATGTGGAATTATTTTACCCCTACCAACCACTATAATTGAAGGACAAACACCGTGTAATCATATACACTCCCCCCTTTGAAAAGTCCTACCCACCACTGGTACCGCCGGTAAAACTTCAGCCGGTAAAACTTAGGTTGAAAACAAAAAAGTTATCCTTCTCCCAGTACACTGTGTACATTGCATTGAAATAAGAAAGTACTCAATAAATGTTCAAAGACTAGTGAATATTTTACACAAGTTACACGTCGGGTAACACAACCTAACAGTTACGTTGGGAGCATCTGAAGGCAATTGTCTATGCTGTGAAGATACGAGATGTGCAGCACCTGAAACTACGGATACTGGAAGCTTGTGCTAGCATTTCTCCTGCGGTGTTGCTATCAGTGTGTTAAGAGTGGGAGAAGAGGGTTGCATTGACAATCCAACACAATGGGCTGCACATTGAACACATTTTATAAGTGATCAGAAACTTGTAAATAACTCATGAAAGAATAAAGTTACGTTACATGTGTCACATGACCCTCTTCCTATTGAAAAAACAAAAGTTGGATTCAAAATGGCCGACTTCAAAATGGCCGCCATGGTCACCACCCATCCTGAAAAGTTTCCCCCCTCACATATACTAATGTGCCACAAACAGGAAGTTAATATCACCAACCATCCCCATTTTATTAAGGTGTATCCATATAAATGGCCCACCCTGTATATCGCTCAGAGATGGTATGAGAGCTTTCATCAAACGTTGAATAAAATTTGTCAGCTCACTTGGTGGGATAGTTTCAGGGATGCCTCTAAATTTTATATTGTTCCGTCTCGAGCGATCTTATTCTGGAGACGCTGAATCTCAGCTTCTTGATCAGAGTAGGCATCTACTAAATCATTGTGTGCAGAGTAAAGGTCAGCCATTTTATTTTCAAGATGTAAGATTCTATCATCATGCGACTGCACCGTTTCTTGCAACGGTGTGAACATATTGGAGAAATCTTTGAACAATGTGCTCCGAAGAGATAGGAGTATATTCTTCATTGTGCTCTCGGATATAGTTTGTTCAGTTGCTGGGAATGCATTTATTGTGGGACCGTGTAGCGCGGCCTGCATCAGGGCCTGCAGTATCGTCGCCTGGAGGCCTGGGTCTGCATTCTCCCCTTCCCTCCACTGCTTGGATTTTGCAGGGCTGCAGGATGAAGGGGAGGCCGGAGGGGAGAATTCATCTGTGCTCCTCCGGTCAGAGTGTGGCTCCCGGTCAGAGTGTGACAAGCGGTGGGTACATGGCAGGTACCGGAGCCCACATGTGCTCCGTTCCCGGCTCTGGCTACTCATTGCTCTGCCTGTGTCTTGAGTTGTCCCGGACTCCAGTGTCGCTTTGCTTCGACTCTCCTGTGCACTGTGTATCGCTGCAGTGTGCGAGTGGGAGTCAGGAGCTCGCAGCTACGCGGCCATCTTCATCGCAAGCTGGACACGCCCCGTCTCTTTTTACGTATTTTATTTGCCGCCTTTTATTTTGTCTGTTCCTGTATCGGTGGAATAAACTGGTATGTTTTACTACACAATGTGGAGCGGTTCCTTTTCTTCACATGGTTCCCGGTGAGGTCTGGTGTCGAAGGTAGCCTTGACTCCGGTGCTACCAAAGGGACCACCCAAGAGGAGAAGTTCACCAGCACCACCAACGAAGATCCTGCCATCGCTGTTTGTGGAGTTTTCCACTACAAGCCTGTAAGGTCCACTGGCCTTACGGTCAAGTGTACCCAACCGATCTGGTAAGAGTCCACCTTTTTTTTCCTTTGAGAAGAATTGTTGGTCTTTATTGTCATAATTAACCCTCTACATCGATCTTTGGATGATAACTCACCACAGATTCGATCTATGCACATTCCACCTGTCTTTGTGCTCAACTTTATTGTTTATTTGGGACATTTGTTTGGACTTTTTATGCGCTGTTCGCTTTAAGTCTTTAACCATCACAGGTTTATTTGGACTTTTTCACTTGAATCATTGACCATCATAGAGTCAACTTATTTGATACCCTGTTCACTTTAAGTCATTCACCATCACAGGTTATTTTGACTTAATGTAGAGTCAACTTATGCACTGTCACTTTATTTTTGAGTATATGTTTGTGATCACCTCAGGTTCTATATATGCACTGTCACTTTAAATAATTGAGTGACCTTGTCATATGAATCACTTCCTTTTTTTATTTCCTTGGTTGCATTTGGTCGAATGCTGTGTTTGCGGCTTTTGATTAACCAATAGCGTGATAGCCCACACTTTTGCCGGTGTCGTGACTCGTTGGTCTCTGGTCAGATGCAGTAGGTGAGTCCGGGGTGTACATTCTGTCCCGTAACACCCTTGTCAGACAACTCAGTACGTTTTTCTGCCGGCCGGTTCATCACTTCCATCATTTTGGATATCTGCATCTTCAGTGTGGCTATCTTGGACTTGAGATTCAATGGTTCAGTCATCATCTCTATCAGCTGTGACACCTGAGTCTTGAGAAGTTCAACCTCAGAGTTGTCACCAGTTGCACTCGCCACTCTGATCCGACAACCGATTCTGACTTTTGACTCTTTTTCTTGTTCTCCAGCATTGCCTCTTCTTCCCGCACAATCCTGATAAGATCTGGATACTTCAGGATACCACCATCTTGCCTAGGTCTCAGCAGGATGGTGATGGGGTCCAAAGGCTGGGCACCCGGCAAGACTTGCTGTGCATGGACCTCATCTACTTCCTGGGGATCCAAACCCTTCTTCAGCAGGATTTGATGCAGTATTTTATACAAATGCCTCATATAATTGGTTAACATTTCCCCTGTGTTCTGGTAAGTATGCTCAGACTGGTACATGAGGTCGGAAGTATTTTCAGTGCACCCAAAGACAACCTGCTTAATGTTCAGGTAGTCTTGAACAATGCAATCTTTCTTACTTAGCTTCAGATTGCGGATATGTTCTGAGGCAGGCCCTCTTAAACTCTCTATAACCCTATGTTAATTGTGGATCTCAGGAACATCCCATTCATCCAAGGCTTGTGTGGCTTGATCTAGCCAATTTTCAAAGTTGTCCTCCCCTGTAGGCATGGGTTGTCTTCCAGAGAAAGCCCTGAGCTTTTGGTACCCACTTTCGGAGTACACTAGAGTGTCTTTCTGACATTTTGACACAAAGTCTCCCAGGGCAGCAGAGAACTCTGGCCCAATCATGTCTGAGGGTGTTGTGGATGGGACTTCTTCCTTTATGATCTCAGCTTGGCTAGAACTTGCTGAAGACATGTCTGATGTGCTTAGCTGAATTAGGAAAAACTCAGTCTTGTCAGCCAACTGTACACTGGTTCCTTGTAAACTGTCAGGGATTCCTTGCTTCCACTCTAGTAATGCATAGGTGGAGAGGTCTCTTGATCTGATTGATCTGGCCTGACGTCTTCCGGTCTGGAATCAATGTCGTCACCTCTTAGCTGCTCTGTTCTTCAGTCCAGACCTCTCCAAGAAGCTCAGTCACCTTTCTCGACTCTGGGCAGGCGCTTTCTTCATGACACCACTGGGCTGCGACATCGGAGTCCAACTTGGCACTTGTAGGGGTGCTGTCTAGAGGAGCTGACTGCAGAGTAGCAGTATTATACTGGACGAGTACCCACATGTAGCATTACCCCCACAGGAGCCGCTTAAGTATGTTCAGTCCGTTAATCTGCCTCTCAACCCTAAAGAACTGTCCCAGCCCCTCTGGCACACCTGGCAATAGTGTGAGTGCAAGGACCAATGAGAAACATACAACTTAGTATAAAACACAGAAATTGTCTTTACTGTAGTATTTCTGTGGATAAGTAATAAGCATTGCCAATTAAGTATAAGCCAAACACCCCCGGTTCGGTTTGCACCAGAACATGCGAACAGGCAAAACGTTTGCGCGAACATTCGAACACCGTTAAAGTCTATGGGACCCGAACATGAATAATCAAAAGTGCTCATTTTAAAGGCTTATATGCAATGTTATTGCCCTAAAAAGTGTATGGGGACCCGTGTCCTGCCCTAGGGGACATGTATCAATGAAACAAAAGTTTTTAAATGAATCGTTTTTCAGGAGCAGTGATTTTAATAATGCTTAAAGTGAAAAAAAAGAAAAATTCCTTTAAATATTGTGCCTGGGGGGTGTCCTTAGTCTGTCTGTAAAAGGGTGCATCTCTGTGAGGTGTAGAACATAGCCAGAGCAAAATGACATTTCCATAGGAAAAACTGTCATTTAAAATCGTGGCTGTAATGTGTTGCCGACTCCCGTCAGTATACAAAAAGTCACTGAAAAATAGTGCAAAATAGTCCAAACCAGGCTCTTTGGGTCTGGTTTGGATCTGGTTTGGATATTAAGGGGAACCCCGCGCCAAATTTTTTAAAAAATTGATGTGGGTGTCCCCCTAAAATACAAACCAGACCTTTATCCGAGCATGCAGCCCTGGCCGGTTAGGATGGGGGGGGGGGACAGGTGAGAACACTGTAACCCCTTGCAGTTACTCTTGTTAGAAGGAGGAACAGGGCCTGATGTAAATTAGTTTAAAAATTGTGACGAAATCCCCCAGTCAAACAGGTGCCGAAAAATTGGGCCTTGGGTGCTGGTGGTGCCAGAACACTGTAACCCCTTGCAGTTTCTATTGTTGGATGGGGGAACAGGGCCTGATGTTGTAAATTAGTTTAAAAATTGTGACGAAAGCTCCCAGTCAAACAAGTGATGAAAACTTAGGCCTTGGGTGCTGGCGGCGCCAGAACACTGTAACCCCTTGCAGTTACACTTGTTTCACGGAGGAACAGGGCCTGATGTTGTAAATTAATTTAAAAATTGTGATGAAAGCCCCCAGTCAAACAGGTGGCGAAAACTTGGACCTTGGGTGCTGGCAGTGCCAGAACACTGTAACCCCTTGCAGTTACTCTTGTTGGACAGAGGAACAGGGCCTGATGTTGTAAATTAGTTTAAAAATTGTGACAAAAGCCGTCAGTCAAACAGGTGGCGAAAACTTGGGCCTTGGGTGCTGGCGGAGCCCCAACATTGTAACCCCTTGCAGTTACTCTTTTTGAATGCAGGAACAGGCCCTGCTGTCTTAAATTAGTTTAAAATTGTTATGGCATGCCCCTGTAAACCAGGTGCAGGAAATTGGGCCTTGGGTGTTGCTGGCGCCCTAAATACAAAATATTGTTCTAGATTATGGACAGGAGGAATAGGAGCAGTGGCAGTGTTCAAGGGATCCCAGATCCCTAGCAAATGTAATCAGTTGCATCCACATGAGGGGCTTGATAGCTGCTGATCCAGGATGATTGATTTTAATAAATGTGAGCGTATCAACCAAGTCTGTGGACATGCGCACTCTTTGATTGGCTACGAACCCTCCAGCAGCACTGAATGTCCGTTCAGAAAGCATGCTCGATGCAGGACAGGCCAGTAGCTCAATTGCATATTGAGCAAGTTCCGGCCCGTAGTATATCCTCAAGACCCAGTAACTAAGTGGATGCTCAGTTCGAAAGGTCTCCAAGTTGCTCTTGCCCCTATATATTCCTGCACCATATAATGCAGATGCTGACAATGGTTGCTTGAACCTATAAGGCCTGGGTGCTGAGGACTGAAACATTTTTTAAAGACATCGCTCAGCCACCTTCAACACCACTCTACCTCTGAACGACCAAAGCTTCAGAAACACGTTGTCCAGGACCAGCAGCAGGACATGGTAACCTCCTGGGGTCTGGAAATGCGTTGCACAAACTTTTCTTCAAGTATCCTGAAGATGTTTCATCCTCTGCACCCTCTGCACAGGCGGGATGAGTTCTGCAACTTTACCCTTGTAACGTGGATCAAGAAGGGTTGCCAACCAGTAATGATCCCTCTCCTTGATATCACGAATACTAGGGTTTTTCGCAGGCTTTTCAGAATCAGAGAGTCCATGCAGTGTAAGTTTGAGGAGTCATGAGTGTCCTCTGGGTCACTGAGGATTACATTATCAGGAACTACCTCCTCCCAGCCACGTACAACTCCTTGGGTTCCTGGGGCCTGAAAACCATGATCCCTTGAAGACTGCTGCGTATTATACTCCACATCCATGCTGACACAATCCTCCTCCCGTGTGTTTGGCAGCTCTGCAAGAATGCTCTCTGTATAAAGGGGGCCTTGAGAGGAAAGGAAGTCCTCCTCTTCCTCCCTCTGTTCTGCCTCAAGTGCCCTGTTCATGATTCCACGAAGCATGTGCTCCAGAAGGAATATTAGTGGGACAGTGTCACTGATGCATGCATTGTCGTTGCTCACCATCCTTGTGGTCTCCTCAGATAGTGACAGGACAGTGCATGCATCCTTGATCATTAGCCACTGACGTGGCGAAAAAAAGCCAAGCTCCCTTGAGCCTGTCATGGTGCCATGCTCACAGAGGTACTCATTGATGGCCCTCTGCTGTGCATGCAGCAGCTGCAGCATTGCCAATGTTGAGTTCCATCTGGTGGGCATATCACAAATGAAGCAGTTGTTGGGCAGGTTGAATTCCCACTGGATGTCAGCCAGCCGGGCACTGGCATTGTATGAACGCCAGAAATGACCACAGAATTTTCTGGCCTGCCTCAGAATATCTGGTAAGCCTGGGTACCTGGTCAAGAAACGCTGCACCACCAAATGCAAGACGTGTGCCAAGCATGGAACATGTGTCAATTGTCTCAGTTGGAGGGCAGAGAGAAGGTTGGTGCCATTGTCGCATACAACCATTCCTGACTCAAGCTGCCGTGGCGTCAACCACCTCTGAGCCTGCCCCCGCAGAGCTGAAAGAATCCCTTCCCCAGTGTGCCTCCTGTCCCCAAGACAGACTAATTCAAGCACCACATGGCATCTTTTAGCCTGACTGCTTGCATAGCCCCTTGAACGCTTAGGGAGCACTGCAGGTTCAGAGGCAATTCTGCAGAAGAGGCCACAGAGGTAGAAGAGGAGGAGGGGGTGGAGGAGGCGGATGTGGCAAAATCACCACCAGCTTTTTGGAGGCGTGGTGGCAGAACTATTTACAAAACTGAACCCTGTCCTGTATCCTTCCCAGCTGCCAGCAGAGTTACCCAGTGTGCCATGATGGAAAGGTAATGTCCCTGACTGTGCCTGTTGGACCGTGAGTCAGCGGTAATATGAACCCTGCTGCTGACCGCACTGTCCAATGAGGCCAAAACATTGCCTTCCACATGACGGTAGAGAGCTGGAATGGCCTTGCATGAAAAGAAAAGTCTTTTGGGAACCTGCCACTGGGACAGCACATTCCACAAATTCACGAAAGGGGGCACAGTCTACCAGCTAAAAAGGCAGCAGTTGGAGTGCTAGCAATTTGGCCAAGCTAGCATTAAGACGCTGAGCATGTGGATTGCTGGAACAGTATTTCTTTTTATGGTTCAGCAATCGGGTAGAGATATTTGCCTGCTGAATTCACCTGGTGGTGTACTGCTAGCAGATTGGCTGCAAGTACTAGTTGTGGCATGCATTGCTACACCTTCATTCCTCTCAGTGCAGGTGTTGGAGAGGACTGCAGGTATAGTAGGGGTTGAGATCCCAGATGAGGAGCAAGGAGAGGTCCATCTTGTTTTCTGGTGTGGGTTTTTCAGGTACTCTTGCCAAGAGACTGCATGGCTGGTCGTCATATGTCTTGTCAAGACAGTAATGCCCAAGTGGCTGGAGTCCTGGCCGCGCTTGACCCACTTCAGACATAGATTGCAAATGGCAATGGTGCAATCTATTGCACGTGTGCTGAAAAATGCCCACACCAAAAGAAATTTTGGAAGTTGACTGGGAGGCAGCAGCGCCCTACACCTGTGGAGCTTTGTGGTCTGATGCAATTGGGTGGCTGCCCTTAAGCTGGTCCCTGGAGGACATCCTGCCTTGTTGGAGTTGGGCCTCCTCCTCCTCACGTTCCTCCTCTCTTCTCTCTGGCACCCAAGTACAGTCTGTTTGTCCTCATTATCCCCTCCCTCCTTGTCACTGAAGCAAACTTGGCAGTATGCTGCAGCTGGGGGAACATTACTGCTAGTTCCTTGTTCTTTTGGAGCACCCCCTGTCTCTAGGCTCACACTACTTCCTTCCTCAACCTGGGAACCAATATCGGAGCCTTCAAACTGCTGCGCATCCTCCATCAGCATGTAACCGACACTATGTTCGAACAACTCAGGTGACTCCTCTGTACATGGTGGTAGGGCTACAGAAGGAGTAACTGTGGACAAGGATCCAGTGGAATAAGCCCAGGGCTGGCCCAAGGCATTGTGCTGCCTGGGTCCAAGAATGAAATGCTGCCCCCCCCCAAAAAAAACACCAAAAGGCTCCCACATCCATTATTTTATATCATGAGTATTAAAGCTAAAATTACATTTATCAGTAACTCAGATTTACATGCAACAGCACCTTGTCTATATGCAAAATATTATGACATACCATTATGTTCAATTCCAATATCGATGATGTTATTGTTATCTGGGAAGGACCCATGGATCAGATATTGGGCTTCGTGGAACATTGTAACAATAACCCCTATGGTCTCTCCTTTACACATGTGGCTGACCATACCTCTTTGGCATTTTTGGACTTGGAGCTCTCTCATCAAGATGGCTCCATAATTGCCAAAAATTACCAGAAGCCCATGGAAGGAAACTCTTTTTTACACTTCCACAGTTGTCATTATTCGCCCTGGATTCGCAACATCCCAAGGGGGCAGTATTGCGGACTCGGACAGAACTGCACTCGGGATGTTGATTACGACACCCAGGGCCAGCTACTCAAGAAACAATTCCTTGATAAAGAATATCCTGAATCCTAAGTTCAAGAGGCGTTTGACACCTATCGCAGTGGCAAACCCACGAGCCACACGAGAACATTTGACAATACTCACAGGTTTACCACCATGTTCCATTCTCAGCATAAGAAAATGGAGAAAATCTTGCTGAGACATTGGAACATGATCCTCATCTGTTAACAATATTACCCCCCAGACCTAGGGTCACTTATCGCAGGGCTCCAAATCTCAAAAATAAACTGGCACCCAGTAAACTTAAATCTTTGGAACAAACTACACCTGCCCCGGTGCTGATTCCCCTAGTTGGAATGTATCGCTGCAATAAGACCCTCTGCAAAACGTGTGCATATGTACAACAAATCATTCCATTATAAGGGAAAAACATACCAGTTGGATGAATTTTACAATTGCTCATCCGACTTTGTAGTATATGCTCTTACTTGCCCGTGTGGCTTGATATATGTATGCCGCATTATCCGGCCTCTCCATCAACGTTTTGGTTGCCACAGGAGGTTAATTGAGGAGGGCAAAGACCTCCACAGTGTGCCACGTCACTTTCTTAACCATCACAGAAAATCCACCACAGGACTAGAGGTCTGGGTTATCGAGCAAATACCCAGGTCTCTACCAGAGGCGGAGCGATTCAGAAAACTGTGCGCCAGGGAAACTTACTGGATTTACAGTTTAGATGTACTATCACCCGGGGGCCTGAATGAGGGCATTGAAATCTCCACCATCCTGTAAGGCTTTCTTTGTGTAATTCATCCATTTCATTTCTTAACTACTTATTAGTGTAATATGTGATCCAGTATTTGTATCGTTCCACCATATTGTATATGTCTCACCTTCTGCCCCACACCCTTTCCCTGTTCCTATTATATACATACCTGGACTTGGACGTACTCCAGATAGAACACGCTGTAATAGTGCGGCCCTTCTGATGCCAGCACACCTTCATACGCATCCCTTTTTACACTATTCCTCCCTTTCCCTCCCCCCCCCCATGTTTTTACCAATATATTCACCATGTCCATCTTAATCATGCACAATGAGGTTTATGATGTGATGTATTTGGTAGAAATACACAATAATGTCTGTCCTGTTTATATGTGCCATATACTCTGGATGCTTATGCACAATTGTACAGATTTTTCTACCATCTATGTTATGGAGAGATCCCATATTGTGCAGTATTTAATGCCTAAGATCATGTTCCCCGAACGTTAATAATATTTCTCAATTTATACTCTATTACTTTTCATATTCGCTACACAAAGTGTAATTACTGGGTTCTAATATCTGTCAATTTACTGGTATTTCCATTCTATGATATTTACATATATCTTCCATATAAAAAGATATATAAAAATATTTATGATTCCATACACCAACAATTTTTTAACACAATGACCATCATCAATGTTTTGTTATCAGCACATCTTAAGATACCTTCTGTCTTTTATTGTTTTTATTGTTGTTATTAATGTTATTGTTTTTATTGTCACCATCATCTTATTATCACATTATTTTATATAGTCTATAGCATATATGTTTGTTATCATGGTCCAATTAGACACCACTATTGACTCCCAGGGACTACAAATAGATGGCGGCACACCATCTTAGATAGCCACATGAAAGAGCGCGACTGCCTTATCATCGCGGTCTGTACGCTCTGAAATGCGTCGTGGATTGTTGACATCACCCCCCCTGCGACCAGTGCAGCCAAGCCTCGTTCTGGAATCCCACGGCTGCCGGCACAGAGACGATCGTTCCTACCATCCATGAACGACTCCACAAACGGATGGTTCCACGAACAGATGGCCCCACTGACGATTCCATCCGCACGGATGACTAGCTGCTTACTAGGTCTCGGGGGGAACTGATGCCATACTCTTCACCGGTTGAGTATTCTCCTGGTTCCATGTGTCATACCCTTTTTTAGTCATGTGTGTAGCCAATTGGCTGATGTCTATTTAATAACATTTCTTACAGTTTACACTTAGAGGCTCTTTTTGTTTCATGTTCAATTCCAGGGGGCGGGGTAGGCAGTATAGGGGTGGGCTAGGGTAGTATATAGACAGGCTAGGGTAGTATATAGAAATGCTATGGTAGTATATGGACAGGCTAGGGTAGTATGTGGACAGGCTAGGGTAGTATATAGACAGGCTAGGGTAGTATATGGACAGGCTAGGGTAGTATATAGACAGGCTAGGGTAGTATTTGGTCAGGCTAGGGTAGTATATGGACAGGCTAGGGTAGTATATGGACAGGCTAGGGTAGTATATAGACAGGCTAGGGTAGTATATGGACAGGCTAGAGTAGTTTATGGACAGGCTAGGGCAGTATATGGACAGGCTAGGGTAGTATATAGACAGGCTAGGGTAGTATATGGACAGGCTGGGGTAGAATATAGACAGGCTAGGGTAGTATATAGACAGGCTAGGGTAGTATATAGACAGGCTAGGGTAGTATAGGGGCAGGCTGGGGTAGAATATAGACAGGCTAGGGTAGTATATGAACAAGCTAGGGCAGTATATGGACAGGCTAGGGTAGTATATAGACAGGCTAGGGTAGTATAGGGGCAGGCTGGGGTAGAATATAGACAGGCTAGGGTAGTATATGAACAGGCTAGGGCAGTATATGGACAAGCTAGGGTAAAATATAGACAGGCTAGGGTAGTATATGGACAGGCTAGGGTAGTACATAGACTGTTTAGGGTAGTATATGAACAGGCTAGGGTAGTATAGGGGCAGACTAAGGTAGTATATAGACAGGCTAGGGCAGTATAGGGGCAGGCCTGAAGGTGGTTTTCGTCATGACACACAAAATTGCTAGAAAACAAATCTTGGTCGTCAATGTGCTGGGTAAATAGAAGAGAAGGAGAGGTGGCCTTGGTTCAATTTGCTGCCCCTCTCAAAATGCTACCTGGGTCCAATGGACCCACTGGGACCCATGGTAGGGCCGGCCCTCAATAGGCTGTGTTGCCAGATGTATTGGAAGGCAAACTTGTACGAGCCTGGGTGACAGAGGATCAGGTGGATGAGGACGGCTTTGTTATCCACTCCAACAACTCTTCTGCATGTTGTGGCTTAATAGCACATCCAACAGCAGAAAAAAAGGACAAGCGTGAGCCATCTGCAGAGGATGCAACACATCCGTCACCACCACTTTTCACTGAAGACACAGAGGCTGCTTGCCCTCTTTTAGTGACCTGGGAGCATCTGCCTCTCCTTTG
Organism: Glandirana rugosa; assembly: GCA_018402905.1. Taxonomy (NCBI): domain Eukaryota; kingdom Metazoa; phylum Chordata; class Amphibia; order Anura; family Ranidae; genus Glandirana; species Glandirana rugosa. Next base: position 646,397 of record BLSH010314810.1, on the reverse strand, counting down.
TGACCTTCCTGACATGACAGGTATTTTTTTTAACACCGCATTACACTGTACTATATACCGTACACCCCCGAATGCACTGATATATAATGTACACTCAACACGCTGTGTGTATATCTGTATACACTAGACTGCATATATTTTAAGACACCACGTCAAGCAGTGTGCTATATAACATACATCCCCGAATGCATTGATATATAGTTTACACTCAATACGCTGTGTGTATATCTGTATACACTAGACTGTATATATGTTAAGACACCACGTCAAGTAGTGTGCTATATACCGTACAACCCCCAATGCACTGATATATAGTGTACACTCAATACACTGTGTGTGTGTGTGTGTGTGTGTGTGTGTATATATATATATATATATATATATATATATATATAAATACAGAGAGGGATCGTTGCACTTCAATATTTATTTAGAAGTCCATCAGGACTATTTTAGAATGCATTTACAAGTCATACTTGCATAAATTCATACTTGCATAACGGAAGTCATAATTTAGATAGCTAAATTCTAAAATAGTCCTGATGGACTTCTAAATAAATATTGAAGTGAAATGATCCCTCTCTGGATTTTTTCTATTCATGGTCAGTGGGATGACCTGGTCATTTGTGCACTGTTTCTTTCTGCTGTGCTGTTCACCACACCTGTTTGGAATATATATATATATATATATATATATATATATATATATATATATATATATAGTATGTCACAAAAGTGAGTACACCCCTCACATTTTTGTAAATATTTTATTATATCTTTTCATGTGACAACACTGAAGAAATTACACTTTGACAAACAGCCATTAATGTCTAAACTGCTGGCAACAAAAGGGAGTACACCCCTAAGTGAAAATGTCCAAATTGGGCCCAATTAACCATTTTGCCTCCCCGGTGTCATGTGACTCATTAGTGTTACAAGGTCTCATGTGGGAATGGGGAGAAGGTGTGTTAAATTTGGTGTTATCGCTCTCAATCTCTCATACTGGTCACTGGAAATTCAAAATGGCACCTCATGGCAAAGAACTCTCTTAGAATCTGAAAAAAAGAATTGTTGCTCTACGTAAAGATGGCCTAGGCTATAAGAAGATTGCCAAGACCCTGAAATGGAGCTGCAGCATGGTGGCCAAGACAATACAGCGGTTTAACAGGGCAGGTTCCACTCAGAACAGGCCTCGCCATGGTCGACCAAAGAAGTTGCGTGCATGTGCTCAGAGTCATATCCATAGGTTGTCTTTGGAAAGTAGATGTATGAGTGCTGCCAACATTGCTGCAGAAGTTGAAAGGATGGGGGTCAGCCTGTTAGTGTTCAGAATATATGCCGCACACTGCATCAAATTGGTCTGCATGGCTGTCATCTCAGAAGGAAGCCTCTTCAAAAGATAATGCGCAAGAAAGCCCACAAACAGTTTACTGAAGACAAACAGACTAAAAACAGGGATAACTGGAACCATGTCCTGTGGTCTGATGAGATCAAGATAAACTCATTTGGTTCAGGTAATATCAAGCGTGTGTGGCTGCAACCAGATGAGGAGTACAAAGGAAAGTGTGTCTTGCCTACAGTGAAGCATGGTGGTGGGAGTGTCATGGTCTGGGGCTGCATGAGTGCTGTCAGAACTGGGGAGCTGCAGTTCATTGAGGGAATGCCAACATGAATGCCAAAATGTACTGTGACATACCGAAGCAGAGCATGATCCCCTCCCTTCAGAGACAGGGCCACAAGGCAATATTCCAACATGATAACGACCCCAAACACACCTCCAAGACGACCACTGCCATGCTAAAGAATCTGAGGGTAAAGGTGATGGACTGGCCAAGCATGTCTCCAGACCCACACCCTATTGAGCATCTGTGGGGCATCCTCAAATGGAAGATGGAGGAGCGCAAGGTCTCTAACATCCACCAACTTTGTGATGTCGTCATGGAGGAGTGGAAGAGGACTCCAGTGGCAACCTGTGAAGCTCTGGTGAACTCCATATCCAAGAGGGTTAAGGCAGAGCTGGAAAAGAATGGTGGCCACACAAAATATTGACACTTTGGGCCCAGTTTGGGCATTTTCACTTAGGGTATACTCACTTTTGTTGCCAGCGGTTTAGGCATCAATGGCTGTGTGTTGAGTTATTTTGAGTGGACAGCAAATTCACACTGTTATACAAGCTGTACACTCACTACTTTACATTGTAGCAAAGTGTCATTTCTTCAGTGTTGTCACATGAAAAGATATAATAAAATATTTACAAAAATGTGAGGGGTGTACTCACTTTTGTGAGATACTGTATATACTACACTGTGTATATTATATAATTATATACATATATATATATATATATATATATATTCTTGCACTGCCTGACTTTATACAGATAGCCCTATCCTTCTAGTATATATATATATATATATATATATATTCTTGCACTGCCTAAACGGCCACTATATATTATATGCACTGAATTAGCTGTATACAGTCTACTACACTAAAGGCATTGCATATACAGTATATCACAAAAGTGAGTACACCCCCCCTTTTTGTAAATATTTTATTATACCTTTTCATGTGATAACACTGAAGAAATTACACTTTGCTACAATGATGTAAAGTAGCGAGTGTAAAGCTTGTATAACAGTGTAAATTTGCTGTCCCCTCAAAATAACGCACAGCCATTAATGTCTAAACCGCTGGCAACAAAAGTGAGTACACCCCTAAGTGAAAATGTCCAAATTGGGCCTAAAGTGTCAATATTTTGTGTGGCCACCATTATTTTCCAACACTGCCTTAACCCTCTTAGGCACGGAGTTCACCAGAGCTTCACAGGTTGCCACTGGAGTCCTCTTCGACTCCTCCATCACATAGCTGGTGGATGTTAGAGACCTTGCGCTCCTCCACCTTCCTTTTGAGGATGCCCCACAGATGCTCAATAGGGTTTAGGTTTGGAGACATGCTTGGCCAGTCCATCACCTTTACCCTCAGCTTCTTTAGCAAGGCATTGGTCATTTTGGAGGTGTGTTTTGGGTCATTATGTTGGAATACTGCCCTGCGGCCCCCGGCCTCCCAAGGGAGGAGATCATGCTCTGCTTCAGTATGTCACAGTACATGTTGGCATTCATGGTTCCCTCAATGAAGTGTAGTTCCCCAGTGCTGACAGCACTCATGCAGCCCCAGACCATGACACTCCCTCCACCATGCTTGACTATAGGCAAGACACACTTGTCTTTGTACTCCTCACCTGGTTGCCGCCACACACGCTTGACACCATCTGAACCAAATATGTTTATCTTGGTCTCATCAGACCACAGGACATGGTTCCAGTAATCCATGTCCTTAGTGTGCTTGTCTTCAGCAAGCTGTTTGTGGGCTTTCTTGTACACCATGTTTAGATGAGGCTTCCTTCTGGGTAGACAGCCATGCAGACCAATTTGATGCAGTGTGTGGCGTATGGTCTGAGCACTGACAGGCTGACCCCCCACCCCTTCAACCTCTGAAGCAATGCTGGCAGCACTCATACTTCTATTTCCCAAAGACAACTTCTGGATATGATGCTGAGCACATGCACTCTGGTCGACCATGTCGAGACCTGTCTGGTTACACCACTGTATGGTCTTGGCCACCATGCGGCAGCTCAGTTTCAGGGTCTTGGCAAACTTATTTTAGCCTAGGCCATCTTTATGTAGAACAACAATTTTTTTTTTTTTTTCAAATTCTTAGAGAGTTCTTTGCCATGAGGTGCCATGTTGAACTGCCAGTGACCAGTGAGAGTGATAACAACAATTTAACACACCTGCTCCCCATTCACACCTGAGACCTTGTAACACTAACGAGTCACATGACACCGGGAGGGAAAATGGCTAATTAGGCCCAATTTGGACATTTTCACTTAGGGGTGTATTAACTTTTGTTACCAGCGGTTTAGACATTAATGACTGTGTGTTGAGTTATTTTGAGGGGACAGAAAATGTACACTGTTATACAAGCTGTACACTCACTACTTTACATTGTAGCAAAGTGACATTTCTTCAGTGTTGTGACATGAAAAGATATAATAAAATATTTACAAAAATGTGAAGGGTGTACTCACTTTTGTGAGATACTATATATATATATATATATATATATATATATATATATATATATATATACACACTAGGAAGTTATATATATATTCTTGCACTGCCTGACTTTATACAGATAGCCCTATCCTTTTAGTATATATTTCCCTACACTAACCTGCCTGCACTAACTGACAGATAGATAGGGCGATCTATATACAATCTATCTTTATAACTAGCTAGCTATCTTTTTTTTTCTTCACAATTTTCAATAGCTAGTATCTAGCTAAACCTAAACTCTCTCTCTATCACTCCAGAACTGCCACCAACACACGCTACATAAAGCGGCTTTATATATTGTGGGGCGTGGATTGAGGCTGCTGAGCAGTGATTGGCTAAAGGCACCCTGCCTTTAGCCAATCAAAGCTCTCACAGCAGGCTGCCCGCTGATTGGCCAAAGCATGCAGGTCATGTGCATTCTTTGGCCAATCAGCAGGCGGCATTCCGCCGCCATTGGAATGCATTATGGGGTACGCAAAGTTCCCGAGAACACCCCATAATGTTTGCAATGACGCGAACGGACGAACACCCGATTTTCAAGTCGAACATGCATTTGACTTGAACCGGGAGCTCATCCCTATTGGCAATATGCTCAAGGAATACAATAGAAGAACATTAACTTAAGTTAAAAGAAATATAGCTCAATAGAACATGTAGGCTGCTTTCAGGGGATTCAGAACCTTATGATAACCCCAAGAGCAGAGCAAACACTTTAATAACAATAAAGTCACAAAAATGACAATCTTTACCAGATTGGTTACCCTTACTCAAGTTTGGCTCAGTCAATATCTTAACTTTCCAGATAAGCTGTCCCGCACACCCACTGGATATACATAGCCCTGAATATGTGTGTGCGAGGCTGTATGGTAATAGTAACTTCAGTCCCTTTGAAGTTAAATAAGTCTTGGCATCTTCAGCTAGCCACTCTCGTTCGTGTACTTCCAAATTCTTGGGGAGCAGGCCTAAATAACATAACTGGCCTGGATCATTAACTGAAGAATGCAATTTTCCTCAGCAGGGTGAAAGGACAATGACATCTGTATACAGTGTCTTTCTATCTAAATGGCCTTGTATCCTGAGGCCCTTCAAGTGTCAGCAAGATGACTACCAGCAATGATGTCTGTATACAGGGATCAATATAACTCCATCTGTGCAGTGTCCTTGTTTCCTGCAAATGGGCACAGCCCTCTCACCCAATCCTGCGATCGATCAAGGCCCAAGAGAACTTCCCGTTGACAGGCAGGCTTTCCTTTTGACGACTGGTCACCTCACACTGGAACATTTTTCTGCCGCCGCAGGAGCACCTGGGTGTGCACCTGGGATCCTCTCTCCCTCAAGCTGGATGTTCCGACCGGTCCCAGAGGCCTCAGATCGGGTGGTGAAATGACCTAAGAGGCATCGCCCCAATATTAGTTCTTCTCTGTTCCTCGCTTTCACTAAATTCTCCTCAGACTTCATATTCCAGAATGCCTTGCAGCTATTCCTGCAGCTGGTTAAAGTCTCTCTGATTGGTTCCTGTAACTGTTCTTTCTATTGGCTTTCTCCCTCATGCACAGAGAAACACAGGGGAGCCACAGTGTAATTTGATCCTTCTGTGTGCTTGTGTCTCTCTACACAGATTACATTAAGTTCAGTCTGTGAAACAAGAAGGAGGGGGAATATGCATCGCATACTAGCTCATTATGAAATACTTACCTTAGAACGAAGCTGTTGCATCGGTTTTTGGCACACCGTTGTGACCGGCGACATGCTGCTTCTGGGTCCGCGGCTCCGGCCAATCACATCGCTGGAGCCATGCTGACATCACTCCCGCACATGCACGTGGAAGCCGCCAGTTATGGCATGTTTACAGAAGAAACAGCACCATTGGCCACCCGGGGCCGATTCTTCAGTGCGCATGTGTCGATGATGTCGGGAAATGCAGATACAGGGAATATCTCCTAAACGGTGCAAGTTTAGAAGATATTCCCGGGACTTACAGGTAAACCTTATTATAGACTTACCTGTTATTTAAAGTGGTTATCCAGAGTTGACAACCACTTTAAGTAGCACAGCAGTTACTCAGAGCAGGACCCAGAGGCCAGCACGATCACTGATGTAACAGTGCTTACTACAGTGATTTTCAGCTTCCACAAGGATTAGACAGGTATGGCACATCCATATTTACATTGGTCCAAGATGGACCAATGTAAATGTGCAAAAAGGACCATACCAATACTTCAGCTTTATGCCTCATGCACACTGGACATTTTTACAGCTGGGGTTTTTGTCTTTACACATTTTTGTTCTGCAGTCAAAAAACTCCCTGGCATGTTATCCTACGTGTCCATGCACACATAGACTGTTATCATCAGTTTTTGGCAAAGGCCTTTTCTAGCTGGAAAAAAAAACCCAGAACTAGTCGGTGTTCAGAGGAGTTTTTCAGCTGTAAAAAAAATCTGAAAACAGCTTAAAAATGCCAAAAAAGAGGAGGCACATGCGCGAAACTTCCAGACGGACGCCTTGAATGGGAGCTCCAACTCGCTCTAGCTCTGTGAGTGCCCTGCAGATGGTATATAGCCGCGAACCTGCACAGCAACCGGGGACATCAGGCAACAGACTTCCATGTCCGGGGAACCCCTCAGGAAAGAGGTACAGCGGCAGCCAAACTTCAGCACACATGCCCTAGGCTCTTCCAAGATGGTGGCCGCAGCTCCACCATGCAGCCTCACAGAGGACACAGACTCCATCCACAGCATCTAACTTTCCACCAGGTACCTTAGTGTCCCCAACATCCACAGAGGCCCTCCTGAGAAGGACAATGGAGAATGCATTATTTTCCCCCAGATGTGACACCCCTTATAATCTCTCAGACCTACACCAGGCTTTCTCCCCAACTACGCAACCAGACACAGGACTTGGGCCTTCTCTTAAACAGGTTCTCTGTTGCTAGCAGCAGGCCTATCCCAAAATGCTACTCATATTATTGAAACCATCAAAGCTAATGTAAACTCTCTTGGGTCCCGCATTGAGGCCATAGAGCAAGCTGTTGATAACACATCGGCGAGGGTTAATAAGAACACCCACTGCATTTAAACACTGCAGAATCAGCTGGACACAGCTCTCTCTAAAATCGATGATTTAGAAAACAGAAGCCGCAGATACAATTTCCGAATCAGGGGGTTCCCAGAATCGATTACTGATGTACATTGAGAAGTCAAGTCTTTGATTAAAGACCTGTTACCAGACATCCCAGATCATAAGATGGATCTCGACAGAGCTCATAGAGCCTTACAACCTCCACGCCCAGATGGCCTTCCCAGAGAAGTTATAGGGACAATTGGTCTTCCAGAAAAACCCTGTGAATCTGTTACCGCCACCAATCCCTATATCAATGTACAAAAAGGAACCCCTTATTTGTGGGACTTTAAGGGTGGTGGTACTGAATACTCTGACAAAAGTGTGTAGTCAAAAAAACACATATATGTATTGCACATAAATCCATTAATAAAATATGCAAATAGAAGACAAGTATGAATGTCACTATATCATCTGTTAAGAACATCACAATGTTACCAATGTGTATTGCACACATCAACAGCTATAAGTATACAGAAGATGGTCACATTCCACACTCCTATACAAAGGGAAAGAGCCCTTAGAGACGTTATAGTGAAGCCATATCACTACTCCACCAAACAGCGGGTCATGAAAAAATCCAGGGAAGCTGACAATCTCTCAATCCAGGGTCACCCCATCCAGGTGTTTTATAGACATCTCCCCTGCTACCATACAAAAGAAATGCTCTTTTAAACCCCTATTAACATCCCTCTCCCAGAAGATGGTCAAATACTGGTGGTCTTTTCCATTTCGTATCCAATTTTCCTACCATAATCAAACTTTCTGTTTCTCTATTCTTCAAGAAGGTGAACATATCCTGACTCAACTGGAACTCATCTCTCAGGACCCTCATCTTCATTGCAAGAAGCCAGACTCGGCACCTCCAAGAGACCCCCTCCAGAAAGCCTTCTAACTCCACTCTGGAATAAGCAGCAACACAAGAGACACAGAGAGTCAAAACTTCCATGCTAAACCTGCCAGGATTCCCTCCCCTGGTTCTTTCACCCTGGGTTCCTATAGCAACGAACCATCTGCTCCTTCTAGGTCCTCTACACAAATGAGGAGTCTGCAATCCATGTTGTTTTTCCATGTTTCCCTATGTGGTACCTTCTAACCATGCGGGTTCCTTTTCCGTCTGGTATCTGTTTGTTTGGACTGGTACTTGTTATGAGGTTATTATGCCCTGCTCCTCTTAGAGGCAGTTATATAGCTCTATACCTGTTCTTCTCCGAGTTCTGAGCACTTTGACTATGTTGCACCTAGCCTATTGTTCTGTGTTTTATATTAGAATACTTCCATGTTCTCTTTAGACTTGTATTATAACCAGGATCAAATTTATCTCTAACTGTGCCCCTAGGCTGGAGCGGATTGGCATACACCTCCTCCCACTGCTGATACAAAGTAATTTTACTCCGGTCAGTTCTGGGACTGCCCTTCTTTACCGACCTCCCGATTGGAGGTCATGGCAGGCCTCAGCTGGCCCAGCCCTGCCCATAATGATTCTGAGCCAATTTCTGGCCCCTGAATCATTCTCAGTTTCTTTTTGCATATTCTCATTTGTTCTGATTTTCTAATACTCTTCTATTCTTCTATCCCTCCCTACCCTCCTACCTCCTTTCACTCCTCCTCAATAACCTATGACATTATGCTTTACAGGAAGATGTCTCGCCATGAGTAAGCCAATCCCAGCTATACTTCCACCAGCTCTCGTAAGGGTAATAGGTCTGTGATCTTCTTCCACCTCGAGGCCCTCCCTACATTCTCAGGGGTAAGTTCACTAAGATATTTAGTGCCATATTTCTCACACATCCATGGCTAATTCTGCTCATCATGCGCCCAACATAAAAGTGGCATCCACAACACGCAGGGCCTCAATTCACCCTCTAAAAGCCGTAAAGCTTTCCAATATTACCACTCCTTGATGTCCTGCTGCTCCTTATTTCTGCACCACAAATTTCCATCCTTCTACCTGGCCAAAAAAAAAGGGGGGGGGGTGGCTATCCTACTCTCCAAAAGGTTGGCTTTCACCCATTCATGGACTATAAGGGACTGGGAGGGACACTATATACTAGTCAAGGGTGACATCAGTGGGGAAACATATACATTTGTGTCATACTATGCCCCTAATAAAGGACAGGTGACCGTTCTCACTTCCATGCTCCAATCACTCGCCCCGTTTTTTGAGGGAACTCTGGTAATAGGAAGGGACTCAAATTTAGCACTTGACAATTTACTAGATAAATCAGCACATTCGAAACTCCTCCCCAAACTCCCCTCTAAACAAAGCCTGAAAATTGCCCATTTTATTCATTCATATGGACTAGTATGGAGAGAGGCTAATCCTACATTCAAGGATTATACACACTCTCAGCCCCCATAACACATATGCGAGAATTGACGATGTTTTTCTTCCGACCTCTGCAACATTCCGAATTCTCCGAGCCAGAATCTGGGATGTTCCGTGGTCGGACCACTCACTAGTAACCCTCACATTTAAGGGACCCATGCACTTAGAAAAACCCCACCATTGGCGATTAAATGAGTCCATCCTTTCCAACCCGTTCACAGAACCATGATTGAAAAGGAAGTGGGCGAATACTTCCTACTAAATGATTCCGCCGAGTCTACCCCTATCTCATTATGGGGAGGCCACAAAGCTGTGATCAGGGGCAAATTTATTCAGCTAGGCTCCCAGTTAAAATGAGAACACCAAGCTGACCTGAAGAAATTTGAGTTTGACTTTAAACAAGCCAGTAGGACCCATAAGCGTTTACACATATCGGATTCCCTAGCAGCCCTTGATGTAGCTAAACTCTCCTTTAATTTAGCCCTTACGTTGACAGCAGAAAAACACCTCTAATGGACTAGGGTTAGATTCTATCTAACTGGCGACAAAATTGGCCCTCCCCTAGCATCCAGATTATCACCCAAATACAAAATTATTTCATGCCCAAAGATCAAATCCCTCTCTGGTACCCTCACCCAAAATCCTAAACGCATTTTAGAAACGTTTTACAACTTCTACTCCAAACTATACTCTGCAAACTCCTCCAAACATTCAGGAGACCTAAAGGCCTTCCTGGATGGGATCCCCCTCCCTACACTCAAAGATAGCCATCGTTCTATCCTAGAATCGCTCATCTCAGAGTATGAAATCAGCCAAGTTGTAAAAGATTTAAAAACAAACTCCGCACCGGGTCCAGGCGGCTTCTCCAACTTATATTACAAGGAGTTTGCCTCAGCCCTCTCCCCTTTTCTGGCCGGACTCTTCAACTACATCAGGGAAGGTAACCCCATCAACCCATCCTCAAATTTGGCTTTCATCACAGTTTTACCTAAACCTGGCAAGGACCCCAGTGAAGTTGTGGCTTGAAGAAGGCAACTTGGTTCGTTATCGTGAAACTCTGTCAGGTGACGGCGACCGCGATTGGCACGGGCACTACTATGGGATTCGATAGAGGTCCGATCAGTCTACAGGGCCAGGCAAATGATATTTGACCTGGCCCTTCCGATCGGTCCTGGCCAATAGTAGTGCACCTCTGCCTCTGTAATGTAAACAGAAGCAGAGGATATGAACTCATCTTCTTCCCTGAAGCCCTCCGGCGAGAAAGAGAGAGCTTCTAAATGTGAGTTGCACAACACTACACTGACACCAGGACAGGTTAGGCACACTTTAAAACCTTTGATTGCCCCCAGTTAACCCTTTCATTGCTGTTACTGTGTCATATAGTGCAGTGATCTGATTTTTACTGATCGCTGTACTTGTGACCCTTGTGACACTAATCAGTGTTAGGGTAGGTTAGTAGTAGGCCCAGGTATGTATAAATACCCCCCTTGCCCCCCCAATAAAGTTTTTAACCCCTTGATTGCCCCCTGTCACCTGTGATCACTGTATAAGTGTCACAGGAGACGCTTGTTAAATAGTTTAGGGTCAGGGCACCCGCTGTATATATATATATATATATATATATATATATATATATATACCTAACAAAGGTTGATTGCCCAGCGGTGACACCAGTTAGGTTTCAAATAGAGGACAGTAGTGGCAGGTATTGCTAAGCATGACACCACATCCCATGTATAATCCCATGTATAATGTAAAACAGCAAAGAGGAGAAAAAGAGAGGATAGTGGGACTTTTGAGGCTGTCACTATGTTTCCCAAACAGTGAACAGTGAACAGTGAAATATTAATAAATTTCATATTTATTGTAATAACATTAAAACACGGATATAAGCCAGTAACATATTGTACATGTCATATACAAAGAGATACAAATAATACAATGTCAGCAAGTATGGTGTCTGGTAGGCCCAAACCAGGATGATACTGTATGAGCATCCAGTATCGCTGGGGGGCCACCTTACGGGATTACTCTACTGCCACATGGAAATCGCAACATGTTTCACTGAAAGCTTCTTCAGGCGGTCCTAGTGGTCACGGGGCAAGAGATTCCTTATTAATGTAACCAGCAGTAATCCCATTTACAATTGAGTCAAATGCACAACATATTATTCTATACAAATTATGTATCTATATTTCACTGTCTGCAAAGATTAATGTGGGTATGACCTCAGCCATAAGGCTGGAGGCAATGCAGGATACATATATACAAACTAGGGATATTTATCCAGGGAATAGATGAAATTGTTTCAGGAGACCTATAGGTTCTTACTTTCTATAACAATCCATAACTACCCCCCTTAATCGGGAAAACACATACCAATGTTGTGGTGGTAGCTCCACCCTGTCCCATCTGTGAGAGGCCGTCAAAACATCCAGACAACTGGGCTATGAGGGAAAAAAGGTAAAAAAGAAAAGGTTTAGAAAAAAGGATGAAAAAAAGGTGGGGGCGGGGGGTTGGTAAGGGATATAGAGGTATGTACTGTCCAATGGCCCTAAATAAGGGGCTAACTGTCGTGATGGGAGAACCACTGTAAAATATTACATATGTATATATATGCATATATTTTCATCATAGGTACAAGTTAACTATGAGAGACAGAATGAGAAAAAAAATCCAGAAAATCACATCTGAATTTTAAAGAATTTATTTGCAAATTATGGTGGAAAATAAATATTTGGTCACCTACAAAACAGCAAGATTTCTGGCTCTCACAGACCTGTAACTTCTTCTTTAAGAGGCTCCACTGTCCTCCACTCGTTACCTGTATTAATGGCACCTGTTTGAACTTGTTATCAGTATAAAAGACTCCTGTCCACAACCTCAAACAGTCAGACTCCAAACTCCACTATGGCCAAGACCAAAGAGCTGTCAAAGGACACCAGAAACAAAATTGTAGACCTGCACCAGGCTGGGAAGACTGAATCTGCAATAGGTAAGCAGCTTGGTGTGAATAAATCAACTGTGGGAGCAATTATTAGAAAATGGAAGACATACAAGACCACTGATAATCTCCCTCGATCTGGGGCTCCACGCAAGATCTCACCCCATGGGGTCAAAATGATCACAAGGACGGTAAGCGAAAATCCCAGAACCACATGGGGGGGACCTAGTGAATGACCTGCAGAGAGCTGGGACCAAAGTAACAAAGGCTACCACCACTAACACACTACGCCACCAGGGACTCAAATTCTCCAGTGCCAGACGTGTCCCCCTGCTTAAGCCAGCACATGTCCGGTCCCATCTGAAGTTTGCTAGGGAGCATTTGGATGATCCAGAAGAGGACAGGGAGAATGTCATATGGTCAGATGAAACCAAAATAGAACTTTTTGGTAAAAACTCAAAGAACACCATACCTACTGTTTTTTTTTTTTTAAATACATTTTTATTAGTAAAGATGCATATTACACAGACATTATACATTACAGAGGCCTGATGTGACCACTGGATTAAACAATTTTTTACAGTGTAAGAAGTAACATCAGAAATGGTGAAAATAACCATAACAACTGTTGTGTTAAATTAAAAGCTTGGGGTCATCTTATGGCCTAACTGCGGAGGGCTGGATGGTTTGCTGGGACAAAGATAATACTTCGCAGTTAAGACTCTCAGAGCTAGCGGGATAGAAAAAATAAAAGTGGTGGTAGAAAATAGCATACAAATAAAAATAGAAGTAAAATTGATGGCAACAGTAGAAGTAACAATTAGAAAACTGGGAATGCGAGGTTCTGGGTTGTGCGACACAAACAATTTGCATTTAGTCCAGCTCGGTTGATAAAGCAGGTTAATGATGATGCTACTCATATAAGGTTCTGAGATACTTGTGGCAGTAGTAGAGGGGGCTTTGGAAGAGGTCCTGTTCTTCGCGTGAAAGGGAGCGTTCCATAAATGCCTGCCACTTTTTAAAGAATCTTTGATTACTGGTTGGGTGCGCGAAGTCAGTCGTAAGCCTTTCTCTATAAAAGGTGAGTCAAAGCTCTCTTTTGAGGTGAGTGATTGTTGGGGGGGTTGAGAGTGTCCAAATTTTCAGAATTAATTTGCGAGCAATCATCAATGTTGTTAGTGCCCAGGTGTTAGGGGAGGACCAAGTAATAAGTTGCTTGTCCCAATATCCAAAGATGAGGAGAAAGGGATCTCTCTGGAGTTTAGCCATTGTAATTCCAAAAATGAACGCTATGGTCTGTTCCCAGAGGTCTCTATGTGAGGACAAGTCCAGAAACAATGTGTTAAGGTTGGCTTTGACATCTGACATAAAGGACATAGCATTGAATTTGTGATATAGAGTAGAGTTGAGCGAACACCTGGACGTTCGGGTTCTGCTGGTCCGTCCGAACTTTGGGACAAAGTCCGGGTCCGGGTCCGGACGGAACCCGAACGCTCGCACGGACAACGAACCCCATTGAAATCAATGGGGACCCGAACTTTTAGGCACAAAAATGGCTGTAGGAAAGTCCTGGAAAGCCCCAGAGGGCTGCAAAAGGAAGTAAAGTGGGGGTAAGGGTAGGGCAAGTGCCCTACAAAAAAATGGGGACAGGGAAATAACTTTAAATATTTAAAAAAAAATAAAAACATAAAAAATGCAAAAATGGAGATGAATGTGGTTCATCTTCAAACTGTGTCTGAAAAGTATTAATTAACGGTAGAAGCCATATAACTGTTCTAAAATCATCTTCAAACTAGGGCAAGTGCCCTACAATTTCAAGCCTGCCTGGTCGTCTTGGGCTTGCAGGTCCACAAGCGAGTTGAGATGA